>LR738709.1:284902282-284951697 GCA_902687465.1 Secale cereale | reverse complement strand
CCCCCCCCCTCTAGACCTACTTCTTCGATCCTACAAGATCGTATGCATATTAGATATGTGGAGGTGGCAGATGAGATTTGTGGTCGTTTATGAGATCGGCTATGTGCACGGTTGATGAGATCAATTGCACATAGGGATCGTTGAGGCTATGTTTTCTGTCAATCAGGATCGATGAGGTCATGACACGATCTACCCCTACCGGTCGGTTATCCGCCATCGGGGTTAACAGTGAAACATAAATCCGAATCGGATTGCGATGATCGATGAGATCGGTCAGATCAAAAAATTCGGCGTGAACGGAGTTCAGATGCAATCTGTGATTGCTGAAAACATCATTCATTGCCCGCACCCGCGAGGGGCACTGCCCCTTCGAACCCCGCCCGCTATCCTGATAGCGGGACTGCCGTGTGCGTTGCGCCGTGTATTTTGTACCCGACACACAAACCAGTAGATTGTGATTCTATGCATGACTTTGTTTTGCAGGTTTTGATGTGAATAGTATGGCTCATGTGTATGTGATGCATGTGTGTAACTTATACATGGCCTGCGCGTCATGTTTGTCAGCCGGCAGGAGCTAAAGTGTTGTCGTTATAAATGTAAAACGAACTTAGTGTTGACTTGAGACTCTATGTAAAATTCATTACTAGTTGTAGTAGTTGGATAATAGATCGGGTTGGTGGCTTCGTGTCCCGGCGTGACGAACAAGATGGAGTTTCAAGATGGTCATCGGAGTAGGCGTCGACCTTGAAGAACATCCATGAAGGAGCCATACTATTTCACAATATATGTTTATTTGTGATTGTTATGCTTCTTACTTTCTATGCATGTCGGAATGGTAGAAAGATCCCTCATGAATATCAAGTCAATTGCCATTCCCGATGTTGCACCTTCACACGTCAAGTACGTCTAGTAGTGGGCTCATAAAATTGGGGCACTGCTAGGTGTCCTTGAACTGAAGGGTTCGTGTCGGACACGGACATGCACTGCATCAGGTTAACTTGACAAGGCTATCAAAACGGTTTCGGGCCTTGTGGCAAAAGAGGTCGGGAGCTGGGGTATGAGATACCTACTCGACCGACAGGAGTCTTATGGAGATACGATTAGCAAGGAGTTGCTTACCGGATAGTCATGTTGCCTTACAGTATGTGACACCCCGAGACCGATGCGCCAGGTGTCAGCTAGTTAATCATCTTCGTTGCCATGTCACCTGCTTGCATGTTGCATCTTTGCCTTGTCATCGTGTGTGTTGCATCATCATGTTTCCAAAACTTCCATCCGTCCGAGTCCCCTCGTCCTTTCCGTTGTCCGTTCTGAGCCCAGACATAGTTGCACGCGCCCGTGGTGTCTCCGAATATTTATTTTATGAGTGGCCGGAAAATGTTCTCGGAATGGGATGAAACTTGGCGTGTGGTCTTATTATAGTGTAGACAGGCCGCCTGCCAAATTTCATCGCATTCGGAGCTCTTCTGATAGCCCAACGGGTATATATAGCGGCAATAGTCGCCGGTTAAATCGTCGGACATTTTCGGTCTCCGAAAACCCCCGTGGGCCTCTTCTCTTCTCTCCCCACAACCCCTCATACACAGGCCACTAACCTCCCCTAGGCCCATCCTACCTCACCTCGCGATCGGATCCGTCGGATCGCGATCGGAGGGCTCCGAAAGCCCCAAAACCCCCCTAACCCTAGCATTTACCTTATATAAACACCCCCTCCTTCCATTTTTGGACTTCCCTAGTCTCCACCTACCTTCAGCCATCTCCCTCCTCAAATTCCATGCACAGTCGCTCCCCCTCCGCCACTTGGCGCCGCCGCTAGCGCGCCCCGGCCAATCCGGAGGCACCACGTCAGCTCCAGGCCGCCTGCAGCCAACCCCATCGCGCCGTGTGGCGCCCTCCACGTCTGCCCGCGCCTTCCCCCTGCCGCGGCCCACGTCGGCTCGAGCCAGGCCCGCTCGGGGCTGGATCTGGGCCCCGAGGCCCGACCGCTTCGTCGCCCGCGAGCGCCACTCGTCCGCTCCATGCGCTGCCCCGAGCGCCGCCCGTCATCCATGTTGCCTCGCCGCATCACCGTCGTCGGTGGGCGTCGCCGTCGTTCCACCGCAGGGCCTTCAGCCCTCTGCTCCACCACGCCGGCCGGCGCCGCCCCTCGCCTGAGCACCGGAACCGCCGCCGCCTCGCCCGACAGCTCGCCGCCGCCAACCTCTACGTCGCCGCCAAGGTCGGCCGCCGGCCAGATCCTGGCCGCCGGCGACCGGATCCAGCCTCCCCCGACCTCCTCCGCCCCTCGCCTGGCTCCCCTTCGCCGGAACGAACCCTGCCGCCGTCGTCCCTTGCCGGCAACCGTTGTCTTCTCCAGATCCAACCGTGTCGCGTTGGACATGTCCGGTCGGCACTGAACATTGTCCGACCCTCCTCCTCCGTGTGCCACTGACGTGTGGGCCCGGATGCCCGCACCGACGGACACGTCCGCCCCAGCACGGACATGTCCACTTCCTCCGAGGTCTAATTTCCACTAAATCTGATGTATACTTTGCATGCATGTAACTTTTTTTGTGGTGGTCCAATTTGAGTGAATAATATGTCAAAATGATCGTGGTGATATGCTCTTCATTTTGTTCCATTGTGGCATGCTTGTTTGACCTCATCTTGGTGCCCTAATCTCTGTTGCAAGAGTGCTACTTGTTTAAAACTGTTGTTACTTGTAATTTTGTTGCCATGTTTGAGATGTGATAACTTTGTGCATGTTTATCCAAATGAAGCATATGATATGTCAAAATGTTCATTGTGAAGTGCTCTACATGATGGTTGTTGTAGCATTCATGTTAGGTGCCATATTGCCATGTTAATCTCTGTTGCAAAAGTGCATGTGGTTGTTAAGTGCTGAAACTTGTTATGAGATGCTGATTTCACTTGCTCATTGCTATTGATGTGTTTGTCCTCATGTCACATGTCAATATGTTTTAGAAGCACAATCATATGGTCTTTGCTGTGGTGCAATCCATTTTCCTTGATATGCCTTGTGTTGACTTAAACAAGCTTGTAAACATGCCATGCCAATGTTGCTGTTCTATACTTAGTGAAAAAACTGCTAAGTCTGGAATCTGTTTAACCTGATGCTATGTTTGCTTGATGCCCTAGTCAAATCCTTGCATGTTTTAGTATGTCAAATGATCATATTTTGTTGTACATGTTATGCTCTATCCATCCATGCCTTAGTTTGCATATATGGCCTGTGTTAGCTTATTTATTTCTTGCTCTCAAGTTGCTATAAATTTTACCTGTCAGCCTTTTATCAGCATGTTCAATTTGGTGAAGCTTGTTGTTATTGATCCATGCCTCCTATGGAGTTGCTCCAATGGAGTTGTTCGATGTATGATATGTCTACTACATGTCCATGCTCTTTATATACTTAGTAGAGTTGATATGCTTGTTGTTTTGTGCCTCCGAAGGCAGCATTGTGATGATGTTTTTGCCTTCCCAGATTTTGACTAAGTCTGGATAAATTTATTGCAACTTGCCATGCTTGGTTAATTGTGTTCCAGCAAGCTTTTGGGTGTGTTCTAAGTTCATGCTTGTTAAGTATCATGTCTACTTCACATCCATGCTTCTTGTTATCATGTTTGGGTGTTGTAGCTTATATTTACCTTGCTCCAAAGTTGCTATGTGGCTGTTAACTTCAGATTGTTGTTATGTCTTGTTTCATGTGTATGTGTTGAACCGTTGCTCCATTTTGAGCGTGCCCTATATGAAACTTGTGGGATTTTGCATGTAGAAGCATAATATCATGTTGTTTACATGTTTGGAGTGTGTTTCCTTGATGTTTTGGTGCATCTTGCACCGTTGCCATGTTTGTCTTGTTTTGCTCATATCTTCTAGGTCGTAGCTACGAATTAAATGAACTTTATATGAAACTTGACTAGAATTTCGTGTAGATCATCATGGTGCATGTTAACTTGCTGTTTAACAATTTGAACATAAGATTTGTTCAGATCTGGACTAATTTCAAATTATGCATATGAGGACTTACCGGATTTGATATGTGTAGTTTCCGGCCTCATTTAAACTTGTTGTTTGGTGTTGTTCCTGTGTGCTTCATCCCTTGACATGTTTTGCATCATATAGTCTTGTCTTGCATCATACTTGGTTGAGATTCTTGTCTTGTTCTTGTGTTGTGTGTTTACCGTGTTGTGTGCTTCTTCTCGTTAGTGCTTGTTCCGTTGCGTTCGTGTGGATTCGTTCGTCTACACGTGGTTCGTCTTCAAGGCTTCTTCTTCGTCTTCTTCATGGACTCTTTCTTCTTCCTTGCGGGATCTCAGGCAAGATGACCATCACCTTGGATACCTTTACTATCATTGCCATACTTAGTGTCTCGATGCTATCGTTATATGTCGCGCTACCCATCTTTATTGTCAGCCCCTCTCCTTGTTGCCATGAAACCTCTAACCTTTGACATCCTCCCAGCAAACCATTGTTTGGCTATGTTACCCGCTTGCTCAGCCCCTCTTATCGCGTTGTTAGTTGCAGGTGAAGATGAACATTGATCCATGTCGGATCTTGTTGATGGAATATCCCAATATCTATTATTATTATTAACACACCTATATACTGGGCATGGGTGGAAGGCTTGGCCTTTTGCTCGGTGTTTTGTTCCAGTCATGCCACCTTAGGAGCCGATAAACCGGCATTATGTTCCTTGATTTTGCGTTCCTTACACGGTTGGGTATATGGGGACTGTCGTGGAATTGGCACGGCAGATGTCCGGTTTAGAGGACTTAGGTGTGGAGCCATCGCGCGGATTAGCTTGAAGAGGTTAAAGCACACAAAGAACACAAAGGGTTTATACTAGTTCGGCCCCTTCGATGAAGGTAAAAGCCTACGTCTAGTTTGGTTTGGTATTGCTTTGGCATCGATGAACAGGGAGCGGATTGCTTGCCTGTGTCTCGACAGGTTGATCCCTGTCCTTGAACCGTCGCCGGGTCGTCCCTTTATATAGGAGGCAACGCCCGGTCCGGTTTACAGAGTCCCGAGGCCGGCTCATAATCGTGTCCGCCTCGGTCTCTACTCTTCCTACCTTATTCCTCAAGTTACATGATATGACGGTTCATAAACCGTAAGCTTTACATATGGGCCCTAAGCTTCCATGGGCCGTAACCTCTACTGGGCTTATGATAACACAGCTACATTAATATAATCCGGATCTTCCTAGCCGGTTTATACGTGCTAGTAATATCCCTGACATTAGGCCCCAGATTGATTTGAACTTGTTCATGTCATTCTTCTAAGTCTCTGCATAAAGTTCCTCTCTGTAGCTTCTCTGTTTTGTAAACCGGCTATGACGTCATCTCCAGAAATCATCTTAATCTGTCGTGACATCACCTCCGCATTTATTGCTCACAGCTATTTGTTACCTTTGTTAAAGGCTATCCCGAAGATCGAGGCGACAACAAAATCTTTATCCAATCTCTGACCTCCTTGATTCCCGCGCTTGCCGTTTCACCTCACCGGCTTATAAATACCGCTGAGACCTGTCCTTTTTATTCCTTCCGCACTTCATCTTCCTCCGTCGCCCGAAGCTCCGCCGCCGTCTTCGAGCCCGTCGCCGTCGTCAACCCAGGCCACTGCATCACCCTGAAAACATATCCAGAGCACTCCGCCGCCGTCTTCCTCTTCCTCAGGTACTTCTTCTTTCTCGCTGTAGATCTCAATCTAGGGTTCCTCAATGTCTTCTGCCATGAAAACCTCGAAGCTTGATGTTCATCTCTGTAGATTACCCTTGCAGTAAACCCAAACCTTGGATATATTTCAAATATGTTCCTGCTCCGTGGTTTAAACTTAGATTCGAACCTTAGATCTATTTAGTCTGTTGAAATCCTTCGTGGTTCTTCCTGTGTAAGTAGAGCATATATTTCATCTTTTTCCTATGTCTCAGATCCATTTTTACTTTAGTCTTCTGTAGAAACCTGTTTCTTCGTCTTGGTAGATCTGTAAGTTACTCACCGGTTTAACCAATCATATACTCCTCTTGCAAAGAATTAGCCATGAGCCCAACGGTTTAGCCTCCTCTTTTTTGTTATCATAAACCGGTAGCAGTTCGTTTCACATCTGCTTCCGGGTTGCCAATGCCATTAGTCCCTTGTCTAAACCGTCGATATAATTTGATGATACACTCCGGTTTATGCTTCAGTACTTAGTAATCCGGATTTCGCACTGTACTTTTCAGCGTTTTCTTTTGCTCAGATGGCTGCCAAGCAGTTCATTTGTTGTAACTGGGTTCCTTCCCGCATCAATTGGTCTTCTGGGCCCCCAAGCGGTTCTGAAATGGCGGGCCCCAGGAAATGAGTGTCCTCCTACCCCTAAAGAAGGAGAAGTCATCGTTTTCTTTGATCATATGGCCCGGGGTTTTAGCCCTCCCGGTTCAAAAAAATTCCGGGATGTGCTGGCCGCTTTTCAGCTCCATCCTCAAGATATAGGTCCGAATTCTATATCAAACGTCTGCAATTTTCAAGTCTTCTCGGAAGTATACCTTCAAGAAGAACCATCAGTGGATTTGTTCCGAGACTTTTTCCACTTAAACCGGCGGATAGAGTTTACTGCCGGACCACATCAAGAGTTGGGCGGTGTTAGTATTCAGAACAGAAGAGATGTGATCTTCCCTCACGCTGCTCTCCATACACACCCCAAGGACTGGAACCAATCCTGGTTCTATTGCAAAGATACCTCGCCTGAAGGAGAAAACCCATTGCCAAGTTACCGTGAACATCGTCTTCCTGAGGATCATCCCCTGCCGCAGCGCCTTAGCTCTTCAGAGCGGGCCCGGTTTGCCCCTCAGCTTGCCAAGCTTAGGGCCTTTATGGCCAACGGTTTGACTGGAGTAGATTTCGTTCGTTGTTGGCTTGCCTGGAGCATCCTTCCTCTGAGCCGGCGCTCCGGTCTGATGTATGAGTATACCGGAAAAACGGATGACCCTCAACGCCACATTGACATAATGCTTCCTGAGAAAGAAGTCACTGAATTCGCAAAGAAAATGCTCAACATCTCTCTGGAAGAGTGTAGCCAAACCGGATTGGCTCCATTCTATGAGAACAACAAACCGCCAGCAGTAAGTTTTTTCTGACCTCTTCCGTTCGTTCTAATCCGTCCTTATCAATTGTATTCTATTTATTTTTCATCTTCTGCACACGCCAACGACCCCTTCTGGAAAAGAAAACCTCAAGATAAGTCAGGCAAACAGCCACGCCGGAAGACGTGTGGTGTTAAGAAGAAAAAGGCGACTGCTGCCTCCGGTTCACATCCTGAGGAAGATGATCCGGATTCTGAGGTATGAATTGATCCTGATATGTTTTAATCTCTCTTTATCCAAATTTATGTTAACGGTGTCTTTCCACAGGATTTGGCTGAAGGAAGTAAAGCGGCAGAAGTTGAGGTAATCTCTCTTTCTTCAGACTCAGAACCGCCGGTGCCCAAAATTCGTCGGGCATCCCGGAAGTACCCTTTTTCTCATCCTTATGCTCAACTGGACCCCAAATTTCTTTTGAAGAAGCAGCAGCATGAAGCACGCCGGACTACGCGCCATAGTGGCCATGTAGTAGAATCCTCCGGAATATCTCTTACTCTGGCTCGCAGGCGCCGCTCTGAGGTTTTACTTTTCCCAACTCTTCTCCATCCAAAGGCCGGACTTATACGTAAACCGCTTAAACCGTCTGATCCTAACTATCAGGAGACACCTTTGTCATCCTCTGGTGAATCGACTGCCACACAGGTCCCTGTACTGAAGACCGTGCCTGGGTAAGTCCCTTTCAACATCCGGTTTATATTTGTATTTGTTCCTTGATGATTCTCATTGTTCCTTCAATTTCCTTCAGCAAGCCTAAGCCTAGCAAGAAGGCGAAGGCCACCAAAGCGGCTGCCGAGACTGCTACCGCTGATCCGGCGGCTGATCCGGATGAAGTCATCCCTCCAGAGAGCGATCCTGCAACTCAGCTTGATGATCCTGCTCCCATGGACCATGATGACATCATTGCCTCGGAAGATACGAATGTGGAAAATGTCATTGAACCGGCGAGTCCTGTCCAGGTTAGCCCTTCTCGGACTAACCCGACTCCTGTTAGCCCGGCCCCTACTGCTGCCCCTTCTCAGCCAACCACTGCCTATTCTCCGGATGTTCAGATAACCGGGACAGGTTTTATCGCTCCTGTTGAGCCTATCATCTTGGCCAAGCATACTGCTAAAGAGGAGAAGCTTCAACAAGAGAAGGGCAAGTGGAGCGCGGACTTGTCCAACTATGCCGAATTGAGTGCCCAGGAACTTTATTCCGGGTATTTGAACCGGCTTCATACCAGCCGCGATTATGAATTGGGCTTGGTTAATATGATGAAGGATAAGTACGAGGTAACTTCCTTCACTTGTCTTTGTTCTGTATTCTTTGTACTTCTGTCTATATGCCATAGTAGCCCCCAAGTTCTGGTTTAGCTTCATTGTAGGTGAACCGGAACTTCCAAATGTATGAAAAATGAACTTACATTAGCCCCCAAGTGCCATGGGCATAACTTGTTTTATGTGCCTCGGACTTGTCTGAATTTCTCTTTTAATACTTCAACTACCCATTAGCCGCCAAGTGTCAAGTGGATAACTTGTTTATATGCTTGAAACTTGTCTGAATTTCTCTTTTACTCCACTTGATTTCCTTGTAGGCTGACTTGACCTGGAGGGCTGCAGAAATGATTGAGCTCCAGAATAGACTTGCTGCCATCGAAACTGCTTCTGCCAAAGCCAAGGATGAGCTGGCGCTGAACTTGACCAATACTGAAAAATTGAAAAAAGATTTTGAAGCGGAGCGATCAGCCTGGGAAGTGCAGAGGAACGCTCTTGAGAAAAGAGCAAAGGATGCGGAAGAGGCCCTTAATCCGATGACGCAGGAGCTGACCGGCTTAAGACAGCAAATAGAACTTATGACCTCTGCCATCTTTGGTGAGCACTTGATTTGCATATGTTTTCGTCTCTGCAATCTTTATTGTGCTCCGGTTTAACTGTGATAATCATATGCAGGGCGACGCATAACCCATCATGGGGATGATATTCGAAAGAAACTCAAGGCCTCTTATACTCTGGTTGAGCAGCTATATTCCGGCGCTCAAAGGATTATAAGTGCGATGTCCCATCATAAAGCGGCCCCCACTACTATCCAAGGCACTTTGGAGAAGCTATCTATACTGCCTGTATGCTTGGAAGAAGTGAAGAAATCTACTGCACGGGCCGGCTCTCTTGTAGCACTGACTAGGGCCAAGGCATGGGTTCCGGACTTTGATCCGGAGGAAGCTATGAACGGATACCCCAGTAACAAGGAAGATGGATCTGCCTTCTCTGGCAAGGACCTTCGTGCTTTAACCAAGGAAATGCGCCCTCTTGCCAGCAAGCTTGCTGATGAAGCGGACCTGACCAGGTATCATCCGGCATATGACTTAGAGAATGAACGGGTGGACCGGCCGGTTTATGACACCGAGAATCTAATCCCACCAGTGCGAGCCCATACTTTCGCCCCAGATGTTGATCCGTCCGATCTCATTACTGAGGAGATGTACTTCCATGCACTATCCAAGATCGACTGGCGCGTTCCTGATTTTCAGCCGCTCCAAGAAGACGAATAAGTTCTGGAACGAGCCGATCCTCAGCCTTCGCAGCAGGAAAAAGAAGCATAAGCCGCTCAGCTTAACTCTTAGCTGATGTAATCTGTTGCCGGAAAACTTTAATCCGTTCAGGCCTGCAAGTGCCTTGTAATAGGATAGTTCGAAACATTTTCTGTCTTAATCCGGATGTCACAGCTTTGACTTGGCACCTGCCAATTTTAATCCCTTGTCTACTATGGTTGATCCTTTATATTACCTATATCTGCACAGACAATGCTAAGAAAATGTCCTTTAATTAAGTATGCTTGATATCCTTAATCCGGTGGGCATTGTAGATTCTGATGAGGCTCTTGGCCCTCTTGGTGTTTGCCGAATGATTGTTTCGGGTTATAATAACTACCGGTTTAAATCATGCTGGTGTTCTATGACCCAGACTTTTGTAAATACGCGGTCAACTTTGAAGTTGCCCAGTTCCGGATCAAAAACCACAGAAAACTTTTCAAAAATCACAAAACACAGAACACTGTTGCAAATAAGACCATGTAGTCAAGGCTTTTTGCGAGCTGCCAGGCTCCATATTTGCCAATCAATGGATGCGACCCAAACGGCTATGATTCATTTTGCCAATCAATGGGTGCAATCCAAGGAGCAATGATTTCTTTTGCCAATCAATGGATGTAATCCAAGGAGCAAGAACTTTTTCTTTTGCCAATCAATGGATGTAATCCAAGGAGCAAGAACATTTTCTTTTGCCAATCAACGGATATAATCCAAGGGGCAAGAACATTTTTCTTTTGCCAATCAACGGATATAATCCAAGGGGCAAGAACATTTTTCTTTTGCCAATCAACGGATATATAATCCAAGGGGCAAGAACATTTTTCTTTTGCCAATCAACGGATATATAATCCAAGGGGCAAGAACATTTTCTTTTGCGAATCAACGGATATATAATCCAAGGGGAAAGAACATTTTCTTTTGTCAATCAACGGATATATAATCCAAGGGGCAAGAACATTTTCTTTTGCCAATCAACGGATATATAATCCAAGGGGCAAGAACATATTTTGCCAATCAATGGATGTAATCCAAAGGGCGCTGATGCGAAGACAATCGTATAAACCGGACCAGAAGGGATTTAAGCAAGGATTCAAATGTGATCCGTAGCCCCCTAGTGATCATGGAGGTAGGGTTCCTATGAAGGAGTTGCGCTTGAAAGGCAAGTCCTGTTTGGTCCCTTATAGAATTGTCCTGCATAGCAAAATAGACTGATCAAAGCATCTGCATTAACTCTCATAAGACACTTATTTAGAAGAAAAAAGGCTGATCCCCCGGTTTACCAGGGGTGCCGGTTTATTTATTAATCATAATATATATAGGATACATGAAGCGGAGCTCATGGCTCAAGTGTAGTAAGGCCGCAGGAGGGAAATGTTCCACGGCCTCTTCGTCTCTTCCTCTGTTGTCCGTGAGTCTTTGTGTTCTCGAACGTCCACCAGGTAGTATGAACCGTTGTGAGGTTCTTGCTGACCACAAAGGGCCCTTCCCAAGGTGGGGATAACTTGTGCATATCTGTCTGGTCCTGGATGAGCCGGAGTACTAAGTCCCCCTCCTGGAATGTCCTGATTTTAACCCGGCGGCTATGATATCTGCGCAGATCCTGCTGATAAATTGCAGATCGTGCTGCTGCTATGTCACGCTCTTCATCCAGCCGGTCTAAGCTGTCCTGTCTTGCTTGCTCATTGGCTGCTTCAACATAAGCTGCCACCCGTGGTGAGTCGTGCCGGATCTCACTTGGAAGAACCGCTTCAGCACCGTACACCATGAAGAAAGGTGTGTAGCCTGTGGACCTGTTCGGCGTAGTATTGATGCTCCAGAGGACAGAAGGTAACTCCTCAACCCAGCACCCTGGTGTTCTTTGCAAGGGAGTCATAAGCCGGGGCTTGATGCCTCGCAAAATCTCTTGATTGGCCCTTTCAGCTTGACCATTAGATTGAGGGTGAGCTACAGAAGACACATCTAGGCGAATATGCTCCCTTTGACAAAACTCTTCCATCTCTCCTTTAGATAGATTGGTGCCATTATCAGTGATAATGCTGTGTGGAAAGCCAAACCGGAAAATTACCTTCTTGATGAATTTAACCGCTGTTGCCGCATCACACTTGCTCACAGGCTCTGCCTCAATCCACTTTGTAAATTTATCCACTGCCACCAACAGGTGAGTTCTTTGATCTTGGGATAGTTTAAAAGGCCCAACCATATCAAGCCCCCAAGTCGCAAACGGCCAAGTAATTGGAATCATCCGCAGCTCCTGTGCCGGAACAAGAGCACGCCGTGAAAATTTCTGACAAGCGTCGCATTTCCGGACTAGATCCTCCGCATCAGCATGGGTTGTCAACCAGTAGAACCCATGACGGAAAGCTTTAGCTACCAAGGACTCTGAACCGGCGTGATGACCACAATCCCCTTCATGAATCTCTCGAAGAATGTCACAGCCTTTCTTCTGATGATACACACCGCTGAAACGCTCCAGAAACGCTGCGGTGATGAAGTTCTCCGTTAACAATTGTCATGGACTTGGATTGTCGGGTTATCTGCCTAGCTTCAATCGCATCATCTGGCAACTCTCCTCGGCTCAGGTACGCCAAGTAAGGGAGTGTCCAATCCGGAATAACATGAAGTGCCGCAACCAGCTGCGCTTCCGGATTAGGAACAGCCAAATCCTCCTCCGATGGTACCTGAACTGATGGACTGTGCAGCTCATCCAAGAAAGTATTCGGCGGCACCGGTTTACGCTGAGAACCCAGCCGGCTTAGAGCATCAGCCGCTTCATTTTTTCGCCGGTCTATGTGATCCACCTGATATCCCTTGAAACATCCTGCAACTGCTTCAACTTCTCGCCTGTAAGCTGCCATGAGAGGGTCTTTAGAGTCCCACTTGCCAGATACTTGTTGTGCCACTAAATCTGAATCACCAAATCACTTGACCCGGCTCAAGTTCATCTCCTTAGCCATCCGCAGGCCATGATGTAGTGCCTCATATTCAGCCGCATTGTTAGCGCAAGGAAGCATTAGTCGGAGGACATAACAAAATTTGTCACCTCGTGGGGAAGTTAACACGACTCCAGCCCCGAGCCTTCTAACTGCCTTGAACCGTCGAAGTGAATAGTCCAGTATGTATGATCCGGCTTCTCCTCTGGTGCTTGCAATTCTGTCCAATCATTGATGAAATCTACCAATGCTTGGGATTTGATAGCAGTACGTGGTACATACTTCAACCCGTGTGGGCTAAGCTCAATGGCCCACTTTGCTACTCTGCCAGTGGCTTCTCTGTTCTCGATTATATCCCCCAACGGAGCTGAACTAACAACAGTGATTGGGTGGCCTTGGAAGTAGTGCTTCAGCTTCCGGTTTGCCATAAACACGCCATACACCAGCTTCTGCCAGTGTGGGTACCTTTGTTTAGATTCAATTAGAACCTCACTGACGTAATAAACCGGGCGCTGAACCGGATATTCCTTGCCTGCTTCTTTGCGCTCCACCACGATTGCCACGCTAACTGCGCGGGCATTGGCGGCCACATATAACAGCAGCGGCTCCTTATCAACAGGGGCAGCAAGGACCGGTGGTTCTGCTAATTGCCGCTTCAAGTCCTCAAACGCGGCGTTTGCAGCATCGCTCCATATAAACCGGTCTGTCTTCTTCAGCATCTGATAAAGCGGAATTGCCTTCTCTCCCAAACGACTAATGAATCGGCTTAACGCTGTAATCCGGCCAACGATGCGCTGGACATCATTGATGCAAGCTGGTTTTGTCAAGGATGTGATCGCCTTAATCTTCTCTGGACTGGCCTCTATTCCTCTGTTTGATACCAAGAATCCGAGGAGCTTGCCAGCCGGAACACCAAAAACGCACTTCTCCGGATTAAGCATCATCTTATAGACCCGGAGGTTATCAAAGGTTTCCTTTAGGTCCTCTATCAGCGTCTCCTCCTTCCTTGATTTTACAACAATGTCATCCACATAAGCATGGACATTTTTCCCTATCTGCCCCTTAAGACAGTTCTGTACGCAACGCTGGTAAGTTGCTTGGGCACTCTTGAGCCCAAAAGGCATAGATACATAGCAAAAGGCTCCAAAGGTAGTTATGAAGGCTGTCTTCTCCTGGTCCTTAACTGCCATCTTGATCTGGTGATATCCTGAATACGCATCCAAAAAACTTAGCCTCTCATATCCTGACGTAGCATCAATGATCTGATCAATACGGGGGAGAGCAAAAGGATCGGTTGGACAAGCCTTGTTTAGGTCTGTGTAATCCACACACATCCTCCACTTTCCATTTTTCTTCAACACCAGAACCGGATTAGCCAACCACTCCGGATGGAACACCTCAACTATGAACCCTACAGCCAAAATCCTGGCCACTTCTTCACCTATAGCCTTGCGCCTTTCTTCGTTGAAACAGCGCAGATACTGCTTGACCGGTTTGAACTTCGGATCAATATTAAGACTGTGCTCATCGAGTTCCCTCGGTATACCTGGCATGTCAGAAGGTTTCCATGCAAAGATATCCCGGTTCTCACGGATGAACTCGATGAGCGCGCTTTCCTATTTGGGGTCAAGGTTAGCGCTAATAGTGAACTGCTTGGACGAGTCGCCTGGTACAAAGTCAACTTGCTTGGTTTCCTGTGCCGATTTGAACTTCAACGCCGGATCATGCTCTGTGGTTGGCTTTTTCAACGGGGACATATCTGCCGGATCAACGTTGTCTTTGTAGAACTTCAACTCCTCTGTAGCACATACTGCCTCTGCATAGGCTGCGTCTCCTTCCTCGCACTCCAATGCGATTTTACAACTTCCATGAACCGTAATGGTTCCCTTGTGACCCGGCATATTGAGCTGTAGATAAACATAGCATGGTCTAGCCATGAACTTAGCGTAAACCGGCCTTCCAAACAGAGCATGATATGGGCTCCGGATCTTTACGACCTCAAAAGTTACTGTCTCTGACCTAGAGTCCTGCTCATCTCCAAAGGTGACCTCCAGATCAATTTTCCCAACTGGGTAAGCCGATTTACCTGGGACCACTCCATGGAACACCGTGTTGGACTGTCTCAACTTCTTATCCATCAACCCCATGCGACGGAAAGTCTCATAATATAGGATGTTGATATTGCTGCCACCATCCATGAGTACCTTTGTGAATTTGTAGCCACCCACCTGTGGTGCCACCACTAACGCTAACTGGCCCGGATTATCAATCCGTGGCGGGTGATCCTGTCTGCTCCACACAATGGGTTGTTCCGACCAACGCAGAAAACGTGGTGTTGCCGGTTCAACTGCGTGTACCGCCCGCTTCAGGATTTTCTGATCCCTTTTGCACAAACTCGTGGTAAAAACATGGTACAGTCCACTACTTAGCTCCTTCGGATTATTTTGATATCCGGATTGATGCTGCTATTGACGCTGCTGATTGCCTTGGTTATTATAGCCACCCTGACCATGCTGGTAGTTGCCTTGGTTGTTATAACCGCCCTGACCATGCTGCGGGTGGTTGCCTTGGTTGTAGTTATTGTTGCCGCCATGATATCCTGATCCGGACCCATTACCATGGTGACCCGGACCTTGAAAACGGAACTCGAGCCGCCGCCCGGTGGTCTATTGTCATTTTTGGCTTGTCTCATGGCCTCTACCATGATTCGGCACTGCCCCCATGTATGTTTAGCTGGGTGTTCCTCTGTGCTATGTTTTGGACAAGGCTCGTTCAATTGTCGATCCAGATTGATGGATCCTCCCCCGCTCCGTGGAGGTGGCCTACCCTTGCGGCGCTGAAAATTTCCTTGAACATTGGTATTGGCCACAAAATCAGAGCTGCCCTCTGCCTTTCGCTTACCATTAAAACTTGTTCCTGTCGGATTAGCCTTCACCGGTTTACCAGCCTTGTTCGCATTTCTGGACTTGTCTCCATCTGCCTCTGGGTACATAGTGTTATTAGAGTCCCCATACTTCACTAGAGCACTCATGAGTGTCCCCATATCATTACAATCCCACTTGAGCCGTCCCAACTTCAACTTTAGAGACTCAAACCGGCAATTGTTTTCCAGCGTCACTATCGCCGTACTGGGGTTGATGCTATTGGAAGAGTGCAAGACTTCTGACACTCGCCGCACCCAGGTGCTCGTAGGCTCCTGCTCTCCTTGAACACATGCCGCTAAGTCTACTACTGACATTGGCTGCTTGCATGTGTCCTTGAAATTTTTTATAAACTGTCGACGCAGCTCACCCCATGATCCAATGGAGTTAGGTGGTAAGCCCTTTAACCATGTCCGGGTTGTACCCTCAAGCATCATGGTAAAATACTTTGCGCATGCCGCTTCATCCACATCTAGCATCTCCATAGCCATCTCATAACTCTCAATCCAAGCCTCTGGAGCTAGGTCTGCCGTATAGTTAGGCACCTTGCGCGTACCCTTGAAGTCCTTGGGTAACCTTACACTTCGTAAAGCGAGAACAAGACATTGTACTCCAAAAGAACTCGCCGTGACTCCCGTCTCTGCTGTGGTTGGGTGAACCGGCGTCGTTTGACGGATATCCTCGCGGGCAGTAGGTCTGGACGGGTTCATCGCCTCCTGGGCATGCGCCTCTGCTCCTGCCGGATTATCTTGCCTGTGACGATGACGTCTCCGCTCGCTGCTGGATACTTCCAGTTCATCCCAACGCCTAGTGTAACTCCTGCTGTAGCGGGGTGTTGAATGAATTCTCTCCCTGCTGTAAGAGTACGCCTGCTGCTGTGTCAACGCTGTGTCCAGCAATTCCTTGACCCTGCGCGCTTCCATCGCCACGGGGGACGACCCTCAATGGGTAAAGCGGCCAGTCATGAGGCGGCAGCGACGATGTTATCCAATGGGTTTGAATAATGGCCAGGAGGTGTGGGGATGTGCGGCGTGGGCACAACCTGACGATTCTGCTCCGCGGTCGGTTGTTGAACCAACACGCCTGCTCCTGGGACTCCTCTCCGGTTTACTTCTAGGTTATTGCTGGCTTCCGCTCCTGGTGTGCCAAAGAGATTCATCGCCTCATAGACCGGCGGTAGACGAGTCTGATACCTTCTGTTCCTTACCTCCTGCGCAGAGGCCTGATCAATCCTGAGCCGGAAAGCTTAGGAATCCAGCTCTGCTTGCCTTGTCACCATCATGGCTTTCTCTGCATCCATATCCTGTTTGGCTTGCTCAATCCGGCCCTTCAGCTGGAGGATCTCCACATCATGCTACACCTTGTTGGCAGGAGCTACTTCTGCTGTTGCGCGTGCTGTCAACTCCTCGACCAAGGTGGATAGAGTGTCAGAGGGTGAGGGGGTTTGGTTGCTCGCCCCTGCACCAGCCGCCTCCGCTGTGAACGCCCCAGTCGTCGTGGGCTGTTGCATAGGCTGTGATCCGGCCATGAAGACAGCCACCCGGTTTGGCGGATCGAAGGGGTCCGGAATACTGTCACCATCGGACATATCCCCGGATCGGCCATCCCGCAACTGATACAAAGATTCGGTCTCTCCGGATGAAGATTCATCGTCAAAGTAGACAACTGTCTCGCCACCAGAATCCGATCCGTCCTCGGCTTGGACTCCATGCACTGCTCCAACGAAAACACGCTTCATGGCGGGCTGAATCCGGGCCGATCTCGCATGCTGAGCCGGCTCGACGATGTTGGTGAAGATGTCCGGCTCAGGTCCTGGTTCACCAATCTTGCCGATGAAGACGTGGATGCCGCCGAAGAGGACTCGGTACCCGTATTCGATTGAATCGGCCTCGGGGCCCCAGCCTGCGTCGTCGATGTAGATCCGGCCGCGGCGACTCTTGGTCATCCGGCCAACCGCGTAACCCTTGAGTCCTTCAAAGCTGCCCTTCAAGAACTCGAAACCATCGTGCGATAGACCCACGGTGGGGGCCAATTGTCGTGGAATTGGCACGACATATGTCCTATTTAGAGGACTTAGGTGTGGAGCCATCGCGCGGATTAGCTTGAAGAGGTTAAAGCACACAAAGAACACAGAGGGTTTATACTAGTTCGGCCCCTTCGATGAAGGTAAAAGCCTACGTCTAGTTTGGTTTGGTATTGCTTGGGTGTCGATGAACAGGGAGCGGATTGCTTGCCTGTGTCTCGACGGGTTGTTCCTTGTCCTTGAACCGTCGCCGGGTCGTCCCTTTATATAGGAGGCAACGCCCGATCCAGTTTACAGAGTCCCGAGGCCGGCTCATAATCGTGTCCGCCTCGGTCTCAACTATTCCTACCTTATTCCTCAAGTTACATGATATGACGGTTCATAAACCGTAAGCTTTACATATGGGCCCTAAGCTTCCATGGGCCGTAACCTCTACTGGGCTTATGATAACATAGCTACATTAATATAATTCGGATCTTCCTAGCAGGTTTATACCTGCTAGTAATATCCCTGACAGGGACCCCTTGACAGTTCGTCTTTGAATAAAACTCCTCCAGCAAGGCCCAACGTTGGTTTTAATTTGCTCATAATAACAACTTAATTAATTAACTAATTGCACAGGGAGTTAGCGCTACCCGAGGATTCTTTCTACATAGCAGGGGGGACAGTGCTGATGGTGTTGGTCCCAAACGGGGAGACTACGGGGTCGCCACGGGGAAACTCGAGGTATCTGGCTCCCGTAGGATCACCTATCCGGTCGTGACTTGAGACGAGATACGCGCGGCTACTATCAGGGTGTCGGCACGCCGAGAAGTCTTGCTGGACTTGTTTTACCATTGCCGAAATGTCTTGTGCACCGGGATACCGAGCCTGATCGGATTGTCCCTAAGATAAGGGGTAAAATTATTATTACTTATGCTGATCGTGAGAGCTTGTGATGGGCTAAGTTGGGACACCCCTGCAGGGATATGATCTTTCGAAAGTCGTGCCCGCGGTTATGTGGCGGATTGGAATTTGTTAATGTCCGGTTGTAGAAAACTTGACAGAGGATCCGAAGTAAAACACACAACTGTGTGAGTAACCGTGAATGTCTCTTTTCACTTTGAGAAGAGAACATGGTGGGGTTATGTTTGACTCGTAGGTAGTTCAGGATCTTTAGCGATCATTACTAGTTTGCGACCCTTTGCGTAGATGCTCATCTTATTCTTGTACTCGTAAGTTAGCCACCATATTATGCTTAGCCGCTGTTGCAACCTCACCACTTTACATCTTCCTACCCATTAAGCTTTGCTAGTCTTGATACCCATGGTTATGGGATTGCTGAGTCCTCGTGGCTCACAGATACTACAACAATAGTTGCAGGTGCAGGTTTCCGATGACTTGACGTGAGAGCGATGTCCTTTGGTTGGAGTTCTTTCTTCTTCTTCTTCTTCAGTCTTCGGTTAGGTTCCGGGTCGGCAGCCTGGGATAGCAGATGGATATCGTTGTGCTTTTCAAGTTCGCATCCGTAGTCGGATGCCTTGTATTGATGATGTTGTATTCATGTGACTTGTATGTATCTTGTTGTATCCCCCATGTAAGTATGTAATGGTACGATGTAATGATATCCATCTTGCTAAGCGCCCGAAATGCGGTTCTGCCCCAATCACGTAAGCGCCCAGTAGAAATAACTGAGGAAGGACGCATAGGATTCAAACGAAGGATGGATACTCGATTAAGGACTTCGGCTACGAGAAGAAAAAAGGGTGGGTGGGTGGGAAAAGAAAGTCCACTTCGGACGGGGAAAACACCGTCGGTTGAAAAGAACTGAGGATTGAACTTGCAAGAAGAAGAGGGTCGAATCCACTTGACGAGAGATGCACCAGATGAAAAAACAGACCTCGCAATGAACGGAAAAAAAACTAACCGCGTGATCCTAAAAAAAATTGTAGGGGAAGATGAGTAATTCAAACACCTACGTCAAGATTCCTCACCAGAGCATTGAAGGGCCCGATGAGTAAAAAGAATTCCTACTCTCTGATATAAATAGACTCCAAAAAAAAGTTTTTGCTAGACTCGACAACGGCCAAACTACGATCAATCAAGGGGGCTCCTATGGTCGGTCAAGGTTCTGATACCAACTTGTCAGGCCCAAGATGCGATTCTATCCCGATCACATGACACTTACGTGATTGGGGCAGAACCGCATTTCGGGCGCTTAGCAAGATGGATATCATTACATCGTACCATTACATACTTACATGGGGGATACAACAAGATACATACAAGTCACATGAATACAACATCATCAATACAAGGCATCCGACTATGGTTGCGAACTTGAAAAGCACAACGATATCCATCTACTATCCCAGGCTGCCGACCCGGAACCTAACCGAAGACTGAAGAAGAAGAAGAAGAAAGAACTCCAACCAAAGGACATCGCTCTCCCGTCAAGTCATCGGAAACCTGCACCTGCAACTGTTGTTGTAGTATCTGTGAGCCACGAGGACTCAGCAATCCCATAACCATGGGTATCAAGACTAGCAAAGCTTAATGGGTAGGAAGAGGTAAAGTGGTGAGGTTGCAACAGCGGCTAAGCATAATATGGTGGCTAACTTACGAGTACAAGAATAAGATGAGCATCTGGTGAATTCTCGTCTAGTTCGTCATCATTCATCTCCTTTATTCTCCGATGAATTCTCCTCTCGATTCGATATTCTTCACCTCTTCTTCTTTTCCGGTGGATTCAACTCAAGTATCCGGTGTTCTTCGTATTTTTTTCCTTCTGCTCAAGTCTTTTTCCCCTTGCTCATTCGTCTCTCGCCATTTAATTATTCCGGAGTTCTGAAGACATCTCAGGAGAATTATCCGTGTTCCAATTAATTTGAGGTTGTCACCTCATTCGAGTTTCAATCGTTCTGGTGCATCATCTCCTTTTCGATCCTTTTCAACGGTGTTTCTTTTCGGTGGGCCCATAACCCACAGGTCTTTCCCAGGATCATACCTGACTCTTTTAATTTCCTGGAGTTCCGAAATTCTTTTCAAGTGTGACGTAAGTATGGATTCCATCAGCCACGTGCCTTCTAAAATTCGTTTGCAACTCTTTTCATGTGTGGGTCAACCTTTCTTCTTTTCATTCATCCGGAGTAGTTCTTGAATTCCTTTCCATTATGTTGCTCCGAAGGCCATCATTTCAGAAGATTTATTCGTTCTCAGTTTTCAACTTCGTCCTCCAAAATTCATCATTGATGCCTCTTCGTTCATCTCACATTCGTCCGGCGCTTCGTTCAAGTATTCTTTAACCGTTCGCGATCTCTTTGTTCTTTTGCATCTAAATTCCCAAAGTGTTTTATTCTTCCGGCGATTCATCGCATTAACTCAATTTCATTTCTTACGGTGGTTTGTTCTTTTCATCATTCGATTTTATTTCTTACCGGTGGTTTGTTCTTTTCTTCACATGGTTTCAATTCTTACGGTGGTTCTCTCAAGAGTTCTTTTCATATGTGATCATATCAATCCATTCCCTTTTATTATTTCAATCCTACCGGTGTTTCATGAAGATTTTCGCAAATTCGCGATATATCCCTTCTTAATCTTTTCAACGGGAATAAGTAGTATGTGAATCCATTGTTCATCAATTTAATTGGTGGAGGATAAGCATAACATAATTCTTATTCTTTTCACCAAGTTGATCAATCCCTTCCTTCGGAGTTTATTCTTGATGAATAAATTCTAATTCCAAGTGCTTTAATCTTTTCTTTTCCGGAGTTCAAATTTTTCTCGGCTATCTCGTCGGAACCCCGTCTAATCATCGCAAGGCTTTATTCTTATTCTTCAATCCTTCACTCTGTTATCATCATCCTTTTGTTACCGAAGTTCCTCTTGGTGGTTCATCATGATTAAATTCATTCTTCAAATATTCATCTAATTCTTCTGGAGCAGCTCAAACTTTATTCTTTTGTATACCGAGATGCAAATAATTCTCCGTATTCTTTCAAAGTGGAGTTTTGCATTTCTTTCTCCATTCTCATCTATTCAATCTTTTGGGTTGCGGCATAATTCACCTCAATGGTTGAGATGATTAAATAAGTCCAAACCAAGCTTATTCTTTTGTTGTTGATTTTCTCAACAATTCAGTTCAAACCTTTATCCTAAGGATGCTCTTTCAAATTCATTCGCGCTCGAAGTTGTTATTCTCTTATCCGTTCTTCTCATTCCACTCTTTTAATTCTTCCAGAGGCATTGTGTTGTTGCTCCCGCTGAGCATCATTTCACCTTTTTAAGTTCTTGTTCCATTCCATTCATATTCAACCGGTGCGCTATTTCTTTCAGTTTCAGCCAGAGTGCTACCCGAATTCTTTTGTTCGAATTCCTTTCTATCTCTTATTAACCGGAGTGGTTTCGAATTCATTATTGTTCCGTCAGCTCTTGTTTCGTGCCTTTCAACCTCCTTGGTTCTTGTATTCCTTGTTCCTTTTGTTTAACGAAGTCCTTGCAGCTTCGTTCATCTCTGTTGTATTCTTCCTTTCGAGTGGCTCATCCTCTAAAGGTTCTTTGGCTTAAATCATTTATCCTCGAAGAACTTAGTTCTTCCTTTTTCATCCCGTCTCGTTCCTAAGATCTCGGGACGAGATCTCTTGTTAGTAGGGGAGTGTTGTGACACCCCGAGACCGACGCGCCAGGTGTCAGCCAGTTAATCGTCTTCGTTGCCATGTCACCTGCTTGCGTGTTGCATCTTTGCCTTGTCATCATGTGTGTTGCGTCATCATGTTTTCAAAACTTGCATCCGTCTGAGTCCCCTCGTCCTTTCCGTTGTCCGTTCTGAGCCCAGACACACTTGCACGCGCCCGCGGTGTCTCCGAATATTTATTTTATGAGTTGCCGAAAAATGTTCTCGGAATGGGATGAAACTTGGCATGTGGTCTTATTATAGTGTAGACAGGTCGCCTGCCAAATTTTATCGCATTCGGAGCTCGTTTGATAGCCCAACGGATATATATAACGGCACTAGTCGCCGGTTAAATCGTCGGACATTTTTGGTCTCTGAAAACCCCCGTGGGCCTCTTCTCTTCTCTCCCCACAACCCCTCATACACAGCCCACTAACCTCCCCTAGGCCCATCCTACCTCACCTCGCGATCGGATCCGTCAGATCGCGATCGGAGGGCTCCGAAAGCCCCCAAAACCCCCCTAACCCTAGCCTTTACCTTATATAAATACCCCCTCCTTCCATTTTTGGACTTCCCTAGTCTCCACCTAACTTCAGCCATCTCCCTCCTCAAATTCCGTGCACAGCCGCTCCCCTTCCGCCACTTAGCGCCGCCGCTAGCGTGCCCCGGCCAATCCGGAGGCGCCACGTCAGCTCCAGGCCGCCTGCAGCCAACCCCATCGTGCCGCGTGGCGCCCTCCACGTCTGCCCGCGCCTTCCCCCGCTGCGGCCCACGTCGGCCCGAGCCAGTCTGCTCGGGGCTGGATCTGGGCCCTGAGGCCCGACCGCTTCGTCACCCGCGAGCGCCGCTCGTCCGCTCCAGGCGCAGCCCCGAGCGCCGCCCGTCGTCCCCATTGCCTCGCCGCGTCACCGCCGTCGGCGGGCGTCGCAGTCGTTCTGCCGCAGGGCCTTGAGCCCTTTGCACCGCCGCGTCGGCCGGCGCCGCCCCTCGCCTGAGCACCCGAACCACCGCGGCCTCGCCCGACAGCTCGCCGCCGTCGGTCTCTACGTCGCCGCCGGCCAGATCCAGGCCAACGGCGATCGGATCCGGCCTCCCCCGACCTCCTCTGCCCCTCGCCTGGCCCCCCTTCGCCGGAACGAACTCCGCCGCCGCCGTCCCTCGCCGGCAACCGTCGTCATCTCCAGATCCAACCGTGTCGTGCCGGACATGTCCAGCCGGCACTGGACATTGTACGACCCTCCTCCTCCGTGTGCCACTGACGTGTGGGCCCGGATGCCCGCACCGACGGACACGTCCGCCCCAGCACGTACATGTCCACTTCCTCCAAGGTCTAATTTCCACTAAGTCCTTCTCTGTTTTGTAAATCTGATGTATACTTTGCATGCCTGTAACTTTTTGTGTGGTGGTCCAATTTGAGTGAATAATATGTCAAAATGATCGTGCTGATATGCTCTTCATTTTGTTCCATTGTGGCATGCTTGTTTGACCTCATCTTGGTGCCCTAATCTCTGTTGCAAGAGTGCTACTTGTTTAAAACTGATGTTACTTGTAATTTTGTTGCCATGTTTGAGATATGGTAACTTTGTGCATGTTTATCCAAATGAAGCATATGATATGTCAAAATGTTCATTGTGAAGTGCTCTACATGATGGTTGCTGTAGCATTCATGTTAGGTGCCATATTGCCATGTTAATCTCTATTGCAAATGTGCATGTGGCTGTTAAGTGTTGAAACTTATTATGAGATGCTGATTTCACTTGCTCATTGCTATTGATGTGTTTGTCCTCATGTCACATGTCAATATGTTTTAGAAGCACAATCATATGGTATTTGTTGTGGTGCAATCCATTTTCCATGATATGCCTTGTGTTGACTTAAACAAGCTTGTAAACATGCCATGCCAATGTTGTTGTTCTATACTTAGTGAAAAAACTGCTAAGTCTGGAATCTGTTTAACCTGATGCTATGTTTGCTTGATGCCCTAGTCAAATCCTTGCATGTTTTAGTATGTGAAATGATCATATTTTGTTGTCCATGTTATGCTCTATCCATCCATGCCTTAGTTTGCATATATGGCTTGTTGTAGCTTATTTATTTCTTTCTCTCAAGTTGCTATAAATTTTACTTGCCAGCCTTTTATCGGCATGTTCAGTTTGGTGAAGCTTGTTGTTAGTGATCCATGCCTCCTATGGAGTTGCTCCAATGGAGTTGTTTGATGTATGCTATGTCTACTACATGTCCATGCTCTTTATATACTTAGTAGAGTTGATATGCTTATTGTTTTGTGCCTCCGAAGGCAGCATTGTGATGATGTTTTTGCCTTCCCAGATTTTGACTAAGTCTGGATAAATTTATTGCAACTTGCCATGCTTGGTTAATTGTGTTCCAGCAAGCTTTTGGGTGTGTTCTAAGTTCATGCTTGTTAAGTATCATGTCTACTTCACATCCATGCTTCTTGTTATCATGTTTGGGTGTTGTAGCTTATATTTACCTTGCTCCAAAGTTGCTATGTGGCTGTTAACTTCAGATTGTTGTTATATCTTGTTTCATGTGTATGTGTTGAACCGTTGCTCCGTTTTGAGCGTGCCCTATATGAAACTTGTGTGATTTTGCATGTAGAAGCATAATATCATGTTGTTTACATGTTTGGAGTGTGTTTGCTTGATGTTTGGGTGCATCTTGCACCGTTGCCATGTTTGTCTTATTTTGCTCATATCTTCTAGGTCGTAGCTCCGAATTAAATGAACTTTATATGAAACTTGACTAGAATTTCGTGTAGATCATCATGGTGCATGTTAACTTGCTGTTTAACAACTTGAACATAAGATTTGTTCAGATCTGGACTAATTTCAAATTATGCATATGAGGACTTACCGGATTTGATATGTGTAGTTTCCGGCCTCATTTAAACTTGTTGTTTGGTGTTGTTCTTGTGTGCTTCATCCCTTGCCATGTTTTGCATCATATAGTCTTGTATTGCATCATACTTTGTTGAGATTCTTGTCTTGTTCTTGTGTTGTGTGTTCACCGTGTTGTGTGCTTCTTCTCGTTAGTGCTTGTTCCGTTGCGTTTGTGAGGATTCGTTCGTCTACACGTGGTTCGTCTTCAAGGCTTCTTCTTCGTCTTCTTCATGGACTCTTTCTTCTTCCTTGCGGGATCTCAGGCAAGATGACCATCACCTTGGATACCTTTACTATCATTGCCATGCTTAGTGTCTCGATGCTATCGTTATATGTCGCGCTACCCATCTTTATTGTCAGCCCCTCTCCTTGTTGCCATCAAACCTCTAACCTTTGACACCTTCCCAGCAAACCATTGTTTGGCTATGTTACCCGCTAGCTCAGCCCCTCTTATAGCGTTGTTAGTTGCAGGTGAAGATGAAGATTGATCCATGTCGGATCTTGTTGATGGAATATCACAATATCTATTATTATTATTAACACACCTATATACTGGGCATGGGTGGAAGGCTTGGCCTTTTGCTTGGTGTTTTGTTCCACTCATGCCACCTTAGGAGCCAATAAACCGGCATTATGTTCCTTGATTTTGCGTTCCTTACACGGTTGGGTATATGGGGACCCCTTGACAGTTCGTCTTTGAATAAAACTCCTCCAGCAAGGCCCAAAATTGGTTTTAATTTGCTCATAATAACAACTTAATTAATTAATTAATTGCATAGGGAGTTAGCGCTACCCGAGGATTCTTTCAACATAGCAGGGGGGCCAGTGTTGATGGTGTTGGTCCCAAACGGGGAGACTGTGGGGCCGCCACGGGGAAACTCGAGGTATCTGGCTCCCGTAGGATCACCTATCCGGTCGTGGCTTGAGACGAGATATGCACGGCTACTATCAGGGTGTCCGCACGCCGGGAGGTATTGCTGGACTTGTTTTACCATTGCCGAAATGTCTTGTGCATCGGGATACCGAGCCTGATCGGATTGTCCCTAAGATAAGGGGTAATATTATTATTAATTCTGCTGATCATGAGAGCTTGTGATGGGCTAAGTTGGGACACCCCTGCAGGGTTATGATCTTTCGCAAGGCGTGCCCGCGGTTATGTGGCAGATTGGAATTTGTTAATGTCCGGTTGTAGAAAACTTGACAGAGGATCCGAAGTAAAACACACAACTATGTGATTAACTATGACTGTCTCTTTTCACTTTGAGAAGAGAACACGGTGGGGTTATGTTTGACTCGTAGGTAGTTCAGGATCTTTAGCGATCATTACTAGTTTGCGACCATTTGCGTAGATGCTCATCTTATTCTTGTACTCGTAAGTTAGCCACCATATTATACTTAGCCACTGCTGCAACCTCACCACTTTACCTCTTCCTACACATTAAGCTTGGCTAGTCTTGATACCCATGGTTATGGGATTGCTGAGTCCTCGTGGCTCATAGATACTACAACAACAGTTGCAGGTGCAGGTTTCCGATGACTTGACGTGGGAGCGATGTCCTTTGGTTGGAGTTCTTTCTTCTTCTTCTTCTTCTTCAGTCTTGGGTTAGGTTCCGGGTCAGCAGCCTGGGATAGCAGATGGATATCGTTGTGCTTTTCAAGTTTGCATCCGTAGTCGGTTGCCTTGTATTGATGATGTTGTATTCCTGTGACTTGTATGTATCTTGTTGTATCCCCCATGTAAGTATGTAATGGTACGATGTAATGATATCCATCTTGTTAAGCGCCCGAAATGCGGTTGTGCCCCTATCACGTAAGTGTCACGTGATCGGGATAGAATCGCATCTTGGGCCTGACACAGTGACGGCAAGAAGGCTGGAAATGCTACTTCAGGCAAAGGTACACTTGTTGCATATGTTATAGACATACCTAGTAGCTCTTGGGTATTTGATATCGGAACGATTGTTCATATTTGCAACTCGATGCAGGGGCTGGTAAGAACTAGGCGTGTGGCACAAGGGGAGATTGACATCAGGGTCGGCAACAAAGCAAGAGTTGCTACGTTGGAGGTCGGCACGATGCAGCTCCAGCTTCCTTCCGGATTCACTATGGAATTGAATAAGTTTTATTACATTACTACACTTAGTTGGAACATTATTTCTGCCTCATGTTTGATGAGTCAAGGTTATGAATTCAATTTAAAGGACAACGGTCGTTTGATATTTGTGAATGGTATGTTCCATAGCTATGCACCCATTATTGATGGCCTATTTATTTTGAATATGTAAACAGAACCAGTCTATAATATGAATGTCAAGAGGCATAAGCCTAATGAGATAAATCTGAGATACTTCTTACATTGCCAGCTTGGACACATTAGTCTGAAATGCATGAAGAAACTCCATAGTGATGGGCTCCTAACTTCATCCGACTTCGAGTCGTTCGAGACATGTGAATCATGCTTGCTTGGCAAGATGACTAAGTCTCCTTTTGCAAAGATTTGTGAGAGGGCGTCCGAGCTATTGGAGCTTATACACAGCGATGTGTGTGGTCCAATGAGCACGACTGCTAGACGTGGCTATCAGTACTTCGTGACTTTTACCGACGACTTGAGTAGATATGGCTATATCTATTTGATGAGGCAAAAGTCGGAAACTTTTGAAAGTTTCAAAGAGTTTCGGAACGAGGTAGAGAATCGGCACGGCAAGACTATAAAGCTTCTACGATCTGATCGTGGAGGTGAGTACATGAGCCAGGAGTTTGATGATCATCTGAAAAGTCGAGGTATAGTACCTCAGCTCACACCTCCAGGTACGCCACAGAGAAATGGCATGTCGGAATGGAGTAATTGTACCTTGTTGGACATGGTTCGATCTATGATGAGCAAATTGGATTTACCCTTGTCATTCTGGGGATACGCTCTAGAAACTGCAGCTTTTACACTCAACAAAGTACCATCTAAATCCGTAGATAAGACACCACATGAGATGTGGACTAGGAAGAGTCCCAGATTGTCTTTTCTAAAGATTTGGGGTTGTGAAGCATTTGTCAAACGACTTATGTCAGACAAGCTTACACCCAAGTCGGATAAATGCATATTCGTGGGATATATGAGGGAAACCTTGGGATATAGCTTCTGCAACCACGCAAAGAACAAAGTGTTTGTTACTCGAAATGGGGTCTTCCTTGAGAAATAGTTTCTTGGGCGAGAGGCTAGTGGGAGGCAGGTGCAAATCGAAGAAGTTCGAGCACCACTTGGGGACAACTCGGCGGGTGATATGATCATACCGGAGTCTGTCAAGGAACCCGAGGTCGAAGCGGCACCGGAACCATGGAGGACGGAAAGATTGCGCACAGTGCGCGATGTGTTGTTGCTAGAAAGCGACGAGCCGGCTACGTATGCGGAAGCAATGGTAAGCCCAGATTCTGAGGCATGGCTGGAGGCCATGAGGTTCGAATTAAAGTCCATGGATGAAAATCAAGTTTGGGACTTGGTTGATCCACCGCCTGGCGTAAAATCCATAGGTTGCAAATGGGTCTTTAAGAAGAAAACCGATGTGGATGGAAATGTTCAGATCTACAAAGCTCGGCTTGTCGCTAAATATTATGGACAAGTTCAAGGAATTGACTACGACGAGACTTACTCGCCGGTAGCGATGCTGAAATCAGTGAGGATCATACTTCCTATAGCTGCCTATTTCGATTATGAGATATGGCAGATGGATGTCAAAACGGCTTTCCTTCACAGAAATTTAACTGAGGACGTGTATATGATAGAGGCCGAGGGTTTTGTCGATCCGACTAGCACTAGTAAGGTATGCAAGCTCAAGAGATCCATTTATGGGTTGAGACAAGCATCTCGGAGCTAGAACATTCGTTTTGATGAGGTCGTCACTGGTCTCGGTTTTATCAAAAGCGAAGAGGCGCTTGTTTATACAAGCAGTTGAGTGGGAGCTCGATAGTGTTTTTGATACTATTTGTGGATGACATATTGCTGATCAGAAACAATGTTTCAATGCTGAACTCGGTCAAGGAATCATTGAATGGAAAGTTTTTTTATGAAGGACCTTGGTGAAGTGGTCTACATATTGGGCATTAAGATCTATAGAGATAGATCGAGGAGGTTGCTCGGCTTGAGCCAATGCACGTACATAGATAAAATGTTGAAGCGTTCAACATGAGTGAGGCCAAGAAAGGGTTCTTGCCTGTCTCACATGGTATCAGGCTAAGTGAGACTCAGAGTCCTTCGACATCTGATGAGCAAAGCAGGATGAGTCGGATTCTGTATGCCTCGGCAATCGGATCCATCATGTATGCCATGATATGTACACGGCCTGATGTTGCTTTTGCAATAAGCCTAACAAGTAGATACCAGGCCAACCCAGGTGAGAGTCACTGGGCGGCGGTAAAGAATATTTTGAAGTACCTGAAAAGGACTAAAGAGATGTTCCTAGTTTATGGAGGTGAGGAAGAGCTCGTCGTAAAGGGTTACGCCGATGCTAGTTTCCAAACTGATAGAGATGATTGTCGATCATAGTCTGGATTCGTGTATGTCATGAACGGAGGAGCAGTGAGCTGGACGAGTTCCAAGCAAGATACGGTGGCCGATTCTACCACAGAAGTCGAATACATTACGGCTTGTGAAGCAGCAAAGCAAGGTGTTTGGATCCAGAACTTTTTGGATGATCTTGGTATTTTCCCAGGCTCGGTGAAACCGTTGGACCTTTATTGTGATAATTCTGGTGCCATCGCACAAGCCAGGGAGCCGAGGAACCACCACAAGACCAGACACATAGATCGGAAATATCACCTGATACAAAAGATCGTAAAGAGTGGTGATATAGATTTATGCAAAATTCACACGGATGCAAATGTTGCAGATCCTTTGACTAAGCCACTTCCACAACCCAAGCATGAGGGGCACGTTAGAGCTATGGGCATATGATGCATGTTTGATTGACTCTAGTGCAAGTGGGAGACTATTGGAGATATGCCCTAGAGGCCATCATGTATGATGATATTTCCTATGTGTTTATGAATAAAGATAGTCCTCGGATGTAATCAATGATACTTGTTGGCAAGTACATGAATTTCCTGTGAGATCTTGTGTTGTATGATACATCCTAAATGGTCCCTAGTCATAAGTGATGTGTGGGCACACGTCGGACTAGACTAGCATATGACACGGTGGATGGCTCGATCTCACTAGCCATGGGGCATTGGATGCTAACCGGATAATATGGACTTGGAAAGGTCTGGTTGGACTCGACGTGGTTGGATCCGAGTCAAGATAAGGTCCGAGTCAGACAGACCCAACTATGAGACGCAGCGATATGTCATATGTGAGTCTCTAGTACAACATACGTTCTATGTCCTAAGACCTGAGCCAACGCATGTACTCAGGATTGTGACAGACTTACTTTGGGCCGACCAAACGCTACTTCGTGACTGGATAGTTACAAAGGTAGGTTTCGGGCATGTCCAGACCCATGTTGCAAGACATGGTCGAGAAAGATGGGATTTGCCCCTCCGATGAGGAGAGATATACTATGGGCCCCTCGTGTGATCCGGCCAGGATAAGCATGGCCATGTGACAAGGATTATGAGATAATTCGGTTTGCGTCGGCATCACGGGTACGAGAAAGAGGTCGGGCTAGCACAAGGATGACAGACTCGCCTTGAGCCCGATAACGTATATCATGTCGAAAAGGGAATGGAAGTGTGACATGTTGTACAGGTTCGCTAGCCAGCTTCATAGTCTGCTTGGTGGTCGGCACGCCTTGCTAGAGGCCGCTACCAACCGTACAGGTCGGAGGTGATCCGACCTCGACCAAGTCCACTTGAACCTAAGGGGTCGTGCGCTTAAGGGAAGGAACCTACGAGGTCTTTTCGGAGCACACTGGTCGGATGTGATTCGAGCTGGACTTGGATCGCGGCCGAGTAGACTTTGGGCTTTAGGATCCGTGTGAGGCCCAAGTGTTGAGCCCATGACGGATGCCTGTATATAGTGGAGGTGCGGCACACTCATTCAGTTGATCGCTTCGGTGCCTTCATTAGGGTTTGCATGTGTTGCGGCCACCTCCACTCGCCGCCGGTTGTGTGATCGGACCTAGCAGTCCACCGCACGACATTCCTCCTGCACGCGGATACCTTTAGAGGCAGTGCACTTGCGCCGTTCCGGCAAACCTGTTCGCGGGATCCGATCGGCTACATGGGAGGTCGACGAGGAGGAGACGACTCCAGAGATGTGCTGCTTCAACTCTACTTCCTTTGCACGGCACTGCGCGTCTAGTGGTAACGATCTTTGATCCATATCCCTTAGCATATTCCTGCATGCTCTGCGCGTAGGAAATCTTTTAATTTGCAGTCGACGCACCCTACAGTAAATCCCAACCACTCTTCCCGGCCTTGTCGACGGCTGTGGCCTCCCGGCGATCATTGCATGAGGCAACCTCCTTGCCGAGGGTCTCAGCCTGTGGCTTCTTACCGGTACTGGATGTGCTTGTTCCTTCAACTGTCATTACTGCCTTATCATTGTGCCTCTTACTACGCTTCTTGTTCTGCTTCTTCTGACTGGTGGTTTCATCATCATCCTTTGAATAGATGCCGACACCATCCTCTTCTCCAGGGAGTTTCCTCCCCTCCTCCACCCGGTCACACTTGTCCACCAAGGTGTAAACCTCCTTCACAGTCTTGGGCAGCCGGACGTTCAGCTTTGAACATATCTGGCGATTGCACACGTTGGACTGGAAAGCTGTTATCACTGGTGCCGGGTGGATGTCGGGTATGTTTCTGTGGACTCTACTAAACCTCTGCATGTACTTCCGCAGAGTCTCTCCTTCCTTCTTTTCATCTCTTCCTCCGGCAGCTTGAAAAGCGATGGTGTAGATGCTCAAGAATTTTGTCGGGTTCAGCTTCCCATCGTACTTCTCTGGGATCTCGGGCTTGAATGTGCGAGCGGACGGCCAACGGACTTGCCGCAGCTCACGGGTGAATGCAGGGCACCTTGCCTCGAAAGGAAAGTACCCGCCCCGACTGAGCGCGGGCTCGTCGACATTGGAGCCGCCATGCTCGTTGGGCTGGCAGTGGTCGCCGCAGCGTTGGTCGACGGCGACGCACGCGCGCTCCCTCTGCCTGCCCTCCGGGGCTCGTTGTTGATCTTGGTGCGCTCGTGGATCCGACGAAGCCATTGAGACGTCGTCGGTCTCCTCGGCTGGTGGCCCTCGCGTTGGTGGTCATGGTGATTGCATCGTAGGACTGGTGCCTTCTACGCGGCCAGCGGCGTGGGCCGTCCTCGTTGCTTGGGGAGGCCGTGGCGGGTCAGCCTTCCGCGATCTCTCCATATCGGCGAAACCAATCAGACTTTGGATGGTGGCTCACCACTCATCCATATGATCAGCTGTCGGCGGAAAATTCAACAGCAGTTGGGCTCGCTCCATAGCCTCTAACGCAATGCTTGGGAGTGATGATGATGTGGACCGTAAGGTTGCTTGGCTCCTGGCAGTGCTAGCAGTTGTCGTCCATGACCTCGTCACTAGAAGCCAGCCGCTTGGACGACATGGTGGTAGGGTGGAGGCACTCGAGGGCCGATGGTCCCATTGGTTGCAGCGGCCGGGTACGCCCGTCCTGGAGGTGGTGCAAGTTCCAAGGTTGCACATGCAATGGGGTCGGCCGGTGAATCGCAATTCGCCCCAGAGCGACTAGCATCGCTGATGTTGTGCTCGTCGGTTGGATGAAGAAGCCCAGAAGGGAGGGCTTCTCCACCCGTACCTCGCGGGACGTCGCCGCCGGGGTGTAGCTGGTGGCATTCTTCTCTGATGTTTTCGGCTCCCACTTCGGCCGCGGGAGAGGCGGTGACGACGCCGCCTGCGTCGACCGCGTCTCCCACCACGTCCATGTTTCCGTGCCTCTCCGCACGATCCACAGCGTCATCAGACGCGGGCGGCGGAGCCCTTGAGGAGGATGGAAGGGCCACAGCGCCAGACTTCTTCATGGGCGCCGTGGATGATGGAACCGAAGAAGATGAGGTTGGCGATGAAGATAACGCGCTTTTGACACTCTCAAGTTCGCGCAAGTGATGCCCCCTACCCGGCGCGCCAAAGATGTCACGGGATAACCATGGCCACCTATGGGACAAAGGTCCCTTTTAGTTCGGCAAGGGGACGGGCACGTTGCACAAAGAGCGGAGTAGCACCGAGCAGCGCGTTGCAGACCACACGGGTAGTTTTTACCCAAGTTCGGGCCGCGGCGAGCCGTAAATCCCTACTCCTGCTTTGCTGGATTGATGGTATAACGGTGGAAAATGGACACGCCAATCTTGCCCGGCAAGGTCACCTCGGGGTGAGAGTGGTTGCCCGTATGAGTGTGTACAGGTTCAAATGGCCGAATCCTTTCTACGGTTGCCATGGGCCTCCTTTTATAGGTTAAGGGGTCACCACAGTGGCAAATCAATATTTCCAAGCTGATTAGATAGCAAACAGTGCTATCATACCTAACTCTGCAGCTGACATAGTGCATTAAATACACATCTTAGTGTCACATCACAGCTCGTCCGGCAAGCCTTGTCGGCTTATTTTGCCAGCTACATTCATGTTTGCTTGATACATCTCTGGATGGGTGTCATTTGGTGGTTCTTGTGGTACGAAATAGCTACCACATATCCAGGGGCGGCCACTAAGCCACCTTAAAGCTTGACACCTCACTGATTGGCGACGGGCATTGCTGTGAGGTGGAGTTTTACCTTCGCATGCCCCGGCAAGCCTGCCGGGGTGATCCTAGTGACTTGTTGCCGGGCGAATCCGGCTCCCCGCCAGGCTCGTATGCCCGGCAAGGATGGTTTCCTTCTGGTGGTGTCTCGCACCCTGGTTGTGTTGATCTCCTTGACCAGCCTGCTGATTCATCAGGGAGCTGATCTCTTTGTGTCTTGGTCCGGTACTTGATGTTGAAAACTTGCCCTTGCGCATGTGCACAGTTTGGTGCAACAGGCCTAGGGTCTGTTGCACCGACACAAAGTCATGTAAAGAGGCATAACATGCAAAGTGAACACGAGAGAATGGGCATAATGTAACAAGTGGTAAAGGGCCCAAAGTCGTGTGAGGGACAAGTAAAAGGAGTGCGTGTACTCCTTGCGCAAAGCGTGTGGTGCTAGGGATAATCCGCGGGATCCCAAATCGTCGTTGCTCTCAAGAGCTCGTTTTGTCAACTCATGGGATTGTGAGGTTGACAAGTATTTATGAGTACCTACACAAAACAAATACAAAGGAAAAACAGTGTGTGCGTGGTATATGTACACATCATCCATTATGATGCGCACGTGAATGTGTCGGTTAGCACAAAATAGCCAATGCTCAAATAAATGAGATGCGTGATATAGAAACATGGCATCCATCATGAGAGGTTTGTTCTTATGCATAGCATAATGGAGAATCAAATTGTGTAATGCATCATGAGAAGTATGTAGAGCATTGTTATTCATGGAATGCATATGGTGCATGCAATTATGGGAAGCATGCAAAGTATGTGATGCACCAAAATCTCCGAAAGTGTATGAGGCGACTATGGGGGTCTCCTCATGAGCATTAATGGAAATATCACATGGATAATATTGACACCATCCAAAACTAAACATATTTGGAACAAAGTGTTCATGGCATGACATAGTAGATGAATTGCGCAAATTGTGCAAAGGTAGCATAGCAATATCATCACATGAAAAACAAAATCCAATGACCATCATCTCGTCATCTATGCCATAAGTGCAAATGGGATTTATTTTAATGGGGCATACATAGTCACTATGTTGATATTGAAATGATGCAATATGGGAGATCTCACTCATATCATATGACAAGTTTAGAGGATTGTCGAACATGATGTGACCAACAGAATTTTCACAAGATATCATATGTAACATAGCATGACAACTAGGCAACTTGACATAATCATCATCATATTCATCTTAAATTGGTAAGTCATGACATGAAGAAGTCGCACTAGGTGGAAGCATGGTGTAGGATCCAAAGTATGTCTAGAGGGGGGGTGATTAGACTACTTGACAATATAAAAATTCTGCCTTTTGATCATGAACAGTTTTAGGCAGTTTCACAATTATGATCAATTCAAGTATCACCCTACACATGCAATTCTAGAGTATAAGCAGCGGAAAGTAAATTGCACATGTAGTAAAGAGAGGTGGAGAAGATCAAACGCAATTTGGAGACGCGGAGATTTTTCTCGTGGTTCCGATAGGTGGTGCTATCGTACATCCACGTTGATTGAGACTTCAACCCACGGAGGGTAACGGCTGCGTGAGTCCACGGAGGGCTCCACCCACGAAGGGTCCACGAAGAAGCAACCTTGTCTATTCCATCATGGCCTACGCCCACGGAGGACTAGCCTTACTCGGGGTAGATCTTCACGAAGTAGGCGATCTCCTTCCCTTACAAACTTCTTGGTTCAACTCCACATCTCGAAGACGGAGGCTCCCAAGCGACACCTAACCAATCTAGGAGGCACCACCCTCCAAAAGGTAATAGATGTTGTTGATGATGATGAACTCCTTGCTCTTGTGCTTCAAATGATAATCTCCCCAACACTCAACTCTCCTCACTGATATGGCTGTGGTGGAAGAAAGGATTGAGTGGAAAGCAACTTGGGAAGGTTAGAAATCAAGTTTCATATGGTAGGAATGGAATGACTTGATCTCAACACAAGGGTAGGTGGTTCTCTTCTCAGAAAGTGTAAGGTAGAAGTGGTAGTACTTTCTGATGGCTCTCTCCACGAATGAAGAGGGGGTGGAGGGGTATATATAGCCTCCACACAAAATCCAACTGTTACACACATAATTGAGCAATCTCGGTGAGACCGAAGTGAAAACTCGGTCAGACCGAAAGTTCAAATATAGTGAACGTTGGGGTTTTCGGTGGGACCGAAAATACCATCTCGGTGTGTCCGATATGAGTCAAAGGTAGGAACTTGCCAGAATCGGTGGGACCGAAATTAACAACTCGGATATTCCGAAATGATGACAATCAGTTACAGAAGGTTGGCAGTCCAGTTTCGGTGAGACCGAACTCAAAATCGGATTGACCGAAATATCTAGGGTTTGGAAAAATAGCTGAGGTGGTTCATCTCGGTGGGACTGAGTTGGAAGAATCGGTTTGTCCGAGATTACTTATGAGTGTGTTAAGTAGTGAAAATTGCTGATAGTTGAAGGAGCTAAATCACTAAGCACTTGAGCAACCAGATCATCAACACAACCTCATCCCCTTTTAATAGTATTGGCTTTTCCTATGGACTCAATGTGATCTTTGATCACTAAACCAAAAATGGAGTCTTGAGCTTTTGCCAATGCTTGCCTTAGCATTTTGAGGGGTCCACTTCTTCAGACATTTCCATACCCATATCATCGAACTTCTCTGAAATAATTCTCAAGTAGCTATTAGTTCAATGATATATATGTTGTTATTAATTACCAAAACCACCCGGGGATTAGTTGCACTTTCAATCTCCCCCTTTTTGGTAATTGATGACAACATATAGATCAAAGCTTCGACAAGAGATATAATCAATGAATAATATCGTCGCTTTGAGAAGTATGTGATAAACAAGAGCTCCCCCTAAATTTGTGCATTATTTAAAATTTGCGTTTGAATGCAAATGCACAATCGATTAGGATTATGGGTCACTCTTCCATGTCACATACATCTTGGTGGAGCGCACAAAATGATAAGAATGAATAACATGCACTCAATCACCAAGACATGAGTGAATAATCATACAAGAAGGAATAGCATATGATAAGCATTAAGCACACATTAAAGCATAGTACGACCAATGTCACATCCCTAGCTAGCACTTGCATTAGGACCTGACTAGAGTGTGCATCATGTTTACTTTCAAAGAAACTTGAAATGGGATTAACAGAAACCCCAGCACCCCTCCCCTAACAACTAGGGTTTGCTAAAATATTTTCCAATGTACCCAAAATGCCCTTCAAAATGTTCATCATTTCTTCCTTGGTCTTAAACCTCTGCCAAAAATGGTGCACAATTTTCTAGGACAATCTAGGGCTTTGGATTAAATCATATGGTATTTGAATTTGGGCATTTAAATGCTATAAAATATTTTAAATGCTCAAATAATCATAAACTATAATGTTCCCTATTGTTCATATTATATACAGCAGGTATGACAAGTGTTATGATTTATAAAAATGTTTAGGCATTTTTATTAAATGAACAAAGTTGCAAAAGAAATGAAACAGAAAAGAAAATAGGAAAACACTTACCTGGCGCCCCACCCGGCCCACCTGCCGGCCCAGCCCAGCTGCCGCTCCAGCGAGCTGCTTGGCTCGGCCAGGCAGGCAGGCAGGTGCTCGACGGCGACCGTGCCGCGCGCCACGCAGCTGCCCGCCGCCCTGCTTCGCCCCCTCGCCGTCCTGGAGGAGTGGATCGAACATCCACGTCCCCCTCGACCCCTCAGACACCTCCGTTTCTCCCCAGCTCCTCTCCTCCGCTCTCCCCGCGCCATGGCCGACGCCGCCGTGATCGCGCCGTCGTAGAACCCACGTCCACCGTCGTCCCCGAGCTCCGCCGTGTTGTCCCTCGTCTCCGCTGACCTCGACTGCTTCGACAGGCCGAGCCCCGAGCGCTCGCCCGCCCTGGAGACGCCCCCGACCTCGTCTTCCCCAACTCCGGCCGCGGAGATCCCCCTCGCCGTGCTGCTCAGCTCCGACCACCCCCGAGCTCGCTTCCGTGCCTGCTGCGACCACTGTGAGCCTAGCGACCTCCTCCCCCTCTCCGTTGGCTCCCTCTTGCCCTGTAACCCACTGCACGTAGCTCCACCGCACGCACCGCCGTCGTGCTCGTCGCCGGTGATGCTCCGGTGACCATTTGGTCACCGGCAACCGTCCAACGCACTCACCACAGCACGTAGAGGCGAACGGTGCTATGCACGCATCGCCTAGGCCCCTGCAGTCGCATCTCCACACACGCCCGACGCCGCTCGCCGCCGTCGAGCTTGTTGCCGTCGTCTCCGGCCACCCCAGGTCCGGCGACCACCACCATTCGATGCGGAAGAGCAAGAGCTCTCCAACGCACCCAGCCGCAGCTCGAGTCGTGCCCCACAGCCGTTTTCCGAAGCACGCCCCCGCGTTTGGCCTCGCCGGCGGCTAAACGCCGACGAGTTGGACCTGTTTTGACCACAGGTTTGACCCCCTGGGTCAATGACATGTGGGCCCTGCCCGCAAGTCAATCTTAGTTTAGGTGTTAATTTAATATTAGTTAGTTAATTAGTTTAGTCACTGACACGTGGGCCCTGGCCCCAGTGACAGCTAATTAGTTTTAGTTAAACTCTAATTAACTCAGTTAATTAGCTGTGACACTGACATGAGGGACCCACTGGTCAGGTTTGACCTGGACCGGCCCTGTTGACTGACTGACGTCAGCATGATGCCATGCTGACGCAGTAAAGGTTTTTCTGGGATTTTTAGATTTATAATAATTCAGGAAATTCCAGAAAATACCCAAAACTTCTAAAAATCATATAAAATCAACCATAGCTCAGATGCAAAAGATTTATATATGAAAAATGATCAGAAAAATCCAATCTATCTAATGTCACTGGTTCCATGCATGTTTGAACAAGTTAACTTGCTGTTTATGTCAAAAACATGATAATGCACTTATTTAAATAATAGTTTGAACTTCAATTTGAATCCTTGAGTCAAATAGGTTCAAACCCCTCTGGTCTTAGTTGCATACCTCAACACACATGCATCTTGCCATGTCATAAACATGCATCATATTGTTGCATTTGTTTGTTAATGATTGTATCGTCGGTATTTCCTGTGTTAGGTCCTGCTCCCGAGGATACTGCTGCGTATCCAGTTGAAGAGCAGTACCCGACAACTACCTTGTCAGGCAAGCAATCATTGATCATTCCGATACAACCCAATCTTCTCGCTCCTGCTCTCTTTTACTGCATTAAGGCAACAGCGCGTGAACTGCTACTTGCTGCGGTAGTTGAACCCTACTCCCTTGCATGACCTGTCATTGCCACAGTAAATAGTTGAAACCCACTAGCATGTGTAGGAGTTGATTGAGCCATATGATGTGTGATCCACCATGCTATTTGTTTATGTTGCCTGCTATGCTTAGAGTTGTGTCTGGTCTGGTTCATCTGGGTGATGGATCAGAGTGAAATGATCTTACCGATAAAGAGAAGGAAGTGTGGAATACGCTTGGTAAAGGTATCGATGAAAGGCCATGTAGGAGTACATGGTGGGTTGTTTCATTGGAATCGTCCATAGGACCCGAGATCTATATGTGTGGTTCAAGTTACAGCTACTACCACGCATTGGGATCCTTAATTGACCCTCTCGGCTTATTAATTACCCTTGATCTCTGTCCAGGAGTTGCAACTAGTTTCTGGTGTTTATAGCTTACTGGAGGTCGTGCACAACGCTGACCCTCGGGGTGGATTGTGATGCGACAGGTACGTGGCACGGTGTAACGGTTGCCCGTTTGGTGACTCGGGAACCCTGTACACATCGTTTGGTGCCGTGAGCGACACCCCGGCCGGATCTCCCCACGGATGGAACCCAAATAGGCGATAAACCTGGACGAGAGACTTGTGTAGTTAGTCAGGTCGTGGCCGACACCCTCGCTGGGCTTCCGCTTGAAGGTTGCCGAGTACACGCCGAGTAAACGGCGATAAGTGGTGGAAGCGTGTGTGAAGAGGTACACCCCTGCAGGGTTATCAAACTATTCGAATAGCCGTTGTTCGCGGTACGAACTACTTGGTTACTCTTATAGTTCATAAACAAGTTGATGGATACTACTAAAAGCCTCAAGATAAGCGTGAGTGCCGTGGATGGCCCTTCCGTAGGATGACGGAAGAGGATCCTCGGTAGTGTATTGATGTGGTGATTAGAGGACTCGTGTTCGTAATAACTTCTTACAATCTGTTGAGAGTCGTAGTATAGGTTAGCCAAGGTCAAAGCTGGCATTCTGCTATAAACTCCACTACCCCCTTGATAATGTTGCATGTATGATAGGTTCTGTGGTAAGACTTGCTGAGTACCTTTGTACTCATGTTTGCTTAATAATTGTTGCAGAGGAGAACCCTGCCCCCGCTGATGGGTTCTACATAGACGTTGACGTCGACGAGTAGCTTGACACCCAGACGGTGATCTGGAGCTTGTGAAGGGCCTTGTAGATAGTCAGGCTACACCAAGCCTGTTTTATTTTCTAAGTTGTCTGTACTCAGACATGTAGCTTCCGCTTGTGCTTGTATGACTGTATGACTTGAGTGATGGGTCATGTGATCCCTACCTGTATGGATATGTTATGTATGGCTCCTGGAGCCTTTTAAATAAAGTACTTTGAGTCATAGAGTTCTGTTGTGATGCAATGTTGTATTTGCACATATTGAGCATATTGTGTGTATGGTTGAAATGCTTGGTATGTGTGGGATCCGACACCTAGTTGTTTTCCTTTGGTAGCCTATCTTACAGGGAAATGCCTCCTAGTGATTCCAACGAGCCTTGGTAGCTTGCTACTGCTCGGAACACGTAGGCTGGCCGGCATGTGTCCTTCTTCGTTCCTGTGTCTGTCCCTTAGGGGAAATGTCACGCGTTGTTCCTTTAAGTCCATGTAGCTTGCTACGACTTGGGTTCATACGTTGATGACCGACACGTTCGTTGCTGGGTCATGGATGCCTGTCTCTGTAATTTAGTGCCACTTTTGGATTATAACTAGCCATGTCGGCCCGGGTTCTCTGTCATATGGATGCTAGCGACACTGTCATATACGTGTGCCAAAATGCGCAAACGGTCCCGGGCCAGGTAAGGTGGCACCCGTGGGGTTACCGTGCGTGAGGCCGCAAAGTGATATGACATGTTACAGCTAGATCGGTGTGACTTAGGATCGGGGTCCTGACAGCGTTGGCATCAGAGCTGGACTGCCTGTAGGTTTCTCAAGCCAAACTGGTCGATGTTGAGTCTAGAAAAATTCTTAGTTATATGTAGGGGAATTGATTGTGGAAGGGAACGTAAGGCTCTTTTTACTCCTTTACCTTATACCCTTCTGATCTGAGTCTGTCTATTCTTTCTACGGGGATTTAGGACTAGGCCTCTTATCCTTACTAGGTTCACGCGTTACTAATCCCTAGACTCTTAGGATTGTTGGTTTCAAGCCTCAGTTCAGTTTCTATCCTTTTGAGTATGATGATTGTTGAACTGGAACCTTGATATGGAATTGTTGAGTGGCTATGCTAAACTTTGTATGATGTCTCAAATCTTTGTTTGAGCATTTACAGTTGTTATGTTGCCCGATTTCTTCCAGAAACACTAATGCCTTTGCATTATTTCGTGTTTCAGATGTCTGGCCGCATTCCTCACCAAGTGGTTCGTTTGACTCGGTGCATTAATGTGCCCGGTCATACGGCCATGCTAGTCCGTGTGATGACTGAAACCGGTTATCGCTGGTATCCTGAATACACTGTGGAGGAACAGTACCGGGATTTCAATCAAAGTCTGTATTTCTGCACAGTCCGGATATACCCCTCATATCCCGGAGCAAATGATCCCATCCATTGGTCTTATGGACTCGGGATTACCATCGAGATGGCAGTGCAGGATGCCGCTTATTCGATGATGACCATTCTCCGTGCTAGGCATGCCCTGTTGCTGAACACTGAGTTCTGTTACATGCCAGCTTCACTCCCCGGAGAGGAAGGCTACTACACTGGTCTGTATACTGATGCTGCTCATGAAGAGCCACTGCTTCAGACTACTGTTCAGATGTTGGAGGATAGGGACCGTGAGGTCCGTGCCCTCCGAATGGAGCTGTATAACACCCGAGCTGCTCATTGGACTACTTTGACACGGCTTGCACCTGCTGTGCACGCCGGATATCTGGACATGCGGGATTTGTATCCTGTGCGGACTCGTCTGCCTGATCGCATGGATTGGCGTGACGTTGGGGGTATTACACCTCCACGTGGGCGTCGGTTACCACCAGCATCGGGACCGAGACCACACCCATGCCCTTATGGTCCACAACCTTCGAGTGCTCGCGAGTTCCAAGATCCGTCTGTACCACTTCCAGGTTACGGTGGTAATCTTTACGAGGATTACTACGCGAATGTCTGAACTAGTCCGTGGTAGTAGTAGTATTGTAATAGTTGTATTTCCACAGTCCTGCGCGTCTTGTGGAATATGACTTAGTGTGTACTGAATTCCGGAGGTGTAGTTAAATAATGTATAGGAGCTTGGAATGCCTCTGATGGGATGTATCGTCTTTCACCGCAGTTGTACTTTAGCCTTGGCTTGTACTAAACTTTGTATGGTGTGTATGACCACTGGTGTATATATAGAAGTTCCTATATTACCATGTCGTACGGATGAACATCTCTGCATTCTGTGTCATCCATTACATTCTGCACTTCTATGTCAAATTTTGCCATCCTTGTCTAAACCGTTGTTTTGTTTTCCTAGGATGGTCAACACTCGCAACACTCCTGCTGCTCAGGAGCAGGGTGAGGCTAGTGGGGCTAGAGATGGAAATCAGCCCTAGCCACCCTCTTTGGCGGAAGTTATGCTTAAAGCAGAACGGAACAAGAGAGAGACCAACCGTCTGCTAGAACGCATAGAGCAAAACACTGGGTTCCGTCAGAGGAATGACGTGGTGTCAATCCACGATTTTATCAAGATGTGCCCACCGAAGTTCCATCACTCCACTGAACCTCTGGATGCTGATGACTGGCTACGTAGTATCACCCACAAGCTACACTCTACCCGTGTGGCCGAAGCTGACAAGGTTATCTACGCCGCCTACCATCTTGAGGGCCCTGCCAGTCTTTGGTGGGAAAACTTCGAAGCTATGCGTCCTGCTGGCCAAGTCACTACCTGGGCTGAGTTCAGTGAGGCATTCCGTGAACATCACATTCCGGAAGGTCTCATGGATCGCAAGCGGGAGGAATTCTGCAATTTCACCCAGGGCCGTTTAACTATGGACGGCTATAGCCGTGAGTTTGGTAATCTGGCACGCTATGCACCTGAGGAAGTATCCACCAATGCCAAGAAACAGGCGAGGTTCCGCAAGGGACTCAGCCCTGAACTTCGTCGAGATCTACGTCTGCACGAGTGCACCTCCTTCCAGAAGTTGGTTAACAAGGCTATCAGTGCTGAGACAGGCCAGACCGACTTCGAGGCCACCCGCAAGCATACTCGAGACCTTGGTTCCTCATCCGGCTCTGGTTCTCACAAGCGTCGTGTATGGGTTCCTAACACTGCTCTGCCACCCAAGTATACACCGAGGCCATCCTATGAGGCGCCTCGTCCAACTCAACAGTTTGCACCTGCTAAGACCTATGGAGGTCCACCCTCCAACTTTGCTCCACGCACCACCACTGTGACATGTTTCAAGTGTGGAGAACCGGGACACTACATGTGTGATTGTCCCCAGAACCAACCAGGAAAACCCGTTGGCCGTGGTAAGCCAACCGGCAAGGTGAACTATGCCAAGCCAATCCCCACTGCATGTGGTCATGTCAACTATGTTTCTGCCGAAGAAGCTTATGAGGATCCTAACGTCGTCCTTGGTACGCTTCTCGTAAACTGCCATCCGGCATCTGTTCTTTTCGATACTGGAGCATCCCATTCGTTCATATCTGAAAGCTATGCTCGATTGCACAACATGACTTTTTGTGACATGCCTACTTCCATGGTTATTCAAACTCCTGGCTCAAAGTGGCAAACCTCTAGGGTAAGCCATGGAAATGAAATCCTTGTCGATAGACTTGTTTTCCTTGCATCTCTAATCGCTCTCAAGTCCTCGGACATAAACATCATCTTGGGTATGGATTGGATGACAACTCATTATGCCAAGATTGATTGCTTTACTAGGACCGTTCAACTTACACACCCTTCCGGCAAGATAGTCAATGTCTTGACTCGAATGGCTGAACGTCAGCTCTATTCTCTTAATGCCAGCCCTCTACCAAAACTCGAAGATATTCCGGTAGTCCGTGACTTTCCGGATGTTTTTCCAAAAGAACTGCCAGGAGTTCCACCTGACAGAGATGTCGAGTTCGTGATAGATCTTATTCCTGGAACTGTCCCAATCTCTAGGAGACCTTATAAGATGGCACCACTAGAATTAGCTGAGCTAAAGAAACAACTCGATGAGTCTTTGCAAAAAGGTTTCATCCGTCCTAGCTCTTCCCCTTGGGCTTGCCCCGTCCTCTTCGTCAAGAAGAAGGATGGAACGGAGCGGATGGTTGTAGATTACCGACCTGTCAATCTGGTCACCATAAAGAATAAGTATCCGCTTCCTAGGATCAACGGCCTGTATGATCAGCTCGCTGGATCCTCAGTCTTCTCTAAGATGGATTTGAGGTTGGGCTACCATCAAATCAAAATCAAGAACGGGGACATTCCTAAAACGGCTTTCATTACTCGTTATGGCAAATACGAGTACACCGTCATGTCCTTCGGATTAACCAATGCCCCAGCTACCTTTTCTCGGTTAATGAATTCTATATTCATGGAGTACCTGGATAAATTCGTCGTGGTATACCTCGATGATATACTCATTTTCTCCAAGAACAAGGAAGATCATGCCGAGCATTTAAGGCTGGTATTGACGAAACTTCGAGAGCACCGCCTTTATGCCAAATTCTCTAAATGTGAATTTTGGTTGCCAGAAGTAACCTATCTAGGTCATGTAATCTCTGGCAAGGGTATTGCTGTCAATCCCGAGCGAGTTCAAGCCGTCCTCGATTGGACTCCCCCTGAATCGGTCAAGCAAGTTAGGAGTTTTCTTGGCTTAGCGAGCTATTGCCGACGTTTCGTCGAGAACTTCTCCAAGGTTGCTAAACCTCTAACCGAACTCCTTAAGAAAGGAAAAAAGTTTGAGTGGACCCCACAGTGCGAGTCCAGTTTTCAGGAACTGAAAAGACGCCTGACATCTGCACCTGTACTGGTACCACCAGACTTTTCCAAGGATTTTATAATCTATTGCGACGCCTCGCGACAAGGACTAGGTTGCATTCTTATGCAAGATCGTCAAGTGATTGCATACGCATCCCGACAGTTGCGTCCACATGAGGATAACTATCCTACTCATGATTTAGAGCTTGCAGCTGTAGTCCATGCACTCAAAACATGGCGGCATTACCTCCTTGGTAATCGCTGTGAAATCTTCACCGATCACCAAAGTTTGAAGTATATCTTCACCCAACCGGATTTGAATCTCAGGCAAAGACGTTGGGTTGAGTTGCTCACCGACTACGACTTAGGAATCACTTACACTCCTGGAAAGGCCAATGTCATGGCTGATGCACTAAGTCGTAAGTCATATTGTAACAATTTAATGTTACAACAAAGTCAACCACTTCTCCACGAGGAATTTCGTAAGCTTAACCTTCACATTGTTCCTCAAGGATTCCTTTCCACCTTGGTGGCGAAACCTACCCTTTTGGATCAAATCATAGTTGCCCAGCGGTATGATAAAGGCATATCTCGGATCAAGGAGAACATCGCTAGCGGACTCGCTAAAAGTTTCTCTATGGATGATCGAGGTGTAGTGTACTTTGAGAACCGCTTGGTGGTGCCCAAGAAACCACAACTACGACAACTGATTCTCAAGGAGGCTCATGAATCTCCTCTCACGATTCATCCCGGTAGTACCAAAATGTATCAAGACCTACGTCAAAGATTCTGGTGGACTAGGATGAAGAGAGAAATCGCTCAGTTCATTGCTAACTGCGACGTTTGTCGTCGAGTTAAAGCAGAGCATCAACGGCCTGCTGGCACCCTTCAACCTCTAGCTATTCCTGAATGGAAATGGGATAAAGTCGGTATGGACTTCATTACCGGGTTTCCCAGGTCCAGGAAAGGGAATAATGCTATTTTCGTCGTTATCGACCGCCTCTCTAAAGTAGCTCATTTCCTGCCTGTTCGGGAGAGTATTACCGCTAGCCAGCTAGCAGATTTATATATCTCTCGAATAGTATCACTTCATGGCGTACCGTTAGAGATTAACTCAGACCGTGGAAGTATTTTCACTTCACGATTTTGGGAAAGTTTCCAAAATGCTATGGGAACTCATCTCTCTTTCAGTACTGCCTTCCATCCGCAGTCAAGTGGTCAAGTGGAACGAGTCAATCAAATTCTGGAAGACATGCTTCGAGCCTCTGTCATTTCTTTCGGTATGGAATGGGAAAAATGTCTTCCATTTGCCGAATTCGCTTATAACAATAGTTATCAAGCCAGTTTGGGCAAAGCTCCCTTCGAAATTCTATATGGACGAAGGTGTCGAACACCTCTTAACTGGTCAGAGACCGGGGAAAGACAATTCTTTGGCCCGGATATGATCCAGGAAGCAGAGGAACAAGTTCGCATTGTTCGTGAGAGATTGAAAACAGCCCAGTCTCGCCAAAAGAGCCAATATGATAGTCATCATAAGGCTGTGACTTTTGAAGTCGGCGATAAGGCTTACCTTCGGGTTACTCCTCTTAAGGGAACCCATCGCTTCGGTATCAAAGGCAAATTGGCCCCTCGTTTCATCGCTCCTTTTTGCATTCTTGCCAAACGAGGAGAAGTTGCCTACCAATTGGAACTACCTCCGCATCTCTCCAGAGTTCATGATGTTTTCCACGTTTCTCAACTCAGGCGTTGCTTCTCGGATCCTATCCGCGGAGTGGACTACAAAACACTTGATCTCCAAGACAATCTCACATATCGAGAATACCCCGTTCGTATTCTTGATCAAACTGAGCGCACTACTCGACGCCACAATATCAAGTTTCTCAAGGTTCAATGGTCACATCATTCTGAGAGTGAAGCTACTTGGGAAAGGGAGGATCGTCTTCGACTTGAGTACCCCACCCTCTTTCCGGAGGAACCCGAATCTCGGGACGCGATTCTTTTAAGTGGGGGTGAGTTGTCACATCCCTAGCTAGCACTTGCATTAGGACCTGACTAGAGTGTGCATCATGTTTACTTTCAAAGAAACTTGAAATGGGATTAACAGAAACCCCAGCACCCCTCCCCTAACAACTAGGGTTTGCTAAAATATTTCCCAATGTACCCAAAATGCCCTTCAAAATGTTCATCATTTCTGCCTTGGTCTTAAACCTCTGCCAAAAATGGTGCACAATTTTCTAGGACAATCTAGGGTTTTGGATTAAATCATATGGTATTTGAATTTGGGCATTTAAATGCTATAAAATATTTTAAATGCTCAAATAATCATAAACTATAATGTTCCCTACTGTTCATATTATATACAGCAGGTATGACAAGTGTTATGATTTATAAAAATGTTTAGGCATTTTTATTAAATGAACAAAGTTGCAAAAGAAATGAAACAGAAAAGAAAATAGGAAAAGAAATAGGAAAACACTTACCTGGCGCCCCACCCGGCCCACCTGCCGGCCCAGCCCAGCTGCCGCTCCAGCGAGCTGCTTGGCTCGGCCAGGCAGGCAGGCAGGTGCTCGACGGCGACCGCGCCGCGCGCCATGCAGCTGCCCGCCGCCCTGCTTCGCCCCCTCGCCGTCCTGGAGGAGTGGATCGAACGTCCACGTCCCCCTCGACCCCTCAGACACCTCCGTTTCTCCCCAGCTCCTCTCCTCCGCTCTCCCCGCGCCATGGCCGACGCCGCCGTGATCGCGCCGTCGTAGAACCCACGTCCACCGTCGTCCCCGAGCTCCGCCGTGTTGTCCCTCGTCTCCGCCGACCTCGACTGCTTCGACAGGCCGAGCCCCGAGCGCTCGCCCGCCCTGGAGACGCCCCTGACCTCGTCTTCCCCAACTCCGGCCGCGGAGATCCCCCTCGCCGTGCTGCTTAGCTCCGACCACCCCCGAGCTCGCTTCCGTGCCTGTTGCGACCACTGTGAGCCTAGCGACCTCCTCCCCCTCTCCGTTGGCTCCCTCTTGCCCTGTAACCCACTGCACGTAGCTCCACCGCACGCACCGCCGCCGTGCTCGTCGCCGGTGATGCTCCGGTGACCATTTGGTCACCGGCAACCGTCCAACGCACTCACCACAGCACGTAGAGGCGAACGGTGCTATGCACGCATCGCCTAGGCCCCTGCAGCCGCATCTCCACACACGCCCGACGCCGCTCGCCGCCGTCGAGCTTGTTGCCGTCGTCTCCGGCCACCCCAGGTCCAGCGACCACCACCATTCGATGCGGAAGAGCAAGAGCTCTCCAATGCACCCAGCCGCAGCTCGAGCCGTGCCCCACAGCCGTTTTCCGAAGCACGCCGCCGCGTTTGGCCTCGCCGGCGGCTAAACGCCGACGAGTTGGACCTGTTTTGACCACGGGTTTGACCCCCTGGGTCAATGACATGTGGGCCCTGCCCGCAAGTCAAACTTAGTTTAGGTGTTAATTTAATATTAGTTAGTTAATTAGTTTAGTCACTGACACGTGGGCCCTGGCCCCACTGATAGCTAATTAGTTTTAGTTAAACTCTAATTAACTCAGTTAATTAGCTGTGACACTGACATGAGGGACCCACTGGTCAGGTTTGACCTGGACCGGCCCTGTTGACTGACTGACGTCAGCATGATGCCATGCTGACGCAGTAAAGGTTTTTCTGGGATTTTTAGATTTATAATAATTCAGGAAATTCCAGAAAATACCCAAAACTTCTAAAAATCATATAAAATCAACCATAGCTCAGATGGAAAAGATTTATATATGAAAAATGATCAGAAAAATCCAATCTATCTAATGGCACTGGTTTCATGCATGTTTGAACAAGTTAACTTGTTGTTTATGTCAAAAACATGATAATGCGCTTATTTAAATAATAGTTTGAACTTCAATTTGAATCCTTGAGTCAAATAGGTTCAAACCCCTCTGGTCTTAGTTGCATTAGTCAACACACATGCATCTTGCCATGTCATAAACATGCATCATATTGTTGCATTTGTTTGTTAATGATTGTATCGTCGGTATTTCCTGTGTTAGGTCCTGCTCCCGAGGATACTGCTGCGTATCCAGTTGAAGAGCAGTACCCGACAACTACCTTGTCAGGCAAGCAATCATTGATCATTCCGATACAACCCAATCTTCTCGCTCCTGCTCTCTTTTACTGCATTAAGGCAACAGCGCGTGAACTGCTACTTGCTGCGGTAGTTGAACCCTACTCCCTTGCATGACCTGTCATTGCCACAGTAAATAGTTGAAACCCACTAGCATGTGTAGGAGTTGATTGAGCCATATGATGTGTGATCCACCATGCTATTTGTTTATGTTGCCTGCTATGCTTAGAGTTGTGTCTGGTCTGGTTCATCT
>LR738709.1:284756739-284902272 GCA_902687465.1 Secale cereale | reverse complement strand
ATCAGAGTGAAATGATCTTACCGATAAAGAGAAGGAAGTGTGGAATACGCTTGGTAAAGGTATCGATGAAAGGCCATGTAGGAGTACATGGTGGGTTGTTTCATTGGAATCGTCCATAGGACCCGAGATCTGTATGTGTGGTTCAAGTTACAGCTACTACCACGCATTGGGATCCTTAATTGACCCTCTCGGCTTATTAATTACCCTTGATCTCTGTCCAGGAGTTGCAACTAGTTTCTGGTGTTTATAGCTTACTGGAGGTCGTGCACAACGCTGACCCTCGGGGTGGGTTGTGATGCGACAGGTACGTGCCACGGTGTACCGGTTGCCCGTTTGGTGACTCGGGAACCCTGTACACATCGTTTGGGGCCGTGAGCGACACCCCGGCCGGATCTCCCCACGGATGGAACCCAAATAGGCGATAAACCTGGACGAGAGACTTGTGTAGTTAGTCAGGTCGTGGCCGACACCCTCGTTGGGCTTCCGCTTGAAGGTTGCCAAGTACACGCCGAGTAAACGGCGATAAGTGGTGGAAGCGTGTGTGAAGAGGTACACCCCTGCAGGGTTATCAAACTATTCGAATAGTCGTTGTTCGCAGTACGAACTACTTGGTTACTCTTACAGTTCATAGACAAGTTGATGGATACTACTAAAAGCCTCAAGATAAGCGTGAGTGCCGTGGATGGCCCTTCCGTAGGATGACGGAAGAGGATCCTCGGTAGTGTATTGATGTGGTGATTAGAGGACTCGTGTTCGTAATAACTTCTTACAATCTGTTGAGAGTCGTAGTATAGGTTAGCCAAGGTCAAAGCTGGCATTCTGCTATAAACTCCACTACCCCCTTGATAATGTTGCATGTATGATAGGTTCTGTGGTAAGACTTGCTGAGTACCTTTGTACTCATGTTTGCTTAATAACTGTTGCAGAGGAGAACCCTGCCCCCGCTGATGGGTTCTACATAGACGTTGACGTCGACGAGTAGCTTGACACCCAGACGGTGATCTGGAGCTTGTGAAGGGCCTTGTAGATAGTCAGGCTACACCAAGCCTGTTTTATTTTCTAAGTTGTCTGTACTCAGATATGTAGCTTCCGCTTGTGCTTGTATGACTGTATGACTTGAGTGATGGGTCATGTGATCCCTACCTGTATGGATAAGTTATGTATGGCTCTTGGAGCCTTTTAAATAAAGTACTTTGAGTCATAGAGTTTTGTTGTGATGCAATGTTGTATTTGCACATATTGAGCATATTGCGTGTATGGTTGAAATGCTTGGTATGTGTGGGATCCGACACCTAGTTGTTTTCCTTTGGTAGCCTATCTTACAGGGAAATGCCTCCTAGTGATTCCAACGAGCCTTGGTAGCTTGCTACTGCTCGGAACACGTAGGCTGGCCGGCATGTGTCCTTCTTCGTTCCTGTGTCTGTCCCTTAGGGGAAATGTCACGCGTTGTTCCTTTAAGTCCATGTAGCTTGCTACGACTTGGTTTCATACGTTGATGACCGACACGTTCGTTGCTGGGTCATGGATGCCTGTCTCTGTAATTTAGTGCCACTTTTGGATTATAACTAGCCATGTCGGCCTGGGTTCTCTGTCATATGGATGCTAGCGACACTATCATATACGTGTGCCAAAATGCGCAAATGGTCCCGGGCCAGGTAAGGTGGCACCCGTGGGGTTACCGTGCGTGAGGCCGCAAAGTGATATGACGTGTTACAGCTAGATCGGTGTGACTTAGGATCGGGGTCCTGACAACCAAGCACTCATTAAGATAGCATCAAACGTAGTAGCAAGCACACTGAAAGTATCAAGAACCAAAAGAACCAAATGTATCTCAAAGAAAACCGGCAAAAGAACGAAAGAGCACTCTCTCTCTCGAAGCCCTATGATCTATACAATTTCTCCCCCTTTGGCAACAAGTTACCAAAAAGTTCGAAAAAGCATAGAGCTAAGCGTCACTGTGGGCTCTGCTGGCGGCTCCCGTCTGGGTAGATGTCGGAGTAGAAATGACGGCATCGGCGAAGACTTCAGCTGATGTCTGCGCTGGAGGAGTGGATGCTGGAGCTGTGGCTGGAGTAACTGCTGGAGCTGTAGGAGGTGCTGAAGTGGTAGCCCTGGAGTCAGTCACTGGGATAGCTGTTGATCGGGATCCTCTGGGAACCTGAGCAGTCTGGCGATGAGAGTCCTGGACTAGATCATCCTGCATGAGCTCTGCTCTCTCCTGCCTAGCTTCCTCCATGTCTGCCTCAAGCTTGTTGACGGACACCTGAATCTCAGTCAGCTTCACGTCCAGAGCGTGGATCTTGTCTTCAACAATCCTCTCTAGGCTTTCCTGAGATTGTTCAATGCTGGCCAGGCGTTGTTCAATCCTCTGGGTAGCTTCAAGAATCTGCTCTCCGAAGCTCTTTGGTTTAGCTGCTGCTGCTGCTGCCTCTTTGTCAGCTTTAGCTTTCTTAACAGCTTCAATCTTGGCTTGACCTTCAACTGAGGTTGGATCCTCCTCATCCATCACAACAATGTTATCTTCATGCTCTGGCTGCAGTGGCAAGTGCTTCCTATCCAACATGAATTTGCCCGTGCCAAACTTGGCATTGATGAGCATCTGAATTTGTGGGGCAAATCCACACGACCTCTTCTGGTCAGCTGCAGTCCTCTTAATGGTCTCTACCATTAAGTCCATCACCTTAAAAGGTGCCTTCTCATCAAGAATGTGCAGCATGTTGATAGAATAGCCTCGAATCATGCGGTGGTCTCCAGACTTGGGCATCAAGGTATGCCTCAGAATAGTGTTTGTGGTAGTGAGACCTGCCTGGAGATAGTACACTGAGCCAAGCTTCCACCCTTCCAAATCAGCTGCGGGGATCTCCTTGTACATGTTCTTCATGGAATCATGGTTCTTCTTAGGAATCCCATAGACATCAATGTCGTCCTCTCTCTGCACTGGAGCATTCAGAAGTTCTGCCCATTCTTCAACAGACGAAGAAAACCTTTGACCTTCAGTCATCCAGGTGATCTTGCCATCAGGATAGAAGTGGGCTGTGGCGTAGAACTGCATGATCATCTCGTCATTCCAATCTGTCAGCTTCTGACCCACAAAGTCAGCAACTCCACATGCAGTGAAGCTCTCATGCACATGGGGAAAGAAGTCTCGGTGCTCTTCACTGTCAATGTACTTCCAGTCAACATACCTGGTGTCCGCAACAATAGGCTTCTTATCCATCAGCACGGTCTCATAGAAGTCCTGCTGCTCTCTGGTGTGGAATCTGGGGTCCACAGCAGTCCTTCTCCTAACGGCATATGGGTCAGACTGTCTCCATAGCCTGAGACCTCTGTCCTTCCTTGCCTTCATATCCTCGGCTTGAGGATGAGCATCGTTGTGGAGCGGCAACTTAGGACGGAGCTTAAGCAACACATGTTCTTCATCAGACTCAGACGGTGGCATCTCACCTTTGTTCTTCTCAGAAGCTGGGATGTTCCTGGTTGTCCTCTTGGGCTTGCCTGGAGCTGCCTTGGCTTGAGCAGGCTTCTTGGGCTTAGAAGTGGCTTGAGCCCTGATAGCATCACCCATGAACTTAGCCTTTTGAGGAGGAGGCTGGGGTGCATCTTCTTCTTCTTCTTCTTCAACAGCTGCATCAACATGAGGTTCAGCATATACTACCCTCTTCCTCTTGGAAGTTTTCTTCACTTTACTTGGAGCTGGCTCTTCCAAGTTCACCTTCTTTGCAACAGCTGACTGCTTGACCTTGCTGGTGCCTTTCTTTGACTGCTGCCCTTCATGCTCTTTGGCAACAACTTTTCTCTTGGGCTTGGAGGTAACTTCCTCAGCAACGAAGTCAGAGTCCTCATCATCAGAATTTCTCTGCTTTCTGGTCCTGGTGGCTGCAGGAGGCAAACCACTAGGGGTACTCCTCTCACCATCATCACTAGGACTACTAGCCTCAGGACTAGTATCTGCCTCAGGGATCTCTGCAAAAGGTGACTCGGACCTGTTCTGACTGTCACTGGCATCTGACATGGCTGACAACCTGTGAATAGATAAGGTATAGGCAGAGTAGAAGAGTTATCACAACTGCAGAGGTTTTTGCAAAAAAAAATGAGTTCAAATCTTAGTTTTGAGTTTTCATAGAATGCATTTCGGTCAAACCGATTTTTAGTTTCGGTAAATCTGAAGTGTATAACAGAAACCTACACACCACTTTCGGTCAGACCGAAATGGGTTTCGGTCTTGCCGATAAACTAGGGTTTCACTAAAACTGAGTTTCGGTCACACCGATTTGCACAACTCGGTTAGACCGAAAGTGCAGTGCAATGGCCAGAGGCCAAATCGGTCACACCGAAAAATTAAATTCGGTTTCACCGAGATGTGTTCCGTGGAAACCTAAACCTAAGAATTTCGCTCGAAACTAAAACGATCTGATCTGATGTTAAGGAATATCTCAAACGTGGATAGATACATGGCAAACCAATCGTGCAAGAATCAGATGGGGAGCACGAGAGGGATCGGGACTCACCCTAACTTGGTGGAGTCCCTCTACGGCGGCAACGGCACGGAGAAGAAGACCGTTGACGGCAGTGGAGACCTGCGGCGAGGGCGCACAGGCGACGACGGCGACGATCCGAAGACCAGGGCGACGGCAGCAGGGGACTTGGGGGCGAAACGGTTTGAAGAATTAAATCGCGCGCTGCCCTCAGTATATATATCCCCATGCTGTCGGTGGGACCGAGTTGAAAAACTCGGTGACACCGAAATGGATAACTGCTGTGCAGTTACACATATCGGTCACGCCGAGATTTACAACTCGGTTTCACCGAGATGAAACCTAGATCAGTCTAAGCGTTTCGGTTGGACCGAGATGGAGAAGTTGGTTAGACCAAAATTGACTTAGAAGGTTTTGGAAGTCAGCCTTAGACGGATCGGTGGCTCCGAGTGCTCCTCACTCGGAGGGTCCGAAAATGACTTGTTCAAAGTTGTGATATGAGCATGAATAGAATTTGAGACAAGAAAGCATAGATAGCTAGGGGAGGTGCTTAGGCATTCTTGTCCATCCATTTGGCCAGAAAAATCAAAACAATCAAAACAACAAATGGATGTCCTTGAATGGATAAAATCATGCATTCAACATGCTCACACAATAAGATAGCAAATGAAATATGTGTCAAACATGCACAACCAAAACTCTAGCTACTAGCACACAATTTGTCGATGACTAGGTCATCTATATATGAGTATATTGACTTAGGAGCCAAATGAGAACATTTGATCATAGGTCATACTCATCGTTTAAGCACAAGTGGGGTTACCACTTTTACATAAAGCATTGGTGTGTTCACATCATTTGGAGATGCTTTAGCTCAATTTTTAGAGCAAAGCTCCCCCTAGATGTGAGAACCCCTTTTAAAGGGTCAAACTAACCTTGGGTTGTCGTAGAAGACTTCATGTAGATGTTGAAGATGTGGATGCTCAAAGTTGATGTAGATCATCAAGAGTTGGGAGCTATCCTTTGGATTAGGGCACTTTCAATACCTACATGGGTTAGTCCCACAAGGAACAAACAAGAATATCCATAGACATAGATTGAAGTACACAAAAGATGATGTCCATGAAAGCAATGATTACCTTGTTCCTTGACTTACCAACAAGAGGGTTTGTGACTCCATGAACTAGTGCATGATGTGGAAGTTGATTGCACAAGTCCTTGCCAAAATGAATATGAGTGAAGTATGTTGGCGGAGTCACCCTCAAGAACCTTCTAGTTCTTCTTCTTTGGGATCCACATCATCTTGATGGGAATCCTTGGGGTTGTAGTTGAGCTTGACGAAGTAGAACTTGATGTGTCCTTGGGAACCCACTTGACCATGGCTTGAGGTGCTTCAATGAATGCATCAATCTCCTCTTGAAGCTTGTCCTTGGCCTTTAGCTTGTGGTCTTGTGGTGGAAGGTCATCTTGAGCTTGTTCCACATTAGAAGAAGTAGGATCATACTTCTCCTTTTGAGAAACAAACTGTGGAGTAGGGTATTGACCTTCTTCCCACTCAACACCTTCGGCGTTGAACTTTCGCTCAAAACCAATCCCTTGATTCTTCCGGTGCCTTCCTTGTATTCGAACAATTTCCTCAAAGTTCTTGCTTCCGGCAAGACTCTTGTAGACACCTTTCTCTATGATTTCCTTCAATAAGCTATTTTCTTGCTCAAGTGTAACTTGGCTTGAAACATTGTTAGTGGAATCAAGAGAACTACTAGAAGCAACAACATTAGATTTAACATGGTTATTGTTACTACTAGAGGAAGAATTTTTCTTATGCTTGTCATGCTTAGTCTTAATAGGTGGCAAGAAATTAGACAAGAGAAGTCGTTTGGCAAGATATGAAGAACTCTTCTTTCGAAGATCGTCATTGATCGCTTTTAGAAACTCATGTTCTTGCTCTAGAGTGAGCTTCTCGAAGCGTACCTTCTCATGAGATCTTAGGAGCTCTCTATGATCTTCTTGAGTTGTTTCATGAGCTAACTTAAGAGTGTTTAGTTCTTTAGTTAGACGCTCAATCTCCTTCATAGCATTGTCATTCAACTCTTCTCGACTATAAAGACTACTAGCATTTTCATCATTACTAAGCTCACTAGATTTATCATGCAAGAGCTCATCTTCACCAAGCAAGTCATCCTCATCACTATCAAAGTCAATGAATTCAGGGTGTGTTACCTTGGGGCCTTTAGCCATGAAGCATCTTCCAATTCCCTCATTTGGTGAATCAAATAAGTCGTAGGAGTTGGAGTTGGAGGATACGAGTGCAAGTCCGGCAACACCTTCATCTTGACTGTAGTCGGAGTCGGAGTGATAGCTTCCATCGGATTGATTGTCGGAGTCGGAGCCGGAGACCCATTCACCTACGTGAGCTTGATGTCTTCTTCTTGTGTAGCTCCTTGATGACTTGTCTTTCCTCTCCGAATCCTTGCTTCTCCGAGAGGGTCTTCGTTCATAACGATCATCTCTACTCCTTCTCTCTCTCCGAGGTGACTCATCTCTTGCTCTTCTTCTTGGAGATTCTTCTCTTCTCTTGTGGGGAGCCGTACACTCATTTGAGAAGTGTCCGGGTCTTCCACAATTGTAGCAGTTTCGATCACGACTAGAAGATCTCTTTTCATCATATGATCTAGACTTTGAGCTTCTTTCTTTGCCTCTATTCTTGTAGAACTTGTTGAAGTTCTTAACCATTAGGCTTATCTCTTCATTGGAAATTAACTTGTCACTTGAGGTTGTGGGAGCATCACTTGTAGCTTTGTAAGCACCACTTGACTTGTTGTGAATCTCTTCCTTATCCTTAAGTGTCATCTCATGAGCAACAATTCTTCCAATGACTTCAGTTGGCTTGAGAGTCTTGTAGTTTGGCATCATTTGGATCAAAGTGCACACGGTGTCATATTTTCCATCCAAAGCTCTTAGAATCTTCTTGATGATGAATCGGTCGGTCATTTCTTCGCTTCCTAAGCCGGCAATCTCATTTGTGATGAGAGCAAGCCTAGAGTACATTTCAGCGACTCCTTCACCATCCTTCATCTTGAACTTGTCAAGTTGACCTTGAAGAATATCTAGCTTTGATTCCTTCACAGATTCAGTACCTTCGTGCATTTCAACCAAAGTATCCCAAATCTCTTTAGCATTCTCAAGACGGCTGATTTTGTTGAACTCCTCGGGACACAAGGCATTGAAGAGAATGTCACAAGCTTGAGCATTGTTTTGCAACATCCGCAACTCTTCCGGTGTAGCTTCGCGATCCGGAACTTTTCCTTCCTCGAAGAATTCACCTTGCATACCAACACAAATAATGCCCCATGCGGCTGGGTTATGACCAAGAATATGCATTTTCATTTTATGCTTCCAACTAGCAACATTTGTACCATCAAAGTAAGGACCTCTACGATAATTACCCTCACTAGACGCCATACTCTCCTAGGTTGTGAAACCAAGCTTATGGAGTCCAATGCAATGGAAACCAAAACAATGGAGACCAAAGCTATGATACCACTTGTAGGATCGAAAGTATGTCTAGAGGGGGGGTGATTAGACTACTTGACAATATAAAAATTCTGCCTTTAGATCATGAACAGTTTTTGGCAGTTTCACAATTATGATCAATTCAAGTATCACCCTACACATGCAATTCTAGAGTATAAGCAGCGGAAAGTAAATTGCACATGTAGTAAAGAGAGGTGGAGAAGATCAAACGCAATTTGGAGACACGGAGATTTTTGTCGTGGTTCCGATAGGTGGTGCTATCGTACATCCACGTTGATGGAGACTTCAACCCACGGAGGGTAACGGCTGCGCGAGTCCACGGAGGGCTCCACCCACGAAGGGTCCACGAAGAAGCAACCTTGTCTATTCCATCATGGCCTACGCCCACGGAGGACTAGCCTTACTCGGGGTAGATCTTCATGAAGTAGGCGATCTCCTTGCCCTTACAAACTTCTTGGTTCAACTCCACATCTCGAAGACGGAGGCTCCCAAGCGACACCTAACCAATCTAGGAGGCACCACCCTCCAAAAGGTAATAGATGTTGTTGATGATGATGAACTCCTTGCTCTTGTGCTTCAAATGATAATCTCCCCAACACTCAACTCTCCTCACTGATATGGCTGTGGTGGAAGAAAGGATTGAGTGGAAAGCAACTTGGGAAGGTTAGAAATCAAGTTTCATATGGTAGGAATGGAATGACTTGATCTCAACACAAGGGTAGGTGGTTCTCTTCTCAGAAAGTGTAAGGTAGAAGTGGTAGTACTTTCTGATGGCTCTCTCCACGAATGAAGAGGGGGTGGAGGGGTATATATAGCCTCCACACAAAATCCAACTGTTACACACATAATTGAGCAATCTCGGTGAGACCGAAGTGAAAACTCGGTCAGACCGAAAGTTCAAATATAGTGAACGTTGGGGTTTTCGGTGGGACCGAAAATACCATCTCGGTGTGTCCGATATGAGTCAAAGGTAGGAACTTGCCAGAATCGGTGGGACCGAAATTAACAACTCGGATATTCCGAAATGATGACAATCGGTTACAGAAGGTTGGCAGTCCAGTTTCAGTGAGACCGAACTCAAAATCGGATTGACCGAAATATCTAGGGTTTGGAAAAATAGCTGAGGTGGTTCATCTCGGTGGGACTGAGTTGGAAGAATCGGTTTGTCCGAGATTACTTATGAGTGTGTTAAGTAGTGAAAATTGCTGATAGTTGAAGGAGCTAAATCACTAAGCACTTGAGCAACCAGATCATCAACACAACCTCATCCCCTTTTAATAGTATTGGCTTTTCCTATGGACTCAATGTGATCTTTGATCACTAAACCAAAAATGGAGTCTTGAGCTTTTGCCAATGCTTGCCTTAGCATTTTGAGGGGTCCACTTCTTCAGACATTTCCATACCCATATCATCGAACTTCTCTGAAATAATTCTCAAGTAGCTATTAGTTCAATGATATATATGTTGTTATTAATTACCAAAACCACCCGGGGATTAGTTGCACTTTCACATGGTAATAGGTGAATCAACATCATGCAAGCAATAATTGTTAGGACAGTCCACTAGTGGGACAAGTGAAGCACCGTCACCTATGTTACCTTTGGATCTCCACTCGTGTGGTGTAGGTGGGGTGTCGAAGATTGATGCTTGGTGAACATTGTTGTCTTGATGGAACCATGTGGGGGGTACGTCATCGTCCACCATGGCCATCATATTGCCCATTAGAGGTATGCACTCGTCGAAGATTCGTGCTTCGTCATGTAGGAGATCTAGCACCAAAGAAGCAAACCCAATAGGAGTAGAGGGCAAGTCGTTAGAAATCATAGTGCTCTCATGTGTACCCTCAACTTCCTCACTCGCTAAGTGTTGTGGCTCACTCACTCCCACTAAGATGCTCTCACTCATATGGTCGGTGGAGTCACTCATGTGGTGATGACTCTCCTCAGATAGGATGTGCGGCATGCTCTCATGTATGGGGCTAGTGGTAGCCACTCTCATCCTCTCTAAGGAAATGCACTCAATGTCGCATATGGTGGAGTCACTCATGTCACTCATGTGGTGGTGGCTCTCCTCACATGGCCACTGGGTCATCTCATTATATATGGGTGTCGGAGAGGTGTAGGTGCAGATGTCTCCAAACTCAACTCCTTTCTCCTCCTTATCCATAACACCTCCAAAGATGAATGTCGTAAGAGGTGGAAAATCATCACTCTCCTCTGAGATCGAAGAGAAAGTCTCATGTGCGCTCGCGTAGCTTGACTCGGAGTAGTTGTCATAGAGGGGCGTCGTTCTCATGTTGTTGAAGAGGTTCATGCTCGTCGCCTTGGTCGAAGGAGATGGCCCATGCTCGACCATCATGCTTGAGGTGCTTCCAAAAATGTAAGTGTAGAGCTCGCTCATGGGTGGTCGCCTTGATGTTGAAGATGTCGATGTAGGCGAACTCACGGGAAGTAAGCGAAGATGATGTACGTCCAAAGGCGAAGATGCCTTGAGAACACTTGGTGAAGATGTCGAAGTGGAGTTTGTAGCCATAGCTTGATGTAGAGCTTGTTGGGACTTGACGGTTTGCGCATTTCGAACATCTTCATGATGATGGTGTCATTGTCGCGCTTGACGGCTTGAACGTCACCTCCGTGAAGATGATGAAGGGGAAGACGACTTGTAGTCGACCGCCATGTGTCGGAGCTCCTCCATGTGTTTGTGGACCGTTTTGTTGATGGAGTCGAATGTGTTGTCGATGTAAGCTCTTCTCCTTGCCTCGGAGTGTCGTATGTCAGTGGCGGGTCGCTCAATGCCTTGTATTGTTCGTTGTACTCCGAAGGGTAGAGTTTTCATGACGTAGAAGTTCGCATCGTCGTTGTCGTTTAAGATTGGAGATGAAATTCTTTGCCTATCCATCACAAGAGTCGAGAAAATGTGAGTGGAATAAAGGAAAGAACTAGACCAATGTACCTTATCCAATGTTGAAGATGGATCAATGATCACTCAATAAAGTATCATGGAAATAGCACAATTGGTACCGGATCTTGTCAATTCTCACACCTACACAAGTAAAGCTTTTGGTGGAGCTCGGTGAGGATAGTGGCATAAAAATTTGATGCAAATGTTAGCAAGAGTCAATAATGTTGAAAGAGATTCACAAATTCGCAAGTAAAACAAGTAGACCAATAGCAATGGAATGTACATGGAAACACACACACGGATAGATAAATGGGGTCGTGCAACCAAGGAATGAGCACAAAATGTGGAATCCACGGAAAACGCTCGTGTTGCACAACTCAAGAGAGACGCTAGCACGATTTATCAATAGGCGGATGCGACACTTGTGCACAACCTATAAGATGTGAAATGTATCGACTTTCTATCCCAAGTATGCTATACATGTATGATGTTCCGGTGTTTGGCACATGATGATCCAAGATGATCAATATGGTATATGATATGTAATGTGGCGATGCTATGGCAATTTCTTACAAGCTCTTTGTTTTTCTCTTTTTGCTTAAAAGATTTTTTATATGGCCACTTATGCGAATGTACAAACCAAGATAGCAGTTGTGTATATGTGGGAACAATCCTGTGACACGAGGGATGGTACTATGATATCAAGATGACACCAATATGATATGGAATATATGCAATGGATGGTGTAGATAGATGATCACTAATGTGCACAGGTAACATTGCCGGCAATACTCAGAAGCTAGTCTCGATAGGTAAGTGACGCAAAACAGGCTAGGGGTTAACAATACAATGGCAAGAATGAATGTACAATGATAGGATACATACCAAGATGATCTCTCAGGGTGATATAGAGGTTACCGTCTCGGTTAGTCGTGTGTAAGAAAGAATGGGTTATGTCGAAGTCCAACCCTTGTGGAAGTTGAGCGGCGGCATTGTCGATGTAGAACCGTACCTAGTTAGCCGAAACACCCTAGGAAACGGAAAAACCGCAAACTCAAATTCTCCAAAGGCAAAAGTCAAATGGTTGTAGCAGAATGAGGTGGTGGTTCCAAAGTTAGCAATGTGGAAATGGATGGTGTAGGTTGATGAGAAAGCAACCTTCCTTAAGTAGCTGAAACACCTTAGGAGATTGAAGTCATCACTCAAACAACCTATAGTGCTATATGGGTCGAAAACGGGTTAGATTGCGGAAACCTATGGTGGAATGGTGGATAATATGGTGGCTGGCCTAAACACATATGTCAAAATGGCCAAATTTTTAGGGAGTCAAATGGTGTTGAAACATATGTAAATGGATGGGGATGTCAATAGCTACTCAACGAGCTAAAGAACGTGAAAACCATACTCCGGAAGTGGAAGTTATGGGCAAAACTGTGGGTCGGTCGTGGCTGCTGTAGGGGGGTTGTGTGCACGGAGGTGGGAGCCCATGGGCATGGGGGTCCATGCGCACGGGACAAGGCCGTGGGCACAGGATGTCCAGGGACACGGGGGTCCGCGCGCACGGGGTCGGCGTAAATTTCGTGATTTCAGGGCGGAAATTGGAGAGATTTGGGGTGTGATTCGTGGTAGATGTGGGGAATAGATTAGGGAAGGCTAGACCCACTTGAAACCGAGAAAATCTGAGGATCAAATCAAATAAAATATCATCAAACCAACAAATCAAAAAAAAATTGGGGCTATTTTTGGTGGCGATTTTCGAAATTGGGGAAGAACACAACAAAATTAGGCTAGAAAACAAAGAGAGGGGCTCCAATTTCGTGAGAAGCCTTGTCTCTAGATACCAACATGATGTAGGGTGGAACCCCAGGGGAAGATCTTTCATGAATTGGAGGGGAAATCCCTCAATAACAAGAAGAACACAAGGGGAAGAAACAAGAAGAAACACTCAAATTGACTAGATCCAATCACACATATGCTAGATCCATATACATATAAGGTCACAAAGATGCAAGGACAATGAAAGGAAAACACATGGTGACTAGTTCGTCCCAATCCTATGAGTAAAGAGATCTTGATGATTCACTTGGAGAATCCTTCTCCCTTAGGAGGTCTTGATGATCCTAGGGATCCTTCTCCATTGGAGGCCTTGAACTCCAATGGAGTGTCCTCTCTCTCAAGAAGAGGAATCCCACAAGGGGAGGTACAAGGAGAAAAGCTCATATCATATGCATAGCTTAGCTAACACTAACAAGTGACCTAGGCATGAAATATATAGGTAGGTGGAGGAAGGGGACTAAGTGGAGGCCCAATAGCACCTCACAACCGTCTATCCTAAAGGGCCTGTGCGCACGGGGTAAGTTGGGCCCGTGCGCACGGGGTCTCCAGAAACCCGACGTGGTAGCCCGTGCGCACGGGGTCTGAGGCCCATGGACACGGGGTCCCGTGTGCACGGTACATGCCCGTGCGCATGGGGTGCTACAACGTAGCAGTCTAGGAGGCCCGTGGGCACGGGGTCTCGAGGGCCTGTGCGCACGGGGTTGTCTGGGACTTCCTATCCAACAACATTTCACCTTCTTCTTCCATCTCTTGGCCTTGGTGATGCTCCCTAGCTTCATGGTGGTGGTCGATCTTGTACCTAAAGATGCACAATATTCCGTGGTGAGGTAGAGACCATGTCCAAAGGATATTCATGACAAACTCGAAGAGGAGCGGGTTCACCATAGGTCCACTTGGGGCATAAGGTGCTATGAAGGTGTACATGGAGATAGCTGTAGGATGCTTCGCATCAGAAGCCTCCAGTGAAGCCTACGGCCCTCGGATCTATTTTCCATCATATAAGTTTCTGATCTACAATATTAGTTTCCTATTTACTCTTTTTGCAATCTTTTACTTTCCAATCTGTAAACCAAAAACCCAAAAATATTTTACCTTTTGTTTATCTATCTCTATCAGATCTCACTTTTGCAAGTAACCGTTAAGGGATTGACAACCCCTTTATCGTGTTGGGTGCAAGTTTGTTTGATTGTATGTGCAGGTATTGGCGACTTGTGTGTGGTTTCCTAGTGGATTGATACCTTGGTTCATCAAACTGAGGGAAATACTTACTTTACTTTGTTGCATCACCATTTCCTCTTCAAGGGAAAAACCAACGCAAGCTCAAGAGGTAGCAGGAAGAATTTCTAGCACTGTTGTCAGGGAGATTTACGCCAAGTCAAGAGTCAAGATTTGTCTCCTGTCAACTCGCCAATTTCTGGTGCCGTTGAGATCTCCGCCAAATCAAGACATACAAAGTACCCATCATAAAACTCTTATCTCTTGCATTACATTATTTGCCATTTGCATCTCGTTTTCCTCTCCCCACTTCTAAAACATTTTCAGAAAAACACAAAAATATTTGCCTCATATCTGTTTGTCCTTATGTCTTACTTGGTTTATTTGCTCGTTTGCTTAGAATAATTGTGTTTATTGGAATTCTGAAGCAAAGAGATCTATGGATCGTCATCCACTTGCTAATCTTTTTTAAAGATCCAATTATGATGAACCAATTGCTAGTGAGTTTAGTGCACTAGATTACCTTTTATGTGGTTTTGCTTGAAATTTGTGAATCTGAAAATTGTGATGAAGTGTTGAAAGAAGAAATTTATGAAGTGATTCATGATAGATCCTTGATTAAAAAGCATGATTGCAATGATGTTATTATAAATTCTATTAATGATGCTAATTTTCTATGTCTACTACTTGTTGCAATGACCATGATTGGGGTGATTCTTCTTATGATCTTGAAAATTTATTTAAGCCCCATGATGAATATAATATTGATGATAATGTTTCCAATAATATTGAAAGTGGGTTTGGAAGAGTGTCAACTTTAGATCCCATATATTTGGTGAATGTGCAATCTTATGAATTTTTCGATAATAGTTGTTTTGAAAAGGTCATGACTTTAGTTAATGATAATCCCACTATTTTGGAAGAGTGTCAACTTTGTATGCATGTGGATCATGTAGAGAATAATATATGTGATAGCTATATTGTTGAAATTCAATATGATCCTACATGTAATTATTATGAGAGAGGAAAATATGGTTGTGGAAATTTTCATGTTAGTAAATTACCTCTCTTCGTATTGAGATTGCTATTATCTCTTTCTTCTTCCTTGCATATGCAAGTTTTTGCTTGCCTTGATAAATTGTTTGATTACAAAATGCCTATGCATAGGAAGTATGTTAGACTTAGATGTGTTTCTCACGTGTTTTATGATGCTCTCTTTGTGCTTCAATTCTTCCTTTTTATGTGAGCATCACTAAAATCTCAATGCCTAGCTAAAAGGTTTTAAAGAAAAACGCTTCTTGGGAGACAACCCAATATTTTTCTTTTCTGTTTTTCAATAAATACACATTATTACTTCTATAGTAATTGTGTTTTGGTGTTTGAATTAGTGTTTGAGCCAAGTAAGACCTTTGGGATGGCTTACGGTGATCGTTGATTTGATTTTGCTAAAGAACAAAAACTTTTGCGCCCAGTGCAGATAAATCAATAATTCGCTGTAACATGAAAACCTTCTGACATTTTAAACAAAATTTATATATACATTCCCACGTCATCCTAATTTTTTAGAATTTTTAGAGTTCCGGAAATATGCGAAGTTTTTAGATTGCTACAAATTGTTCTGTTTTTTGACAAATTCTGTTTTCTATGTGTTGTTTGCCTATTTTGATGAATCTATGGCTAGTATCGGGGGGTATGAACCATGGAAAAGTTGGAATACATTAGATATTACACAAATATAAAATAAGAATGATATCACAACAATACCTTGAGTGATTATTTGCTTTTGTTTTACTAACGGAGCTCACGAGTTTTCTGTTGAGTTTTGTGTTGTGAAGTTTTCAATTTTTGGGTAAGCATTTGATGGACTATGGAATAAGGAGTGGCAAGACCCTAAGCTTGGGGATGCCCAAGGCACCCCAAGGTAATATTCAAGGGGAACCAAGAGCCTAAGCTTGGGGATGCCCCGGGAAGGCATCCCCTATTTCGTCATCATCTATCGGTAACTTTACCTGAGGCTATATTTTTATTCACCACATGATATATGTTTTGCTTAGAGCGTCTTGTATGATATGAGTCTTTGTTGTTTAGTTTTCCACTATCATCCTTGTTGTACACACCTTTTGAGAGGGACATACTTGAATCATAGTTTATTAGAATATTCTATGTGCTTCACTTATATCTTTTGAGCTAGGCATTGCTCTAGTGCTTCACTTATATCTGTTTAGGGCACGGTGGTGGTTTTATTTTATAGAAATTGTTGAACTCTCTTGCTTCACTTTCATTATTTTGAGAGTCTTTAAAACAACATGGTAATTTTCTTGGGTTATTAATTTAGTCCTAATATGATAGGCATCCAAAGGAGATATTACTAAAAACTTTCATATAAAGAGCATTGAATACTATGAAAAGTTTGATTCCTTATAATTGTTTTGAGATGTTGAGATGGTAATATTAGAGTCATGCTAGTGGTAGTTTGTGAGGTTAAAGAAATAATTGTGTTAAGGTTTGTGATCCCCGTAGCATGCACGTATGGTCTCCTAACTATGTAACCAAATGGCGCACATTGTATCTTGATTGTTTATCTTTGCGTGAAGGTCGGGTGCGCGCGATGGTTAACTCCTACCAACCTCCCCCCTAGGAGCATGCGTCGTAGTATTTTGCTTCGAGGTATAATAGATTTTTTGCAGTAAGTATGTGAGTTCTTTATGTCTAATGTTGAGTCCATGGATTATACGCACTCTCACCCTTCCATCTTGCTAGCCACTCTAGTGCCGCGCAACTTTCATCGGCGCAACAAACCACTTTACACCCTTCCTCAAAACAGCCACCGTACCTACCTATTATGGCATTTTGATGACCCACAAGTATATGGTATCTATCGTAGTCCTTTCTATAAGTAAGAGTGTCGAACCCAACGAGGAGCAGAAGGAAATGGTAGGCAGTTTTCAGTAAGGTATTCTCGGCAAGCACTGAAATTATCGGTAACAGATAGTTTTGTGATAAGGTAGTTTGTAACGAGTAACAAGTAATAAAAGTAAATAAGGTGCAGCAAGATGGCCCAATCCTTTTTGTAGCAAAGGACAAGCTTGGACAAACTCTTATATAAAGGAAAGCGCTCCCGAGGACACATGGGATTTATCGTCAAGCTAGTTTTTATCACGCTCATATGATTCGCGTTCGTTACTTTGATAATTTGGTATGTGGCTGGACCGGTGCTTGGGTACTGCCCTTCCTTGGACAAGCATCCCACTTATGATTAACCTCTATTGCAAGCATCCGCAACTATTAAGGAAGTATTAACATAAACCTAACCATAGCATAAAACATATGGATCCAAATCAGGCCCTTACGAAGCAACGCATAAACTAGGGTTTAAGCTTCTGTCACTCTAGCAACCCATCATCTACTTATTACGTCCAATGCCTTCCTCTAGGCCCAAACAATGGTGAAGTGTCATGTAGTCGACGTTCACAAAACACCACTAGAGGAAAGACAACATACATCTCATCAAAATATCGAACGAATACCAAATTCACATGACTACTTATAGCAAGACTTCTCCCATGTCCTCAGGAACAAATGTACCTACTCACAAATCATATTCATGTTCATAATCATAGGGGTATTAATATGCATAAAGGATCTGAACATATGATCTTCCACCAAATAAACCAACTAGCATCAACTACAAGGAGTAATCAACACTACTAGCAACCCACAGGTACCAATCTGAGGTTTTCGGACAAAGATTGGATACAAGAGATGGACTGGGGTTTGAGAGGAGATGGTGCTGGTGAAGATGTTGATGGAGATTGACACCCTCCGGATGTGAAGATCGATGGTGATGACGATGGTGATCATTTCCCCCTCCCGGAGGGATGTTTCCCTGGCAGAACAGCTCCGCCGGAGCCCTAGATTGGTTCCGCCAAGGTTCCGCCTCGAGACGGCGGCGCTTTGTCCTGAAAGCTTCCTTCTGATTTTTTTTCAGGACAGAAGACACCTTATATCAGAAGATGGGCATCGGGGAGCTGCCAGGTGGCCCACGAGGTAGGGGGCGCGCCCCCCACTCTCGTGGACGGTGGGTAGCCCCCCACTGGTGCTCTCTTCGCCCAATATTTTTAATATATTCCAAAACTGACTTTCGTGGAGTTTCAGGACTTTTTGAGTTGTGCATAATAGGTCACTAATATTTGCTCCTTTTCCAGCCCAGAATTCAAACTGCCGACATTCTCCCTCTTCATGTAAACCTTGTAAAATAAGAGAGAAAAGGCATAAGTATTGTGACATAATGTGTAACAACAGCCCATAATGCAATAAATATCAATATAAAAGCATGATGCAAAATGGATGTATCAACTCCCCCAAGCTTAGACCTCGCTTGTCCTCAAGCGGAAGCCGATATCGAAAAATATGTCCACATGTTTAGAGATAGAGGTGTCGATAAAATAAAATACGGACATGAGGGCATCATGATCATTCTTATAACAGCAACCTATATATATTATGTCATATGATTTCTTATGCTGAAGTAACAATCTATTCACAGTGTCAAGTACGAATCAGAAACCTCATTAAAAACTAACAAATTATGATGTCGATCATTGAAGCAATTGCAATTTATCATAACATCGGAAAGAGTCAATATAAGAGCTTTTTAGCAAGTCCACGTACTCAACTATCATTTAGTCTTTTACAATTTCTAACACTCGCGCAATACTTATGGGTAAGGAGTTTTAATCGAACACAAAGAAAGATAGGGGCTTATAGTGTTGCCTCCCAACCTTTTACTTCAAGGGTAATGCCAACCATAATAGTTTATGAAAACTTACATCCAATTGGGTATAAATGTCAGGATCTTTCCAACACAATGTGCCTGCCAACGGATAAAATGTAAAAAGTAAAGGTGAAGATCACCATGACTCTTGTATAAGGTATAAGACAAAAATAAAAGATAGGCCCTTCACAGAGGGAAGCAGAGGTTGTCATGTGCTTTTATGGTTGGATGCACAAAATCTTAATGCAAAATAACGTCACTTTATATTGCTACTTGTGATAGGCACCTTTATTATGCAGTCCGTCGCTTTTATTGCTTCCATATCACAAGATCGTATAAAGCTTATTTTATCCACACTAATAGATCATACATATTTAGAGAGCAATTTTTTATTGCTTGCAACAATGACAACTTACTTGAAGGATCTTACTCAATCCATAGGTAGATATGGTGGACTCTCATGGAAAAACTGGGTTCAAGGATATTTGGAAGCACAAGTAGTATCTCTACTTGGTGCAAGGAGTTTGGCTAGCATGAGGGGGAAAGGCAAGGTCAACATGTTGGATGATCCATGACAATATACTTTATTTCGGATATAAGAAAACACAACCCATTACTTTGTCTTCCTTGTCCAACATCGACTTTTTAGCATGTCATATATTAATGAGTGCTCACAATTATAAAAGATGTCCAAGATAGTATATTTATATGTGAAAACCTCTCTTTCTTTATTACTTCCTATTAGTTGCAACAATGACCAAAACTATGTTTGTCAACTCTCAACAACTTTTATTCATCATACTCTTTATATGCAAAGTCATTACTCTCCATAAGACCAATATGATCTCTTTATGTCTTTTTATTCTTTCTTTATTCCCTCATGATCATAGTGAGATAATCAACCCTGGACTCAAAACTAATCTTTATTATATATAGCTCACGGACTCAATTACATAGATAAGGATCATAAAGCAAAGCTCACAACTAGATCATACTAAACTTTATTCTACTAGATCAAGATATAACCAAAAGGACCAAACTAAGAAAAATGGTAAAGAGAGAAGTGTGATGGTGATACGATACCGGGGCACCTCCCCCAAGCTTGGCAGTTTCCAAGGGGAGTGCCCATAGCCATGTGTTTATGTCTCTTTCTTCAGAGGTGGTGGTGATGGAGTTGTTGATGATGTAGGCTTGTCGTCCATCTTCCAAGGCATAGGCTCACCAACGTAGAAGGATGCTCGAGTCTCTGGGATCCTCAAATCTGCAGCCAAACTCATCTTCTTGAATCTATATTCATACTCACAGTTTTGGTTTTGCAGGTCATAGATCTGGGCTTGGAGGTGTTCGATTTTCTTGTGAAACTTGAAGATGGCCTCCCCAACGTTCTTGGCATCCAGCTTGTGGTTGTTGGTGAATGTAATGCCCCACATGTAACACTTTACCAATATGGCAATATATAAACTTTGGCTTCATCATTTCCTTCCGGGTTCTTCTTTCTTTTCGGTTTCGTCGTTTTCTCGTGTGCGTGTGTGCATTTCATCCATGTCATGTTGTCATGTGCATTGCATTGCATTTGTGTTTTCACTTGCATCCGGTCTCACTTGTCTCTTCCCATTGTCCGTTTCGAGTTCCGACGCTCTGACACGTGCCCGTGGAATCCCCGAGTCCTTCCTTCGTGTTTGGCCGAGTAACGTTTCCGGATTGGCATGAGACTTGTCGTGCGATGTTGTTTTGATACGTGTAGGCCGCCTGTCAAGTTTCGTCGCGTTTGGAGTTCGTTTGGTACTCCAACGGTTAACCTAGTGGGCCAAAAGAACCTCTTCTTTGAGGCCCAAGACCCCCTCCACAACAGCCCACCAACCCAGCACAACCCTCCCCATCATCTCGGCCGTCGAATTGTGATCGCGTGGTCGAAAACCGCTCCCCATTTGGAGTCTCCTAGCTCCTTGTGCCTATAAAAACGTCCACATGTCCATTTTCGCATCCAAAACCCTAATTCCGCTCCTCCCCGCCGCGCCGGACACGTCCGACCGCCGTCGGACGCGTCCAGCCGACGGCCCCAGCCAATCGCGTGCGGACACCTGTCCCTCCGCCGCCCCAACGCGCCGGCCCGCGGGGCCCAGCGCGGGCCCGCCGCCGCCGCCAAACCGGGCCGCGCGTCCTCACCGTCGCCTCCGTCCCCGGCGCCCCGGCCGCCGCCGGCCGCCGCAGGGATTCTCCGCCACCGCCCAAGTCTCCCTCGCCGCCGGTGCCCGCTTCGTCGCCGACGCCGCATCCTCCGCGCCGCAGGCCTCACCGTCGTTCCTCCGGCCGCCCCCGCCGGCCCTCGCCGCCGGGCGCCCTGGGGCCAAGCCGCCGGCCGCCGCCCGTCGTTTCTCTGGCCACCGCCGGCCGGGATCGAGCCGCCACCGCCTCCAGCTTCGAGATCGGCCCGATCTAGATCGGCCGCCTCCGCCAACCCTAGCGGTTCCCGGGTCTGTGCCCGCGCCCGTTCGCCCGCGACCCGCAACCGGTTTGACCCGCAACCCGCGTTGACCGATCTGCAGGTTGACCCCATTTTCCTCTAAGTCTTTGTTGTTTTAGTTGTCTGATGCATTTTTGTGATGATGATAACTTTTATTGTGCTTGTCCGATTTGTGCATATGATATGTCAAAATGATCGTGGTAATGTGTACTATGTTTTGTTCCATTGTGTCATGCATGTTTGAGATCATCTAGATGTCTTAATCTTCGTGACAAGAGTGCGATTTGATATAAAATGCTGCTATTAGTTGTTTTCATGCCATGTTTGAGATGTGATAACTTGGTGCATGTTTATCCAAATGAAGCAAATGATATGTTAAAATGTTCATCATGAGATGCTCTACATGTTGGTTGCTATAGCATGCATGTTAGAGTTCATATTGCCATGTTTATCCCTGTTGCAAAAGTGCATGTGGCTGTTAGGTTTTGTAACTTGTTACGAGATGACTAGTTGAGGAGGTCGTTGCTATTGATGTGTTTGCCCCCATGTTGCATGCCCATATGTTTTAGATTCTCCATCATGTGTTCTTTGTTGTGGTGCAAACCATTTGCCATGTTATGCTTTAAGCTGACTTAAACATGCTCGCAAACATGCCATGATAATGTTACTGTTTTAACACTTAGTGAAATTTCACTAAGTCTGGAATCTGTAATATCCTGATGCTATGTTTGCTTGTTGTCCTAGGCAAATCCATGTTAGTTTTGGGGTGGCCATTGATCATTCCTTGTTGTATATGTTGTTGTCTATCCATCCATGCCCTCACATGCTCATTTGGGTTGCTGTAGCATATTTAATTCTTGCTCCCAAGTTGCTATAAAATATTGCTGTCAGGTTTTTAGTGTCGTGATCAAAATGTTGTAGCTTGTTGCTATTGATCCATGCCTCCTATGGAGATGCTCCAATGGAGTTGTTTGCTGTAGGATATGTCTACTTCATGTCCATGCTTCTTGTCACCATGTTTGAGTGTTGTAGAGTATATATTTCTTGCTCCAAAGTTGCTATGTGGCTGTTAGTTTCAGCTTTGCTTTGTTTCTTGTTTCGGGTGTATCTTTTACTCCGTTGCTCCGTTTTGAGCGTGCCCTACATGAAACTTGTGTTTTTTTCATGTAGATTCATTTCATCTTGTTAACATGTTTGGAGTATGTGTGTTTGATGCTTGGGTGCATCTTGCACAGTTGCCATGCTTATCTTGTTTTGATCATATCTTCTAGATCGTAGCTCCATTTTAAACAAACTTTATATGAAACTTGACTAGAATTTCGTGTAGATTATCTTGGTGCATGTTAACTTGCTGTTTATCAACTTTAACTTAAGGTTTGTTCAGATCTGGACTAATTTCAAACTATGCATATGAGGACTTACCGGATTTGTCTTAAGTAGTTTCCGGCCTCCTTTAAACCTGTTGTTTATTGTGTTGTTTCTCTGTGCTGCCTTCCTTGCCATGTTTTGCATCCTAAATAGACTTGTCTTGCATCCTACTTGCTTGAGTAAATTGTCTTGTTCTTGTGATGTTTCTCTGTGCTTCCTATGTTGTCATGTTGTGCATCCTACGTGCATCTGCAGTGCATCCTAAGTGCATCATACATGCATCCTGTAGTTTGCGCATTGCACCTTGTTCGATTTCGTGCCTCGTGTGTTCTTGTGTTGAGTAGAGCCGGAACCCGAGACCGAGTACGAAACGAGGTTACTACCGAGGGTGAGAACGAGGAGCCGTCTTACGATCCCATCGACGACTCGACAGGCAAGATGACCTGACCGAGATATCATTACTATCTTTGCCTATTGCTAGAAGTCTCGCTCTTTAGCATATTGCCTCGATGCCCATGTTTGTCTGTCAACCTCCTATTGTAACCATGAATCTGTCTAACCACCCTACCTATGCAAACCTTTGATTGGCTACGTAGGCTTCGCTCAGCCCCTCTTATAGCAATGCTAGTTGCAGGAGAAGATTTGAAGATTCTTGCTTCATGTTGAAGCTTGTTGGGATATCACACTATATAAATTTCAAATGAAATCATCTATATATTGGTAATGGGTGGAAGGCTGAGCCTCTTGCTCGGTGATTTGTTCCACTCATGCCGCCTAGGAACCGTATAAACCGGTGTTATGTTCCCTCATTATGCGTTCCTCACACGGTTGGGGTTATGGGACCCCCTCGATAAACCGTTTAGCGCTATGTCTTTTCCAGCAAGTCCCAAACGTTGGTACTCCATTTGCCTAAACAACTAAAAACTTGCATATGGAGTAATTAACCCTCTTCTTAATCAACAACCCCGGGCCAGTGCTCCACATGAGTGCTGGTCCAAACTGGGCGTGATGCGGGGCCACCTCGAGGAAACTCATGGGCTGGTAAAAACCCGTAGCTTGTCCCATCCGGTCGTGGCCTGAGACGAGATACGCGCGGCTACTATCAGGGTGTCGGCACGCCGGGAGGATTTGCTGGATTAGTCTTACCTTAGTCGGAGTATCTTGAGCACGGGATTCCGAGAATACTCGGGCCTTCCCACCTTGGAGTTGCGACTCCGCGGATCGTGGGCTTGTAATGGGCCAAGTTGGAACACCCCTGCAGGGTTTTGAACTTTCGAAAGCCGTGCCCGCGGTTATGTGGCAGATGGGAATTTGTTAATATCCGGTTGTAGAAAACTTGACATCATGTTCAGAACACACTACCAGCGTGAGTAACCGTGACGGTCATTTTCCGAAAGGGGTTCGGGAAGTGAACACGGTGGGGTTATGATTGACGTGCTAGATAGGATCACTTCGTGATCACCTTGTAGCTCGTGGCACTTCTCTTCTCGCTCTAAACACGTAAGCTAGTGCTAGTGCTGCTGCAACCTTTTATCTTTCTTCAGCCTTGTTCCACACCCAAGGCTTAGATAGTTCTGTTACCCAGGAACGGGATTGCTGAGTCCTCCGTGGCTCACAGATTCTACACCACACCAGATGCAGGTACCATGGTGAACTACTCAGGTGACGGCACAGAGCTGTTCTGGGAGTACGATGAAGAACGTAGCCGTTACTACGTGCACTATCCCGATGATCAGTAGTGGTTTCTACTAGGGGCAATTCGGACTTGTGGCTTTATTTATTTGGTATCTTTCATTTAGATCTTCACCCGTAGTCGGGTTGTGATGTTATTTGGATGATGTTTGACTACGTAATGAATTTTGTGACGTGGCGAGTGTAAGCCAACTATCTCTTTTCTTTTCATCCCTATTTTTACATGAGATGTGCAAAGATACCGAACTTGAGATCATTCCAGAATGGGCTTATACCTTTAAGTCGTGCCTCGACACGTAGGAGGTATAGTCCCATCCTGGGCATTACAAGTTGGTATTCAAAGCCTTCTCTGACCTAGAAGCCCCCACTGATTGATCGAATCATTGACGGTTGAGTCTAGGCACACACTTAAAATGTTTTGAGTCCTATATAAAAATTGGAGAGTAGGATTTCTTTTGCTCCTCATCTCTTTCACTCTGGTGAGGACTCCTGACGATTACTTTTATCTCTTCTAATCTCGCGAGTATTGTTTGGATTGTTCCGATGTCTTTGTGACGAGAACATTGTTCTCGATGCCTCCTGTCATTTAGCGGTTGTGGCAGTGTCCCGGGGAGTTGAGCTCCGAGGTGTTGTCGTCACAAATATATCGCATCAGTTCTGGAATACTTAAGACGGCCGACATCAAAAACTCTCCTATGCGGTTAGTGGCAAGATAACCCCGACGTCACCCAGTACTGGGGAGGTAGTTCGGGAGTATTGCCATAGCTTGTATAGTAGATGCGTTTCGAAGGTCCGAGGTAGACGGTTTCCGGAAATAACTGGTTATGTGTTGAAGGATGGATACAGCTGGATGTAGGATTAGAGTTGAGTGTGCGATGCTTCCCCTGTATCCCCAACACCTGATTGCATAACTGGAAACTTTCGGAAATTAATAGGTGGGTTCATGTAGTAGCTCATAGGCATTCTTCCAACGAATGCATGATATGGAGTTCGGGGTTCTACATTGAGTGAAGTAGCTTTATGGTCGTTGTTCCGATCGGGAGTTGCATCTTAAAGGGTCCTTGGCTATGCTGATCCGGGGATTGCAAAACCCTTTTGTAACATGTTCCATAAGTTTTCAGCACGAATATGTCGAACGAAGCTCCTATCTTGTATTTGTTCTATCTGCTCCTTGTTGTTTTTTATTTACCTTTTGTCTCCCTAGTGGCTTCTCGTGAAGATTGTTGTTACTATTAAACTGTGGATTACATTCTTTCATTGTTGTTCGAATGTTCTTGTGAAGACTATGTTGCAATTTCTAGCCGTTGATTCAGCTTATATATTCTTTCAATCAATGGATAATAGTTGTCATCTCATTCAGGATGGCTCCTAAAAGGGTTCCCAACGCTAACCCAGAGGGTGAAGAGGTTCCTGATCGTCCTCCTTCCCCTCCTCCTCCGTCTGAGGCCTGGAGAGCAATTATGCAAGCGACGAACCAGAACACCCAGATGCTTTTGCAAATGATGCAGAATATTCAAGCAAATCAAGCAAATCAGGGTGCTCATGGGAACCAAGGCCAAGGCAATTTGTTCAACCAACCTCACTTTGCTACGCTCAACCAGTTCCTGGCAAACCAACCAAAGGCATTCAGTTACTGTGTGGACCCTCTAGATGCTGAAGACTGGATAACAGATCAAGAAGCATTTTGAGTGCAGTAACGTCAGGCCCGAGGACTATGTGAAGTTTGCAGCCTTCCAACTCAAGGACGAAGCAGCTGATTGGTGGCAGTAGTACAAAGATTCTAGAGAGGGACGTGTAATAACCTGGGATGACTTCTGCAAGGACTTTCGTTCTCACCACATTCCAACAAGTGTCATCGAAGGTATGCGTGAGCAATTCCACAACCTGAAGCAAGGCTCAATGTCTGCCTACCAATATAATGTCAAGTTCCAGAACCTTGCCCGCTATGCCAAGCAAGACATCCCAGATGCCAAGAGCAAGATCTATCAGTTTCGTGGTGGTCTGAAGGATGAACTCCAACTAGCTCTCACCTTGTTCGAGCCTGATGAGTTTGATCAATTCTATAACATGGCACTTAAGCAAGAGGCAGCCCAGCTCAAGATGGAAGCTTCCAAAAAGAGGATCAGAGACGTTGTTCACTCCTCCTCTTCTTCTCAAGTGGTCGCAAAGCAACAGAAGTTTTGGCTTCCACCTCCTCCAGTGATCCGAGCTCCCTACAACAACAACAACAAGAATTCTGATGGCCGTGGTTTCTCCCACCAACCCAACCCAAGCAATCAGTCAAAGAACCACTTTCAAGATTCCAAGTCAAGTGCTCCTTATCACCGTCCTCTCTCAGAAGTGGTTTGCAACAAGTGCACTCAGAAGGGTCATCATGCTAACAAGTGCCCCAACCCAAGGCGCCTATCGCCTCCTCCACCTGTCAGCACTGCTATTGTCAAGCATAATCCAAAGGTTGCAAGAGTGAATCTGATGAATGCAGCTCAAGCAGAGAATTCTTCAGATGTGATACTTGGTAACCTTCCAGTCAATCTTAAACCTGCTAAAGTTTTGTTTGATTCTGGTGCATCACATTCTTTCATGTCATATCCATTTGCATTCAAGCACAATGTGGGCACACTGGCTTTACCAAGGGAGTTATCGATTACTTCTCTGGGAAAGCAAATGTATTCTAGATTGTATGCTCCGGATGTATCTATTCGCATGGGTGATTACCGCTTTCTGGCTTCTCCGGTTATTTTCGGCAATTCCGACATTGATCTTATTCTCGGGATGGATTGGCTTTCTCAGCATGATGCTCACATTGATTGTGCAAATAAGGAAGTCAAGATTACTCATCCTAACGAAGACGTGATTATCTTCGCCTCTCGAGATAACACAATCAGGCTATTCTCTCTCAATAAAAAGGGCGAGATTAATGCCATCTCTCAAATTCCGGTGGTCAATGAATACGAAGATGTTTTCCCTGAAGAGCTTCCAGGCATGCCTCCGCATCGTCAAGTTGAATTTGTCATTGAACTCGAGCCTGGTACTGAGCCAGCATGCCGGCGTCCGTACAAGCTCTCCCCTGAAGAGTTGAAGGAGTTGAAGAAACAGCTCGATGAGCAAGAGCGTCTGGGCCTAATCAGGCCTAGCACTTCTCCTTGGGGCTGTGGTGTCTTATTTGTCAAGAAGAAGGATGGCACGGAGCGCATTTGCGTTGATTACCGGCCATTGAACAAGAAGACAATAAAGAACAAGTATCCGCTCCCCAACATCAATGAATTGTTCGAGCAGCTCAAAGGAGCTAAAGTATTCTCAAAGCTCGATCTCCGGATGGGTTATCACCAGATCCGCATCCGTGAAGAAGATATTCACAAGACTGCATTCAGAACAAGCTATGGCTCATATGAATATACAGTCATGTCTTTTGGCCTCGCTAATGCTCCACCTACCTTCTCGAGAATGATGCACTACATTTTCAACCCCTACACCAACGAATTTGTGCTTGTTTATCTGGATGACATCTTGGTATTCTCGAAGAATGAAGAGGATCACGAAAAGCACCTCCGTCTGGTTCTCGACAGACTCCGTGAACATAAGTTCTATGCCAAGTTCTCCAAGTGCGAATTCTATCTTGATAAGGTCTTGTATCTGGGCCATATCATTTCCGCTGACGGTATTTCTGTGAACCCCGAGAAAGTTGAAGCCATTGTCAACTGGGAACCTCCTCAGAACGTCAAGCAACTCCGAAGCTTTCTTGGTCTTGCTAGCTATTGCAGAAGGTTCATTGAGAACTTCTCCAAGATTGCCAAGCCTCTCTCCAACTTGCTGCAGAAGAATGTCAAGTACAACTGGTCTCCAGATTGTGATGTGGCATTCAAAACTCTCAAAGAAAAGCTCATCTCAGCTCCAATTCTTACCCCTCTGGATGAGTCCAAGCCCTACGAAGTATTCTGTGATGCTTCTCTTCAAGGACTTGGTGGTGTGCTAATGCAGGACAAGAAGATTGTGGCATACACTTCTCGTCAATTGAAGCCAAGTGAGAAGAACTACCCCACACATGATCTCGAGCTAGCAGCTGTGGTACACGCCTTGATCACGTGGAGACACCTTCTGTTGGGCAGAAAAGTCGACATCTTCACCGATCACAAGAGCTTGAAGTACATCTTCACACAGCCGAACCTGAACCTTTGCCAGACTCGTTGGGTTGAGATGATCCAAGAGTATGATCCAAGCATCGAATACACACCTGGCAAGGCCAATGTCATTGCAGATGCCTTGAGCAGAAAGGCATATTGCAACAGTCTCCTTATCAAGCCGTTTCAGCCTTAGCTTTGTGAAGCATTCAGGAAGCTCAACCTCCAAGTTGTTCCACAAGGCTTTCTTGCAAATCTTCAAGTTGCTCCTACCTTGGAAGATCAGATCCGTGAGGCCCAACTCAGTGATTCTATGGTGCAGAAAGTGAAACATGGTATTGCAAAGGGTACTCCCAAATACAAGTGCTATCGCGTGGATGAGAGAGATACTTTTTTCTTTGAGGACAGACTTGTGGTTCCCAAGGGTGATCTCAGGAAGCTCATAATGAATGAAGCACATGACTCCCTCCTCTCGATTCATCCTGGTAGTTCCAAGATGTACCAAGACCTCAAGCAATCTTACTGGTGGACTCGCATGAAAAGGGAGATTGCCCAATTCGTGAATGAATGTGATGTCTGCAGAAGAGTGAAGGCAGAGCATCAACGTCCAGCCGGTCTCCTCCAACCTCTTCCTATCCTCGAGTGGAAATTCGACCACATTGAAATGGATTTCGTCACTGGCTTTTCCAAGTCCAAGAAGGGGAATGATTCTATCTTTGTTGTCATTGACAAGCTTACCAAAGTAGGTCACTTCCTTCCAGTCAAAGAATCCATCAATGCAGCTTAGCTGGCACAGTTGTACACTTCCATAATTGTGTCCTTACATGGCATTCCTCAAGTTATCTCCTCAGACCATGGAAGTTTGTTCACATCCAAGTTTTGGGACTCCTTTTAGTCTGCCATGGGCACTAAGATCCGTTTCAGCACTGCGTTTCACCCTCAGACTAGTGATCAAGTCGAAAGAGTGAACCTGATCCTCGAAGACATGCTCAGGGCTTGTGTCATCTCTTTTGGCATGAAGTGGGAAGATGGTCTTCCGTTTGCCGAGTTCTCTTACAACAACAGTTTCTAAGCAAGTGCTGGCAATGCTCCATTTGAAATCCTCTATGGCAGAAAGTGTCGTACTCCTCTCAACTGGTCCGAGACTGGTGAACGTCAACTTCTTGGCAATGACTTGATCTCAGAAGCCGAAGAAATGTGCAAAGTCATATGTGAGAATCTCATGGCCGCTCAGTCGCGTCAGAAGAGCTACAATGACGGCAAGCATCGTGATTTGGCTTTCAACATTGGTGATCATGTCAATCTTCGTGTCTCTCCTATGAAAGGTACCCAAAGATTCGGTATCAAAGGCAATCTTGCTCCTAGATACGTGGGCCCTTTCAAGATCCTTGGCAAAAGAGGCGATCTAGCCTATCAACTTGAGCTCCCTTCCAACTTTGCAAATGTCCATGATGTGTTTCACGTGTCTCAACTCCGCAAGTGCTTCAAGACACCTAAATGCACTATTCTGTTTGAGGAGATTGATCTTCAACAAGACTTGCCTTACCGAGAGCATCCTGTTGCTATTCTTGAAGAAACCGAGCGCAAGACCCGCAACAAGTCAATCAAGTTCTTGAAAGTTAAGTGGTCACACCATACCGACCGAGAAGCTACGTGGGAACGAGAAGATCACCTTCGTTCCGAGTACCCTTCCTTCTTCCAGTCCTAGATCTCGGGACGAGATCTTTTCGTAGTAGAGGAGAGTTTGTAATGCCCCAAATGTAACACTTTCCCAATATGGCAATATATAAACTTTTGCTTCATCATTTCCTTCCGGGTTCTTCTTTCTTTTCGGTTTCGTTGTTTTGTCATGTGCGTGTGTGCATTTCATCCATGTCATGTTGTCATGTGCATTGCATTGCATTTGTGTTGTCACTTGCATCCGGTCTCACTTGTCTCTTCCCGTTGTCCGTTTCGAGTTCCGACGCTCTCACACGTGCCCGTGGCATCCCCGAGTCCTTCTTTCGTGTTTGGCCAAGTAACGTTTCCGGATTGGCGTGAGACTTGTCGTGCGATGTTGTTTTGATACGTGTAGGCCGCCTGTCAAGTTTCATCGCATTTGGAGTTCGTTTGGTACTCCAACGGTTAACCTAGTGGGCTAAAAGAACCTCTTCTTTGAGGCCCAAGACCCCCTCCACAACAGCCCACCAACCCAGCACAACCCTTCCCATCATCTCGGTCGTCGAATTGTGATCGCGTGATCGAAAACCGCTCCCTATTTGGAGTCTCCTAGCTCCTTATGCCTATAAAACCGTCCACATGTCCATTTTCGCGTCCAAAACCCTAATTCCACTCCTCCCCGCCGCGCCGGACACGTCCGACCGCCGCCGGACGCGTCCAGCCGACGGCCCCAGCCAATCGCGTGCGGACACCTGTCCCTCCGCCGCGGCCCACCGCGCCGGCCCGCGGGGCCCAGCGCGGGCCCACCTCTGCCGCCAAACCGGGCCGCGCGCCCTCACCGTCGCCTTCGTCCCCGGCGCCCCGGCCGCCGGCCGCCGCCGCGGGGATTCTTCGCCGCCGCCCGAGTATCCCTCGCCGCCGGTGCCCGTTTCCTCGCCGACGCCGCATCCTCCGCGCCGCAGGCCTCGCCGCCATTCCTTCGGCCGTCCCCGCCGGCCCTCGCCGCCGGGCGCCCTGGGGCCAAGCCGCCGGCCCTCGCCCGTCGTTTCTCTGGCCACCACAGGCCGGGATCGAGCCGCCACCGCCTCCAGCTTCGAGATCGGCCCGATCCAGATCGGCCGCCTCCGCCAACCCTAGCGGTTCCCGGGTCCGCGCCAGCGCCTGCTCGCGCGCGACCCGCAACCCGCGTTGACCGATCTGCAGGTTGACCCCGTTTTCCTCTAAGTCTTTGTTGTTTTAGTTGTCTGATGCATTTTTGTGATGATGATAACTTTTATTGTGCTTGTCCGATTTGTGCATATGATATGTCAAAATGATCGTGGTGATGTGTACTATGTTTTGTTCCATTGTGTCATGCATGTTTGAGATCATCTAGATGTCTTAATCTTCGTGACAAGAGTGCTACTTGATATAAACTGTTGCTATTAGTTGTTTTCATGCCATGTTTGAGATGTGATAACTTGGTGCATGTTTATCCAAATGAAGCAAATGATATGTCAAAATGTTCATCATGAGATGCTCTACATGTTGGTTGCTATAGCATGCATGTTAGAGTTCATATTGCCATGTTTATCCCTGTTGCAAAAGTGCATATGGTTGTTAGGTTTTGTAACTTGTTACGAGATGCCTAGTTGAGGAGCTCATTGTTATTGATGTGTTTGCCCCCATGTTGCATGCCCATATGTTTTAGATTCTCCATCATGTGTTCTTTGCTGTGGTGCAAACCATTTGCCATGTTATGCTTTAAGCTGACTTAAACATCCTCACAAACATGCCATGATAATGTTACTGTTTTAACACTTAGTGAAATTTCACTAAGTCTGGAATCTGTAATATCCTGATGATATGATTGCTTGTTGTCCTAGGCAAATCCATGTTAGTTTTGGGGTGGCCATTGATCATTTCTTGTTGTATATGTTGTTGTCTATCCATCCATGCCCTCACATGCTCATTTGGGTTGCTGTAGCATATTTAATTCTTGCTCCCAAGTTGCTATAAAATATTGCTGTCAGGTTTTTAGTGTCATGATCAAAATGTTGTAGCTTGTTGCTATTGATCCATGCCTCCAATGGAGATGCTCCAATGGAGTTGTTTGCTGTAGGATATGTCTACTTCATGTCCATGCTTCTTGTCACCATGTTTGAGTGTTGTAGAGTATATATTTCTTGCTCCAAAGTTGCTATGTGGCTGTTAGTTTTAGCTTTGCTTTGTTTCTTGTTTCAGGTGTATCTTTTAGTCCGTTGCTCCGTTTTGAGCGTGCCCTACATGAAACTTGTGTGTTTTTGCATGTAGATTCATTTCATCTTGTTAACATGTTTGGAGTATGTGTACTTGATGCTTGGGTGCATCTTGCACCGTTGCCATGCTTATCTTGTTTTGATCATATCTTCTAGACCGTAGCTCCATTTTAAACAAACTTTATATGAAACTTGACTAGAATTTCGTGTAGATTATCTTGGTGCATGTTAACTTGCTGTTTATCAACTTTAACTTAAGGTTTGTTCAGATATGTACTAATTTCAAACTATGCATATGAGGACTTACCGGATTTGTCTTAAGTAGTTTCCGGCCTCATTTAAACCTGTTGCTTCTTGTGTTGTTTCTCTATGCTTACTACCTTGCCATGTTTTGCATCCTAAATAGACTTGTCTTGCATCCTACTTGCTTGAGTAAATTGTCTTGTTCTTGTGTTGTTTCTCTGTGCTTCCTATGTTGTCATGTTGTGCATCCTACGTGCATCTGCAGTGCATCCTAAGTGCATCATACATGCATCCTGTAGTTTGTGCATTGCACCTTGTTTGATTTCGTGACTCGTGTGTTCTTGTGTTGAGTAGAGCCGGAAGCCGAGACCGAGTACGAGAACGAGGTTACTACCGAGGGTGAGAACGAGGAGCCGTCTTACGATCACATCGACGACTCGACAGGCAAGATGACCTGACCCAGATATCATTACTATCTTTGCCTATTGCTAGAAGTCTCGCTCTTTAGCTTATTGCCTCGATGCCCATGTTTGTCTGTCAGCCTCCTATTGTAACCATGAATCTGTCTAACCACCCTACCTATGCAAACCTTTGATTGGCTACGTAGGCTTCGCTCAGCCCCTCTTATAGCATTGCTAGTTGCAGGAGAAGATTTGAAGATTCTTGCTTCATGTTGAAGCTTGTTGGGATATCACACTATATAAATTTCAAATGAAATCATCTATATATTGGTAATGGGTGGAAGGCTGAGCCTCTTGCTCGGTGATTTGTTCCACTCATGCCACCTAGGAACCGTATAAACCGGTGTTATGTTCCTTGATTATGCGTTCCTCACACGGTTGGGGTTATGGGACCCCCTCGATAAACCGATTAGCGCTAAGTCTTTTCCAGCAAGTCCCAACATTGGTACTCCATTTGCCTAAACAACTAAAAACTTGCACAGGGAGTAATTAACCCTCTTCTTAATCAACAACCCCGGGCCAGTGCTCCACATGAGTGTTGGTCCAAACTGGGCGTGCTGCGGGGCCACCTCGAGGGAACTCAAGGGCTGGGTAAAACCCGTAGCTTGTCCCATCCGGTCGTGGCCTGAGACGAGATACGCGCGGCTACTATCAGGGTGCCGGCACGCCGGGAGGATTTGCTAGATTAGTCTTACCTTTGTCGGAGTATCTTGAGCACGGGATTCCGAGAATACTCGGGCCTTCCCACCTTGGAGTTGCGACTCCGTGGATCGTGGGCTTGCAATGGGCCAATGTAATGCCCAGGATGGAGTTATACCTCCTACGTGTCGAGGCACGACTTAAAGGCATAAATCCATCCTAGAATGATCTCAAGTTTGGTATCTTTGCACAACTCATGTAAAAGAGGGATTAAAATGCAAAAGGAGATAGTTGGCTTACACTCGCCACTTCACACAATACATTACATAAGCAATACATCAAACAAAACATCACAACCCGACTACGGGTGAAGAACCAAAAGAAAGATACCAAAACAACAAAAGCCACAGGTCAGGATCGAATCCTAGTAGAAACCACTACTGAACATCAAAACGTCACAAGCAAACGGCCACACTCTTCAACGAGCTCCTGGTGAAGCACTGATCCATCACCTGCTTCAAACTCGGCTGAACCTGCAACTGGTGTGGTGAAGTAACTGTGAGCCACAGAGGACTCAGCAATCCCGTTCCCGGGTAACAAGACTATTTAAGCCTTGGGTGAGGATAAGGCTGAAGAAAGAATATGAGGTGAAGGAACAAACAAGAGTCTACAGCAGCAACTAGCACTAACTTACGTAAAAGAGAGCGAGAAGAGAAGAGCATCGGTCGAAAGATGATCACGAAGTGATCCTAACTAAAGCCGGTCAAACATAACCCCACCGTGTTCAACTCCCGAATCCCTATTCGGAAATTGACAGTCACGGTACACACGCTGGTAGTGTATTGAAACATTGTGTCAAGTTATCTACAACCGGAATTAACAAGCTCCCATCTGCCACATAACCGCGGGCACGGCTTTCGAAAGTTCAAACCCTGCAGGGGTGTTCCAACTTGACCCATTACAAGCCCACGATCCGCGGAGTCGCAACTCCATAGTTGGGAAGACCCGAGTATTCTCGGAATCCCGTGCTCAAGTTAAACCGAACTAAGGTAAGGCTAATCCAGCAAATCCTCCCGGCGTGTCGACACCCTGATAGTAGCCGCGCGTATCTAGGTCTCAGGACACAACCGGATGGGCGATTCTACAGGACCCAAACCTCGAGTTTCCCCGTGGTGGTTCCCGCAGACTCCCCGTTTGGGACCAACACCATCGGCACTGGCCCCCCCTGCTATGTAGAATAAAGGATCCTCGAGGGAGCGACCCTCTATGCAAATTTAATTATTTAATTAAGTTGTTATTATGAGGCAAATAGTACCAATGTTGGGACTTGCTGGAAAAGACTTAGCACTTAGCGGTTTATCAAGGGGGTCCCATACACCCCAACCGTGTTAGGAACGCAAAATCAAGGAACATAACACCGGTTTATACGGTTCCTAACGGCATGAGTGGAACAAAACACCAAGCAAAAGGCTTAGCCTTCCACCCTGCCAGTATATAGATGATTTCATTTAGCATTTATATAGTGTGATATAACCCAACCAAACTTCGACATGAAGCAAGCATCTTCAATCTTCACCTGCAACTAACAATGCTATAAGAGGGGCTGAGCAAGCCTACGTATAGCCAAGCAACGGTTTGCGTAGGTAGGGTGGTTAAACATGGCAATTGGTTACAAGTAGGAGGCTGACAAGAAAGACATGGGCATCGAGGCAAAACTATAGATCGAGACTACTAGCAATAGGCAAAGATAGTAATGGTATCCGGGTTCGGTCATCTTGCCTGGGATTCCACAAGGGAGAAGAACAGATCCAAGAAGGAGACGGAGCAACAGAGACGAGAGAAACCTCACAACTCCGGAACGAAACCGAAGCTAACAAGAGAAGCAACCGGAAAGAAAGAAACAACACGGTAAACACGCAAGCATAAACATGGCATACGATGCACAAACAAGTATGATGCATGTCCGGTTTAATTATGCATGGCATGGCAAAGTGCACAAACAAATACTACAAGTTAAGTGGAGATCAATATGCAACGAGTTGCATATTGACGAAACACCACATTTAATTATTTAGTTGACTCTCATTATTTACAAGACAAGATTAAATGTTTTAACATGGCAAGAGGTGAGGCATAAAGAAACTACACTATTAGGCAATTTAAATGAGGCCGGAGAATAACAACAACATATCCGGAAAATCCTCATGAGCATGTTTAATAATTATAAGCAAACAACAATTAACATTATAATGTTGTTAACATGATGCGGATGACATGATCAAGTTTATGCAATTTTATTAACAGGTTGACTTAAGAGGATAAGAAGCATTTGTCACCGTGGTGGAAAGAAAGAGTGCCACGGCAACGATTCCGAAAATGATGCCACGGCAACATATCGGTTCCGGTAACTCGTTGAGAGACCGGTGCAAAAGGTGACGAAGCGAGTCAAACGAGATGATGGGGTGATCCCGTTGCCGGGTTCCCACGAGTCGGTGACGAGGCAACCGAGGAACAACAAAAGGGACGAAACGGACACGGAGCACACACGAGGAGCATTACATACAACACAACAAGCATGCACACGGGTCACGTCTCGGGGTTATACCTTCGGAACCACCGTTTCGGGACGGTTCGAGACGTAGAGGAAGGAGTCGTTCCGTAGAGGGAAGTAGTCGTTCTCGCAACTCGTAGAGGAAGTAGTTGTACTCGGGCGACGGTAGTGGTACACGCGACGGTAGTCGTTCGGGTCGTAGAGGTACTTGGTCGTCGTGGTACACGTGTCGTACACGGATGTAGGGGTACTCGTTCTTGCGACGGTAGTGGTACTCGCGTTGTCGGGGAACTTGTCGTTCTCGAGTGCTCCGGGCGACGAGGTACTTGTACACGTAGTAGTACACGGAGCTCGTAGCCGTAGTCGTACAAGGGTCCAAACGTAGAAAACTCGCTGTTTCCTGGTTACTTGAGAAAAAAAAAACATGAACAGTAACAGAAACAACAAAACAAAAAAAAAAACAAAAAGGAAAAAGGGGCGCCAGGCCGGGGCGTGGCTGCTGGACTCCTGGAGGACGAGGCCGGCGACCTGCGGCGCTGCTGTAGGGCGCGTCGGGGCGCACTGGCCGACCGGAAACAAGGGCCTGGCCGGCGGACGGGGAGGCGCTCCTCTTGGCGCTGGAGCAGAACGGGGAGGCGGAGGGAGGACGTCGGCGCGGGCCACCTTGCGGGCTGCAGGAGCTCTGGCCTCTGGAGACGGGGAGGACGGGGCCGAGGGGCTCTGCCGCGAGGCGAAGCGAGGCGCCCGGCGCTCGTCTTCTGGAGGTCCTCGACGGCGGCAGGGCGCTGCTCCCTGGGCGGAGGCGGGATCCGGCCAGAGGAGAGCCTGGCCGCGGGGCGTCCTGGCGAACGAAGCAGGGACGGAGGGAGTGCTCGGCTTCGACGGGGAGAGGCAGGAGGGAGATCGGCGCCGCGAGGGGGAGATGCCGGAGCTGCGAGGCCCCGGGCGCTGGAGGCCTGAGGCGACGCGGGGGAGGGAGGCGCCGATGGGAACCGCGCTGGGGCGCTCGGGGCGAAGGGGAGATCGAAGGGGAAGGCTCGGGGGGTGCGGGGTCGAGGGCCAGAGAGCGAGAGAGAGATCGAGGGAGGGGGAGTCGGGGTGACGAAGGCTCGATAGGTTCGGGAGGGTGGCGGCGCTCGGTGGGAGGAGGAGAGAGCGAACGAGAGGAAGCATCGGGATAGGGTTCGGTCGCTACGGGGTGGCGACGCACAGGGGGAGCGATGGGGAGAGAGGGATCGGGCTTAGGGTTAGCCAGGCAGTTGGGCTGGGCCGAAAGGGAAGACAAGTGCGGCTGAAGGGAGTTGGGCCAGGAGGAGGGAATGGGGAGGCCGGCTGGGCCTGGAGACCTGGCTGCTGGCCTTTTCTTTTAAATAAAACTGTTGTAGTTTTTAAAAAAAAAACAACAAGAAGAAGGAAAGATAGAAGGTGCTAGAAATAGAGTTGGAGCAAGGGTAAAAATTCCCTGGACTCACAAAAATGTGAGGAATTTAAATAAAATAGTTGGGGTGGTTTTTGGAAGGACCTCGAAACACTGAAAAGAATTATTGGCAAGGGTTTAGAAGTAGAAACTCGAAGTGAAAAGACATGGGGAAAATTATGCAAGTGTGTTACGGTGATCCCAAACAATTTGGAATATTTTTAATATAGCTCCAATATTATTGAGAGGCTTTTGTATGTTATAAAGAGAAGTTGCCTTCCCTCGATTTAAATGGACCGAAAGTCCACACGAATTATTTAGGTTGAGATGCAAAATAAAATGACATGAAGGCATGATGACATGATGCAATGAAAAAATAAAAACACAAGCACAAAAGGAACACACGGGCAACCCTGAACATCCGGAATCTTCTGGAAGCTTCTGGAATCTTCTGGGACGTCGGTCTCGGGCGTCACAACTCTCCCACACTAACAGAGGATCTCGACCCGAGATCCTAGAGATATCACCGGTTAAAAACGGAAGAGGAAGAGGTAAAACAAAGTTGCTTCTTTGACAGACGAGTGAAACCAAGGAACCTTGAGAGGTTGAACAAGTTGAAAGAAAGAAAGCAACGGAGATGAACGAAGATGAAAACACTCCTTTAGAAAAGAGGAGCAAGGAGCATTATAAGAACCTTATAGGTTGAAAGACATGAAACAAGAGCTTACGGACGGAAAGAATATGAAACTGCAATGGTATAGCCAAGGAATAAGAAAAAATTTGGGCAGCACTCCGTCTGAAAATGGACTGAATTGAACAAGAACTTGAGGAGATGAGATGATACTTGATGAAAACAACAACATATTGCCTCCGAAACAATTAAAAGAATGGCACAAGGTTAAGAAAGATTCAAACAGCACTCCGGTTAAAAAGATAGGAAAAACTAGATGAGATGAGGGAACTAGAATGAAGAATACAACACTCCGGTTGAATGATAAGCAAGGGAAAAGACATGATCTCGATAAAACGAGATGATGGTTTGAAGAGAGCAATATCAGAATGCCTCCGGAACGAAAGAATAGAATATAGATCCATGAAAGAAAAGATCGAAGAAGAAGATGACAACTTCTCCCACGAATGTATTAGAAAATCCTCCTTACGGAGAAGGGTTGGATAGAGTTGTTGGAAAATCAACAACGAGAAGAATAAGCTCATGCGGGCTTATGGAAAACATCTCCAAATTAAGAGGTGATAACCAGCCACTAACGGAAATGAAAAGCTTGGATTGAGATCAACAAGGATATGAAAAGCTTATTCACCGGACTGATAAATGAAAAACTTGGGTCATTTATAAGCACCATAATAGCAACACTTCCCAAGGAAAGCTTTTAGGTGAAATACAGCCCAAGATTACTCCAATGAATAAATTGAATGGTTGGAAAGATCTCCTGAACAAGGACAATGATGGGTTTAAATATCTCATTCTTGATAACTCGTTAATCATGAAACATGAAGGAATTGACAAGAATGACATAACACCACCTCAAAGATAAGGGAGAAGAATTGCACTTGGAAAGCATGAAGAAGAATGCTTGAGCTCCAACAAAAATCTTGATGAAGACTTCAAGGATGAATTAAATGATGATGAACCACCATGAAGAACTCCGGTAATGAAAGCATGAGAAGTGAAAGATGAAAAGAATAAGATTCAAGGCCTGCGATGAATTAGATGGAGCTTGAAATGATATAATTGAAATAGCTTGAATCTCCGGAAAACAAGATGAAGAAACTTGGAACCGAGAATATGATATGATGAACAAGCTCCAGACAAAAGAATTAAATCACCTTGAAGGAATAAGAATAAGAATTATGTCATGCATCTCCTTCACCAATTTAAATTGATGACAACCAAAGGATTTGGCATACTACTTATTCTCGTTGGAAAGAATTAAAGAGAGATCTAGCACAAGCTTGGGTAAATCTTCAACAAAGCACCGGTAGGATTATGAAAAGAACAAATGAATTGATATGATAACAACGGAAGAGGAATCTTGAAAGAACCACCGTAAGAATTAGGAGACGAACGAAGAGACATCAATGAAGAATATTGGGAGGGCGAAGTTGAAAACTGAGAACGAAGAAATATTCTGAAATGATGGCCTTCGGAGGAACACAAAGAAAAGAATTCATGAAATGCTTCGGAAGGGTATAAAAGGATTCCTCACAAACGAAACAATAATGAGGATGGCAAGAAGCTAGAACCACAAATCTTCAAGAGAACGGGCCAAGATTTAAGAGAAACACTTCTCCGATCTTCAAAAGCTGAGAATGAAGACAAGAAATGTCATAAGAATTGTTGAGCACTCCGGAATGAAGAATTAAAAAGGTTGAACCAACGATGGAAAGAATTTGAAAGCGAACTTGGAGAAGGCATGTGACTGATGGAGATCATTCTTACGTCACAAATTGAAAAGAATTTGAGTATAACTCCAGAAAAATAGAAGAGTCAGGTAAGATCCTGGGAAAAGACCTGTGGGTTAGGGCCCACTCAAAAGAAATCACCGTTGGAAAGATTGCTTGAGATATTGCACCGGTTGAATTAAAAAGGCTTGAATAAGATAACAATGCTCAAACTAGCTTGAATGGATTAAGAATGGAATTATGAATCTTGAGCACTCCCGATATGAATAACAAGAGGAGAATGATTAATTGGTGCACCGGAATAAGAAAGCATTGTGAAATGAGGAAAAGGATAAGATCAACACCGAAATCTTGAATTACATCCACCACAGAATTAGAGAACAAAAGAATGATGAACTTGAAGCACTTGAGCATCTGCACGATAAAATCACCGGATAAGAACATTGAAGGAAAAGAATGAAGAAACCTCACATGAATAAAATGGATATTTCATTTGAGAATTTCTGGCTCCAAGAAGAAGAAGGGTGGGAGGGTGGGAAAAACAAAGACAACTTGAGATGAGCAAAGGACACCGGTTGAAAAGAATTAACATGAATATCTCGATGATTAAGAAGGACTAGCACTCCCATAGAAATATGAGAACACCGATTAGGAAAGGTATGGAATCAACATTTGACATCGAAGCAACTCGAATACCAGAATCAAAACAAAAACAAAGGATAGATATGCAGCATCATCTTCACAATATCATTCGAACAGAGGATTGAACGAATGAATTCTCTAGGTACATCAACTAGTCAAGAAGCCACTTGGAGAGCAAAAGGTAAATAAAAGAACAAGGTGCAGAAGAACAAATACAAGATAGAAGCTTCGTTCGACAACTTCGTGCTGTAAGATTATGGAACATGTTACAAAAGGGTTTTGCAATCCCCGGATCAGCATAGCCAAGGACCCTTTAAGATGCAACTCCCGATCAGAACAAGTCCATAAAACCACTTCACTCAATGTAGAACCCCAAACTTCATATCGAGCATCCGTTGGAAGAATGCCTAGAACTACTTGATGAACCCACCTATAGATTTCCGAAAGTTTCCAGTTATGCAATCAGGTGTTGGGGATACACGGGAAGCACCGCGCAATCAACTCTAAACCTACATCCAGTTGTATCCATCCTTCAACACATAACCAGTCTTTCTCGGAAACTGTTTACCTCGGACCTTCGAAAATGCATCCACTATAACAAGCTATGGCAATACTCTCGAACTACCTCCCCAGTACTGGGTGATGTCGGGGTTATCTTGCCACTGGCCGTATAGGAGAGATTTTCGATGTCGGCCGTCTTAAGTATTTAGTACTGCCGCGATATGCTTGTGTCAATGATACCCCGAAGCTCAACTCCTCGATAACAGGAGGCATCGAGAACAATATCCTTGTCACAAGAACATCGAAACAATCCCAGAATACTCGCGGGATCCTAAAAAAATTTGGTGCAATTTTTGAAAGTAGAAGAGATAAAAGTAATCGTCAAGAGTCCTCACCAGAGAGAAAAGGGATGAGAAGCAAAGAAATCCTACTCTCCGATATAATATAGGACTCAAAAAGTTTTCAGTGTGTGCCTAGACTCAACCGTCAACGATTCGATCAATCAGTGGGGGCTTCTAGGTCGGAGAAGGCTCTGAATACCAACTTGTAATGCCCAGGATGGAGTTATACCTCCTACGTGTCGAGGCACGACTTAAAGGCATAAATCCATCCTAGAATGATCTCAAGTTTGGTATCTTTGCACAACTCATGTAAAAGAGGGATTAAAATGCAAAAGGAGATAGTTGGCTTACACTCGCCACTTCACACAATACATTACATAAGCAATACATCAAACAAAACATCACAACCCGACTACGGGTGAAGAACCAAAAGAAAGATACCAAAACAACAAAAGCCACAGGTCAGGATCGAATCCTAGTAGAAACCACTACTGAACATCGAAACGTCACAAGCAAACGGCCACACTCTTCAACGAGCTCCTGGTGAAGCACTGATCCATCACCTGCTTCAAACTCGGCTGAACCTGCAACTGGTGTGGTGAAGTAACTGTGAGCCACAGAGGACTCAGCAATCCCGTTCCCGGGTAACAAGACTATTTAAGCCTTGGGTGAGGATAAGGCTGAAGAAAGAATATGAGGTGAAGGAACAAACAAGAGTCTACAGCAGCAACTAGCACTAACTTACGTAAAAGAGAGCGAGAAGAGAAGAGCATCGGTCGAAAGATGATCACGAAGTGATCCTAACTAAAGCCGGTCAAACATAACCCCACCGTGTTCAACTCCCGAATCCCTATTCGGAAATTGACAGTCACGGTACACACGCTGGTAGTGTATTGAAACATTGTGTCAAGTTATCTACAACCGGAATTAACAAGCTCCCATCTGCCACATAACCGCGGGCACGGCTTTCGAAAGTTCAAACCCTGCAGGGGTGTTCCAACTTGACCCATTACAAGCCCACGATCCGCGGAGTCGCAACTCCATAGTTGGGAAGACCCGAGTATTCTCGGAATCCCGTGCTCAAGTTAAACCGAACTAAGGTAAGGCTAATCCAGCAAATCCTCCCGGCGTGTCGACACCCTGATAGTAGCCGCGCGTATCTAGGTCTCAGGACACGACCGGATGGGCGATTCTACAGGACCCAAACCTCGAGTTTCCCCGTGGTGGTTCCCGCAGACTCCCCGTTTGGGACCAACACCATCGGCACTGGCCCCCCCTGCTATGTAGAATAAAGGATCCTCGAGGGATCGACCCTCTATGCAAATTTAATTATTTAATTAAGTTGTTATTATGAGGCAAATAGTACCAATGTTGGGACTTGCTGGAAAAGACTTAGCACTTAGCGGTTTATCAAGGGGGTCCCATACACCCCAACCGTGTTAGGAACGCAAAATCAAGGAACATAACACCGGTTTATACGGTTCCTAACGGCATGAGTGGAACAAAACACCAAGCAAAAGGCTTAGCCTTCCACCCTGCCAGTATATAGATGATTTCATTTAGCATTTATATAGTGTGATATAACCCAACCAAACTTCGACATGAAGCAAGCATCTTCAATCTTCACCTGCAACTAACAATGCTATAAGAGGGGCTGAGCAAGCCTACGTATAGCCAAGCAACGGTTTGCGTAGGTAGGGTGGTTAAACATGGCAATTGGTTACAAGTAGGAGGCTGACAAGAAAGACATGGGCATCGAGGCAAAACTATAGATCGAGACTACTAGCAATAGGCAAAGATAGTAATGGTATCCGGGTTCGGTCATCTTGCCTGGGATTCCACAAGGGAGAAGAACAGATCCAAGAAGGAGACGGAGCAACAGAGACGAGAGAAACCTCACAACTCCGGAACGAAACCGAAGCTAACAAGAGAAGCAACCGGAAAGAAAGAAACAACACGGTAAACACGCAAGCATAAACATGGCATACGATGCACAAACAAGTATGATGCATGTCCGGTTTAATTATGCATGGCATGGCAAAGTGCACAAACAAATACTACAAGTTAAGTGGAGATCAATATGCAACGAGTTGCATATTGACAAAACACCACATTTAATTATTTAGTTGACTCTCATTATTTACAAGACAAGATTAAATGTTTAACATGGCAAGAGGTGAGGCATAAAGAAACTACACTATTAGGCAATTTAAATGAGGCCGGAGAATAACAACAACATATCCGGAAAATCCTCATGAGCATGTTTAATAATTATAAGCAAACAACAATTAACATTATAATGTTGTTAACATGATGCGGATGACATGATCAAGTTTATGCAATTTTATTAACAGGTTGACTTAAGAGGATAAGAAGCATTTGTCACCGTGGTGGAAAGAAAGAGTGCCACGGCAACGATTCCGAAAATGATGCCACGGCAACATATCGGTTCCGGTAACTCGTTGAGAGACCGGTGCAAAAGGTGACGAAGCGAGTCAAACGAGATGATGGGGTGATCCCGTTGCCGGGTTCCCACGAGTCGGTGACGAGGCAACCGAGGAACAACAAAAGGGACGAAACGGACACGGAGCACACACGAGGAGCATTACATACAACACAACAAGCATGCACACGGGTCACGTCTCGGGGTTATACCTTCGGAACCACCGTTTCGGGACGGTTCGAGACGTAGAGGAAGGAGTCGTTCCGTAGAGGGAAGTAGTCGTTCTCGCAACTCGTAGAGGAAGTAGTTGTACTCGGGCGACGGTAGTGGTACACGCGACGGTAGTCGTTCGGGTCGTAGAGGTACTTGGTCGTCGTGGTACACGTGTCGTACACGGATGTAGGGGTACTCGTTCTTGCGACGGTAGTGGTACTCGCGTTGTCGGGGAACTTGTCGTTCTCGAGTGCTCCGGGCGACGAGGTACTTGTACACGTAGTAGTACACGGAGCTCGTAGCCGTAGTCGTACAAGGGTCCAAACGTAGAAAACTCGCTGTTTCCTGGTTACTTGAGAAAAAAAACATGAACAGTAACAGAAACAACAAAACAAAAAAAACAAAAAGGAAAAAGGGGCGCCAGGCCGGGGCGTGGCTGCTGGACTCCTGGAGGACGAGGCCGGCGACCTGCGGCGCTGCTGCAGGGCGCGTCGGGGCGCACTGGCCGACCGGAAACAAGGGCCTGGCCGGCGGACGGGGAGGCGCTCCTCTTGGCGCTGGAGCAGAACGGGGAGGCGGAGGGAGGACGTCGGCGCGGGCCACCTTGCGGGCTGCAGGAGCTCTGGCCTCTGGAGACGGGGAGGACGGGGCCGAGGGGCTCTGCCGCGAGGCGAAGCGAGGCGCCCGGCGCTCGTCTTCTGGAGGTCCTCGACGGCGGCAGGGCGCTGCTCCCTGGGCGGAGGCGGGATCCGGCCAGAGGAGAGCCTGGCCGCGGGGCGTCCTGGCGAACGAAGCAGGGACGGAGGAAGTGCTCGGCTTCGACGGGGAGAGGCAGGAGGGAGATCGGCGCCGCGAGGGGGAGATGCCGGAGCTGCGAGGCCCCGGGCGCTGGAGGCCTGAGGCGACGCGGGGGAGGGAGGCGCCGATGGGAACCGCGCTGGGGCGCTCGGGGCGAAGGGGAGATCGAAGGGGAAGGCTCGGGGGGTGCGGGGTCGAGGGCCAGAGAGCGAGAGAGAGATCGAGGGAGGGGGAGTCGGGGTGACGAAGGCTCGATAGGATCGGGAGGGTGGCGGCGCTCGGTGGGAGGAGGAGAGAGCGAACGAGAGGAAGCATCGGGATAGGGTTCGGTCGCTACGGGGTGGCGACGCACAGGGGGAGCGATGGGGAGAGAGGGATCGGGCTTAGGGTTAGCCAGGCAGTTGGGCTGGGCCGAAAGGGAAGACAAGTGCGGCTGAAGGGAGTTGGGCCAGGAGGAGGGAATGGGGAGGCCGGCTGGGCCTGGAGACCTGGCTGCTGGCCTTTTCTTTTAAATAAAACTGCTGTAGTTTTTTAAAAAAAAAACAACAAGAAGAAGGAAAGATAGAAGGTGCTAGAAATAGAGTTGGAGCAAGGGTAAAAATTCCCTGGACTCACAAAAATGTGAGGAATTTAAATAAAATAGTTGGGGTGGTTTTTGGAAGGACCTCGAAACACTGAAAAGAATTATTGGCAAGGGTTTAGAAGTAGAAACTCGAAGTGAAAAGACATGGGGAAAATTATGCAAGTGTGTTACGGTGATCCCAAACAATTTGGAATATTTTTAATATAGCTCCAATATTATTGAGAGGCTTTTGTATGTTATAAAGAGAAGTTGCCTTCCCTCGATTTAAATGGACCGAAAGTCCACACGAATTATTTAGGTTGAGATGCAAAATAAAATGACATGAAGGCATGATGACATGATGCAATGAAAAAATAAAAACACAAGCACAAAAGGAACACACGGGCAACCCTGAACATCCGGAATCTTCTGGAAGCTTCTGGAATCTTCTGGGACGTCGGTCTCGGGCGTCACAGCCAAGTTGGAACACCCCTGCAGGGTTTTGAACTTTCGAAAGCCGTGCCCGCGGTTATGTGGCAGATGGGAATTTGTTAATATCTGGTTGTAGAAAACTTGACACCATGTTCAGAACACACTACCAGCGTGAGTAACCGTGACGGCCATTTTCCGAAAGGGGTTCGGGAAGTGAACACGGTGGGGTTATGATTGACGTGCTAGATAGGATCACTTCGTGATCACCTTGTCGCTCGTGGCACTTCTCTTCTCGCTCTAAACACGTAAGCTAGTGCTAGTGCTGCTGCAACCTTTTATCTTTCTTCAGCCTTGTTCCACACCCAAGGCTTAGATAGTTCTGTTACCCGGGAACGGATTGCTGAGTCCTCCGTGGCTCACAGATTCTACACCACACCAGATGCAGGTACCATGGTGAACTACTCAGGTGACGGCACAGAGCTGTTCTGGGAGTACGATGAAGAACGTAGCCGTTACTACGTGCACTATCCCGATGATCAGTAGTGGTTTCTACTAGGGGCGATTCGGACCTGTGGCTTTATGTATTTGGTATCTTTCATATGGATCTTCACCCGTAGTCGGGTTGTGATGTTATTTGGATGATGTTTGACTATGTAATGAACTGTGTGATGTGGCGAGTGTAAGCCAACTATCTCTTTTCTTTTCATCCCTGTTTTTACATGAGATGTGCAAAGATACCGAACTTGAGATCATTCCAAAATGGGCTTATACCTTTAAGTCGTGCCTCGACACGTAGGAGGTATAGTCCCATCCTGGGAATTATAGTGAACTCCGCGATCATCATGTGGTTGGCGTTGAGTCTGTGTTCCACCATCCCCTGGCACTTTAAAACTTGTTGCTCCATTGCTTCGAGTCTTGTCTCCATGCTTCCGGTCCTCCTTGGTCCCTCAACATCGCGGATGTGCGGCACTCCCTCACGCATCTCAATGGTTTGAGGGTGTTGCATCACCTCCGCGATGTAGGGGTTGATGACCTTCTCGAAAAACTTGTCCTTGGGGGCACTTGAAGACGTCATGGTGATCTAGATCTGTCAGAAAAATAGCTCGAAACAAAGGCAGAGGATTTTGCCGTGGTACATGGTCAAAACCTTTGGGAGATTATATAATGATTTTTTACCGACCAAAAGAAGTATCGTGCAAGAAAACAGAGTCCGGAGGGCACACGAGGTGCCCACGAGGCAGGGGGCGCGCCCAGGGGGTAGGGCGCACCCTCCACCCTCGTGGATGCCTCGTGTCCCTTTCGGACTACTTCTTATTTTCCTATTTTCTTAAATATTCCAAAACGGAGAAAAATGCCATTAGAACTGTTTTGGAGTCGGTCTACTTACTGTACCAAATACCTATTCCTTTTCGGAGTCTGAAACGTTCTGGAAAGTGTCCCTTGTGTATTCCTCCGGGGTTACGGTTTCAATGACATTAGTTTCAACATTAATGGGATTACCTGAGAGATAATGTTTGATTCTTTGACCGTTCACCACCTTCGGATTTGTGCCTTCGAAGTTTTTGATTTTTATGGCACCGGAACGATAGACCTCCTCGATAACGTAAGGGCCTTCCGATTAGAGGGAAGTTTTCCTGCAAAAAATCTTAAACTAGAGTTGTATAGCAACACATAGTCACCTACATTAAACTCACGTTTTAGTATCCTTTTGTCATGCAATCCTTTAACTTTTTCTTTAAACAATTTGGCATTTTCATAGGCTTGGGTTCTCCACTCATCAAGTGAGCTAATGTCAAATAGTCTCTTCCCACCAGCAAGTTTGAAATCATAATTGAGCTCTTTAATGGCCCAATATGCCTTATGTTCTAGTTCGAGAGGTAAGTGACATGCTTTTCCATTAACCATTTTATACGGAGACATACCCATAGGATTTTTATATGTAGTTCTATAGGCCCATAATGCATCATCAAGTTTCTTGGACCAATTATTTCTAGATCTATTAACGGTCTTTTGCAAAATTAATTTTAGCTCTCTATTACTCAGTTCTACTTGACCACTAGACTGTGGATGGTATGGAGATGCAATTCTATGATTAACATCATACTTAGCAAGCATTTTACGAAAAGCACCATGAATAAAATGTGAACCACCACCAGTCATTAAGTATCTAGGGACTCCAAACCTCAGAAAAATAACTTCTTTAAGCATCTTAATAGAGGTGTTATGATCAGCACTACTAGTTGGAATAGCTACTACCCACTAAGTAACGTAATCAATAGCAACTAAGATATGTGTGTACCCATTAGAGGAAGGAAACGGTCCCCTATAATCAAAGCTCCAAACATCAAATGGTTCAATAACGAGTGAATAGTTCATAGGCATTTCTTGACGTCTACTAATATTTCCAATTCTTTGACATTCATTGCAAGACAAGACAAACTAACGGGCATCTTTGAAAAGAGTAGGCCAATAAAAGCCGGATTGCAATACCTTATGTGCAGTTCTATCTCCAGCGTGGTGTCCTCCATATGCCTCGGAGTGACACTTGCGTAGGATCTATTCCTGTTCATGCTCAGGTACACAACGTCTAATAACACCATCTACTCCTTCTTTATAAAGGTGTGGGTTATCCCAAAACTAATGTCTTAAATAATAGAAAAACTTTTTCTTTTGCTGGTATGTGAAACTAGGTGGTATAAATTTAGCAACAATGTAATTAGCATAATCAGCATACCATGGAGTAGTGCGAGAAGTATTTATGAGAGCCAATTGTTCATCAGGAAAGCTATCATCAATAGGTAGTGGGTCATCAAGAATATTCTCTAACCTAGATAAGTTGTCTGCAACGGGGTTCTCAGCTCCCTTACTATCAATAATATGCAAACCAAATTCTTGTAGAAAGAGAACCCATCTAATAAGTCTAGGTTTAGCATCTTTCTTTTCCATAAGATATTTAATAGCAGCATATCAGTGTGAACAGTTACTTTAGAATCAACAATGTAAGGTCTAAACTTGTCACATTCAAATACAACTGCTAAAAATTCTTTTTCAGTAGTAGCATAATATCTCTGGGCACTGTCTAGAGTTTTACTAGCATATTGGATAACATTTAATTTCTTATCAACTCTTTGTCCTAGAACAACACCCACATCATAATCACTAGCATCACACATAATTTCAAAGGGTAAATTCCAATCAGGTGGATGGACAATAGGTGCAGAAATCAAGGCTTTCTTAAGTATTTCAAAAGCTTCTACACAATCATCATCAAAGACAAAAGGAACATCTTGTTGTAAGAGATTAGTCAGAGGCCTGGAGATTTTTGAGAAGTCTTTAATGAACCTCCTATAAAAGCTGGCATCACCAAGGAAACTTCTTGTACCTTTAATGTCCTTAGGACACGGTATCTTTTCAATAGCATCAGCTTTAGCTTTATCAACTTCAATACCTCTTTCAGAAATTTTATGCCCCAAGACAATACCTTCATTAACCATAAAGTGGCACTTCTCCCAATTCAATACGAGATTAGTTTCTTCACATCTTTGCAAAACTCGATCAAGGTTGCTTAAGCAATCATCAAAAGAAGTTCCATGCACGGAGAAACTATCCATGAAAATCTCAACAATCTTTTCACAAAAATCAGAGAATATAGCCATCATGCATCTTTGAAAGGTAGCAAGTGCATTACATAAGCCAAAAGGCATACGTCTATAAGCAAAGGTACCGAAAAGGGCAAGTAAAAGTGGTCTTTTCTTGATCCTATTTTGACACAGGTATTTGAGAGAAACCAGAATAGCCATCTAGAAAGCAAAAATGTGTGTGTTTGGATAATATTTCTAGCATTTGATCAATAAAAGGTAAAGGGTAATGATCCTTTTTGGTAGCTTTATTTAATTTGCGGAAATCAATTACCATTCTATAACATGTAACAATTCTTTGTGGGATCAATTCGTCTTTATCATTAGGAACAACAGTAATACCTCCCTTCTTAGGGACACAATGGACAGGACTTACCCACTGACTATCAGCGACAGGATAAATTATACCTGCCTCTAGAAGCTTTAATATTTCTTTCCTTACCACTTCTTTCATCCTAGGATTTAACCGTCGTTGGTGATCAACAACCGGTTTAGCTTCTTTCTCCAATTTTATTTTGTGCTGGCATAGAGTGGGACTAATGCCCTGAAGATCATCAAGAGTATATCCAATGGCAGCGCTGTGCTTCTTCAGAGTTTTCAATAATTTCTCTTCTTCTTGCTCTGAAAGGTTAGCACTAATAATAATAGGATATATCTTATTTTCATCAAGTAAGCATACTTAATAGTATCAGGTAATGGTTTGAGTTCAAACACGGGATCACTCTTGGGTGGAGGAGGATCACCTTGGATTTCCACAGGCAAGTTGTGTTTCAATAAAAGTCCATGTTTAAAGAATACTTCATCTATTTCCCTTCTCTCATTCATAAACATATCATTTTCATGGTGTAGAAAATATTGTTCTAAAGGATCGTTAGGAGGGATGGCAATAGAAACAAGACCAATAATTTCATCTTTACTAGGCAATTATTTATCATGGGGTTGTCTATGAAATTTAGCAAAGTTAAAATCCTGAGACATATCCCCTAAACCAACAGTAACAATATCATTTTCGCAGTCTATCCTAGCATTAACAGTATTCAAGAAGGGTCAACCAAATATAATGGGACAAAAGTCATCTTGTGGGGAACGAAGAACAGGAAAATCAGTAGGATATTTGACTTTCCCACACAAGACTTCAACATCTCTAACAATCCCAACTAGTGAAATAGTATCTCTAATGGCAAGCTTAATTGTAACATCAATACCTTCTAACTCAGCAGGTGCAATATCATGCATTATTTCTTCGTATAAGGAATGAGGTATTGCACTCGCACTAGCACCCATATCACATAAACCATGATAGCAATGATCTCCTATTTTAATAGAAATAACAGGCATGCCTACAATAGGTCTATGTTTATTTTTAGTATTGGGTCTAGCAATTCTAGCAGCTTCATCACAAAGGTAAATAACATGCACATCAATATTATCGACCAAGAGATCCTTAACCATAGCAATACTAGGTTCAACTTTAATTTGCTTAGAGGGTGTAGGTGTTCTAGTATTACTCTTGCGAACCACAATCGAAGCTTTAGCATGATCCTTTATTCTAGCAGGGAAGGGTGATTTCTTAATATAAACGGTAGGAACAATAGGATCAACATTATAAGTGATAGTATTTTCTTCAACTTTAACGGGTTCAACTACTTTTACTTCAATGGGAGGATGATATTTAAACCACTTATCCTTAGGGAGTACAACATGAGTAGCATATGTTTCATAGAAAGAAGCTATTATCTCAGAGTCTAGTCCATATTTAGTACTAAATTCATGGTAAACATCGGTATCCATAAAAGATTTAACACAATCAAACTTAGGTGTTATACCTGACTCCTTACCTTCGTCGAGATCCCAATCTTCAGAATTGCGTTTAATTCTTTCCAATAAATCCCATTTGAATTCAATAGTCTTCATCGTAAAAGAACCAGTACAAGAAGTATCGAGCATGGAGCGATTATTGAGAGAAAGTCGAGCATAAAATTTTTGAATAATAATTTCTCTTGAGAGCTCATGATTGGGACATGAATATAACATTGACTTAAGCCTCCCCCAAGCTTGAGCGATACTTTCTCCTTCACGAGGCCAAAAATTATATATATAATTACGATCACGATGAACTAGATGCATAGGATAAAACTTCTGATGAAATTCCAATTTCAATCGGTTGTAGTTACATGATCCCATATCATCGGATAGCCTAAACCATGTCAATGCCTTTCCCTTCAAAGATAAAGGTAGGACCTTCTTCTTGATAACATCCTCGGGCATAGCTGCAAGCTTAAATAATCCACAAACTTCATCCACATAGATTAGGTGCAAATTGGGATGCAATGTTCCATCTCCTGTAAAGGGATTAGCTAGAAGTTTCTCTATCATACCCGAAGGAATTTAATAGTAAACATTTTCAGTAGGTTCAGTAGGTTGAGGAGCAACTCTTTGCTCTACTGGTCGGGGTGAAGATACCCCGAACAAGCCCTTAAAGGATTATGTTCCATAGTAACAAGTGACAGTAAATTCAGCACACTATATAATTTTTTCCTTACCAAAGGCGCTTCACTCCCCGGCAACGGCGCCAGAAAAAAGTCTTGATGACCCACAAGTATAGGGGATCTATCGTAGTCCTTTCGATAAGTAAGAGTGTCGAACCTAACTAGGAGCATAAGGAAATGATAGGCAGTTTTCAGTAAGGTATTCTCTGCAAGCACTGAAATTATCGGTAACAGATAGTTTTGTGATAAGGTAGTTTGTAACGAGTAACAAGTAATAAAAGTAAATAAGGTGCAGCAAGATGGCCCAATCCTTTTTGTAGCGAAGGACAAGCCTGGACACACTCTTATATAAAGGAAAGCGCTCCCGAGGACACATGGGATTTGTCGTCAAGCTAGTTTTTATCACGCTCATATGATTCGCGTTCGTTACTTTGATAATTTGGTATGTGGCTGGACCGGTGCTTGGGTACTGCCCTTCCTTGGACAAGCATCCCACTTATGATTAACCTCTATTGCAAGCATCCGCAACTATTAAGGAAGTATTAACATAAACCTAACCATAGCATAAAACATATGGATCCAAATCAGGCCCTTACGAAGCAATGCATAAACTAGGGTTTAAGCTTCTGTCACTCTAGCAACCCATCATCTACTTATTACGTCCAATGCCTTCCTCTAGGCCCAAATAATGGTGAAGTGTCATGTAGTCGACGTTCACAAAACACCACTAGAGGAAAGACAACATACATCTCATCAAAATATCGAACGAATACCAAATTCACATGACTACTTATAGCAAGACTTCTCCCATGTCCTCAGGAACAAACGTACCTACTCACAAATCATATTCATGTTCATAATCATAGGGGTATTAATATGCATAAAGGATCTGAGCATATGAACTTCCACTGAATAAACCAACTAGCATCAACTACAAGGAGTAATCAACACTACTAGCAACCCACAGGTACCAATCTGAGGTTTTGGGACAAAGATTGGATACAAGAGATGGACTGGGGTTTGAGAGGAGATGGTGCTGGTGAAGATGTTGATGGAGATTGACACCCTCCGGATGTGAAGATCGATGGTGATGACGATGGTGACGATTTCCCCCTCCCGGAGGGATGTTTCCCTGGCAGAACAGCTCCGCCGGAGCCCTAGATTGGTTCCGCCAAGGTTCTGCCTGGAGACGGCGGCACTTTGTCCTGAAAGCTTCCTTCTGATTTTTTTCAGGACAGAAGACACCTTATATCAGAAGATGGGCATCGGGGAGCTGCCAGGTGGCCCACGAGGCAGGGGGCGCGCCCCCCACTCTCGTGGACGGTGGGTAGCCCCCCACTGGTGCTCTCTTCACCCAATATTTTTAATATATTCCAAAATTGACTTTCGTGGAGTTTCAGGACTTTTTGAGTTGTGCATAATAGGTCACTAATATTTGCTCCTTTTCCAGCCCAGAATTCAAACTGCCGGCATTCTCCCTCTTCATGTAAACCTTGTAAAATAAGAGAGAAAAGGCATAAGTATTGTGACATAATGTGTAACAACAGCCCATAATGCAATAAATATCAATATAAAAGCATGATGCAAAATGGACGTATCACATTTCCATAGCCATTCCGAGATATATTGCCATGTAACTCCACAGTTCTGTTTGTTATGACACACACCATCATTGTCATATTGCTTTGCATGATCATGTAGTTGACATAGTAATTGTGGCAAAGCCATCGTTCATATTTTTTTATACATGCCACACTTGATCATTGCACATCCCGATACACCACCGGAGGTATTCATATAGAGTCATATTTTGTTCTAGTATCGAGTTGTAATATCAAGTTATAAGTAAACAAAAGTGTGACGATCATCATTATTAGAGCATTGTCCCATGTGAGATTATAAATAAAAGAGGCCAAAGAAGCCCACAAAAAAGAGAGGCCAAAGAGCCCAAAATAAAAAAAGGGAGAGAAAAACAGAGAAGGGACAATGTTACTATCCTTTTCCACACTTGTTCTTCGGAGTAGCACCATGATCTTCATGGTAGAGAGTCTCCTATGTTATCACTTTCATATACTAGTGGGGATTTTTCATTACAGAACTTGGCTTGTATATTCCAACAATGGGCTTCCTCAAATGCCCTAGGTCTTCATGAGCAAGCAAGTTGATGCACACCCACTTGGTTTTCTTTTGAGCTTTCATACACTTATAGCTCTAGTGCATCTGTTACAGGGCAATCCCTACTCACTCACATAGATATCGATTGATGGACATCTCCATAGTCCACTAATTTGCCTAGTTGATGTGAGACTTTCTCTCTCCTTTTGTCTATCACCACCTTCTATTCCACCCATAGTGCTATGTCCATGGCTCATGCTCACGTATTGCATGAAGAGTTGAAAAGGTTTGAAAAAGTAAAGTATGGAAACAATTGCTTGGCTGACACCGGGATGGGCATGAGGGGTACCTTGTGTTAAGAAAAGGGGGCATAAAAGACTATATGATTTTGTAGGGATAACTTTCTTTAGCCATGTTATTTTTAAAGCTTTGTAGATTGCTTTTGGTATGCTTGAAGTATTACTGTTTTGATATTGATAAACTTTTATTTTCAGTCTTATGGATCTAAACATTCATGCCACAATAAAGAAGAATTACATTGATAAATATGTTAGGTAGCATTCCACATCAAAAAAATTGTTTTTATCATTTACCTACTCGAGGACGAGCATGAATTAAGCTTGGGGATGCTTGATACGTCTCCAATGTATCGGCAATTTTTGATTGTTCCATGCTATTATATTATCTGTTTTGGATGTTTTATATGCATTATTTGCTATTTTATATTATTTTTGGGACTAATAACCTAAAGGACAGTGACAGTTTCTGTTTTTTCCTTGTTTTTTGAGTTTTGGAGAAAAGGAATATCCAACGGAGTCCAAAGGGAACGAAACATTCGCGATGATTTTTCTTGGACCAGAAGACACCCCGGAAGCTTGAGAACCAAGTCAGAAGAGCCACGAGGCGGCCACAAGGGGGGAGGGCACGCCTAGGGGGGTAGGGCGCGCCCCCACCCTTGTGGGGCCCTCGTGAATTCACCGACCTATTTCTTCCGCCTATATATTCACATATATTCTAGGAACCATAAAGAAGAGGACGAAACAACTTTTCCACCGCCATAACCTTCTGTATCCGCGAGATCCCATCTGGAGGCCTTTTTCAGTACTCTGCCGAAGGGGGATTCGACCACGGAGGGCATCTACATCAACCCTATTCCCTTCTGATGAAGCGTGAGTATTTTACCATAGACCCTATGGGTCTATAGCTAGTAGCTAGATGGCTTCTTCGCTCTCTTTGATTCACAATACCATGTTCGCTTCGATGTTCTTGGAGATCTATCCGATGTAATCTTCTTTTGCGGTGTGTTTTGTCGAGATCCGATGAATTGTTGATTTATGATCAACTTATATATGAATATTATTTAAATCTTCTCTGAATTATTATATGCATGATTTGATATCTTAGTAATTCTCTTCGAACAATCGGCTTGGTTTGGCTAACTAGAATGGTTTTTCTTGCAATGGGAGAAGTGCTTTGCTTTAGGTTCAATCTTGCGGTGATCTCACCCGATGAAAGAAGGGGACGAGGCACGTATTGTAATGTTGCCATGGAGGATAACAAGATGGGGTTTTTGTCATATTGCTTGAGTTAATTCTGCTACATCATGTCATCTTACTTAAAGCGTTACTATGTTCTTAATGAACTTATTACTCTAGATGCAGGCAGGAGTCGGTCGATGTGTGGAGTAATAGTAGTAGATGCACGTAGGAGTCGGTCTACTTGACACGGATGTGATGCATATATTCATGATCATTACCTTAGATAGCTTCATAATTATGCGCTTTTCTATCAATTTCTCGGCACTAATTTGTTCACCCACCATAATATTTCCTATCTTGAGAGAATCCTCTAGTGAAACCTCTTACCCCGGGTCTATTTTCCATCATATAAGTTTCTGAACTACAATATTAGTTTCCTATTTACTATTTTTGCAATCTTTTACTTTCCAATCTATAAACCAAAAACCCAAAAATAGTTTACCCTTTGTTTATCTATCTTTATCAGATCTCACTTTTGCAAGTAACTGTGAAGGGATTAGCAATCCCTTTATCGTGTTGGGTGCAAGTTTGTTTGATTGTTTGTGCAGGTATTGGCAACTTGCGCGGTGTCTCCTACTGGATTGATACCTTGGTTCCCAAACTGAGGGAAATACTTACTCTACTTTGCTGCATCACGCTTTCCTCTTCAAGGGAAAAACCAACACGAGCTCTAGAGGTAGCATTCATCCAACCCCAACCACGTATGTCTCGACTCGTTCAACAAACCCCCATGTTCGCTGTTCATCAAGAGGTGGCAGGTTCGATCGGCTTCAGTAAGCAGCAGCAGCGATCGATCGGGTTCAGTTAGCAGCAGTAGCGAAGGAATCACTCGGGTTCAGTTAATAGCCAAGGGATTGATCGCTCGGGTTGAGTAACGTAGCTAGTGCAATCGCTAGGGTTCAGTAAGCGAACGAATCGCTCGGGTTCAGTTAAATCCCAATGCCTCACACATACACATGGTGCGTACGAAAGAAATGCGCAAACCTCCATGCATCACTCAGCCCCGTCCACCCACCGTAACCGGGAACTCCCCGAAATTTTCCTCGCCCTCGCTTCTACCACGATTTTTCCATCATGGACGACCCAAAGATTGTCATGCAGGTGCGTGCCCGGCCCGCCCAGGACGAAAAGCCCATTTTCTGTCATGATTTTTTGACATAGAAGTACGAGCGCACCACATATATGATGATACATGGTTTTGTCATAATTGTCGTCATAGAAGTGTCATCAGCATGACAGGAAAAAAAATCGTCCGACCCATAATGTCATGGATGCGTCTTTTTTTGTAGTGTTACTAGGTACAATGATCTGGTCAAAGGACACATTGGTCAAGCTGCTCAGCTAAAGAAGAAACAATGAAAAAAATGCGAAGAAACCTGTACCTTTTGCTCCAAGAGAAAAGTCACCTGATCGCCCAGAGGCTAAATCTCTGAAAGAAAAGTCTCATATTCCATCTGTTCCTTTGCAACCCCGAGTCAATGACTTGGATGGTCTTCCCTCACCAAGGCCAACTGAATTAGTACCTGTGGCCTCCCCTGCTCAAGCTGATATTCCATCCCAGCAAACTATTTTTGAGGAAGGTGAAATCCCTCGCTCCGAGCCCCAAGCTTCTCTGGCTCATGAAGCACCAAAGGTCTCGGCCTCTCCAATTATTCAGCAACAACAGATTCTATTGGAACAACCTCAACCAACCCCGGTACTTGATTCCGCCCAGTGCCTAAAGTGAAGGATTCTACTCAGCTGCCTACTGTCTCTGCAACTCCCTCCATTGTGCCACCAGCTAAATCTCCAATTAAGTTATCTGTCGAAACAACGATAAGAATGCAAGATGTTGATACCTTCGAAAGAAAATTTGTTTCTGCCCGCCATACTAACTCCGTTGTATATGGTGATGAACTTTATCTCACCTGAAGAAGAACTCAAATACACATACCCTCATGAAGAACAACCTCTGTTCTCATTAGGAAAAGGCGCCAAAGGTCCTCTTCTAAATCGGAATGTGCATCCCAAGTTCTTTCAAACTAGTCCGTATGATGGCTCGCGCACTTCGGATTCGCCTCGCTTCTGGACAACGGAACATGCTATATATTACTCTCGGGTCCTCTATGGCAGCAGAAAGATATCCCCGCATGAATAACTGAACATCCCTGCTATGCGCAACATAGGCTGCTTCACTCAGCTACTGCAAGATCTAGATGATTTATGCCTCACCAAAGTATCCAAATTCGAGCATCCTTGGAACAGAGAGATTATTCTTCAGTTTTATGCTACTCTGTATATCACTGGCGATGAATCCGACAGCTCAAGATGGATTATAGAGTGGATGATCAAAGGAAAATGCATCAAATGCTCTTCAACCTATTTTGTCTCGCACTTCCATTTCCCTCGCTTTGAGCATGGTGACACTAAAATTCGGGTTCACAACATTGATGTCATAACAGATGAAGATTTTCGGTGCACTATGGATCTAGAAAAGATTCGTGACTACACCGGTCCTCCCCGTCCTGAGCACTTAACATTCGAGAATTAGAGACTTTTCCACATGCTCACTTACACTATTTACCCTCTGGTCAAGATGAATACAGATAATTCCATCTTAGATATTCTTCGGAATGCTATCTATGCAATCTCTAAGTAGTATATCTTCGATGTTGAGGACATGTTTCTGCGTATTATGAAGGATTCTGCTCAATATCCTTTCTGCCTCAAAGCTTACACTCCATGGATCCAGAAAGTTATTGATCATGCTATGTGCACAGTGTATCTAGCGAAGGAACGTCACAAAAGCTTCATACCTCCACTTCGCGACACCTTGCAAGTAATGGAAGATATTTCTTCGCACAAATCGTCTGCGTCAAGCCCTCTACTATCACAAAAATACGACGGGCCACATCTCCCTCAGCGCTACCGAATGATTTCGCCTCAACCTCCATCGCAACTCGAAGTTAGTTTGCATACACAACAACTGGTGTTGTAGCACATCGCTGAGGACCGACGCGAAAAAGAACATCTCACCTCCGAGCTACATGCTCTCCACAATCGCATAAGAATCATGCATCTGATTGCTGATGAAACCAAGAAGAGGCTCTGGAAATTGCTTCGCAAGTTTTTCACCAAGAAACAACTCGTGAATGTCAATCTCCAAGAGCTCTATGATTACATTGACAAAGGTTTCTTTATTGAAGATTTCCAAGATTGGATTACGCCTCATCTTCCCGATCGTGAGCCAACCATTGATCTTCTGCATCTCAAGCTTCGCAAACTGCTTGAAAAGTCTGAAGCCACCTCACCGACAAAGAAACCTACCAAAGGCAATGTGCTCTCCCGTGTTCCTCATGTGGCTGTTCCACATATGCCATAGTCCTCTCAATCCCAAGTTGTCATCCCTGAAGGAAAATCCACTATTGTTGAAGACGAAGTTAATCCAGCCACTTGCAAGGATGAAATTACCTTGGACAGTTCTTCTGGAGATGCCGCCGAGTGAACCAAGTTATGCGCTTTTGCACTCATGTTATTTGTCACCTTTTGACACTAGTTGAGAAAAGGGGGAGAATTATATCGAGTCTCGATAGATTTTCTTTCTGTGTTTCTTTGGTTTGGTTTTGTGCGAATTAAAAACTTTTGGTTTAAAGCTTATCTGCTCTAAGTTGTAAAACTTATGTGATGTAATGTTAATAACCCCTCCTACTGCACTATTTCTCTCGAAGCATTTGTTTTGCAGGTGGAATTCTTATCGAAAGTTATGAATGACTGCACTTTGATATGATGAATTATATGTCATCAGAACGAACCATTATCTCGAATGATTGAAATTTCCTTTGAATACTTCAATACTTACAGGATAATTTATCTCATATCTTTTCCCTTCATACATCTAGGGGAGTCTATTTCATCATCGAGCAAAGTAACCCTTAGGCCTCGTTTGGTTCTGCGTTCCAACCAAGATTTTGCTGCGTGGCAGCCGAATCCTAACCAAGCACTTAAACGAGTAACCACGATTCCTTCAACGCGTAGCCAAAAATACACATCTACTACCCCTATAAAAGAAAGAGAAGGCAGATCCAACTCATAATCTGGATCGTCTAATCATAACATCAAGGGCCTAAATATTTCGTTAACGAAAGTCTTCGTTAACGAAACGAATGCCCCGCTTTGTCTCACCCCGCACGTCATCTATTGAACAGCCGCTCCACCTTTCAGAAAAAAGCAAACAACGCACACCCCCACGTCCTCTCGCCCCGCCCGCACGACATCCACCTCTCGCCCACTCCTCCTCCTCCTCCCGCGCCGTTCCTCCCGCCGCCGGAGCCGTCCGCCACGCCCTTCCCTCGGAGCCGCCCTTCGCCGTGGGAGCCGCCGCCGGAGCCCGCCCTTCACCGCGGGATTCGCCGTCGATCCCGTCCATCGCGCCCGAGCCACCGCGGGAGCCCCTTCGCCGGGAGTCCGAGGACGAGGAAGACAACGTCGACTACGAGGACGAGGACGAGCAGCGCCGGGAGGCCAGGCAGCGCCTGATCTGCACTGTGCCAACCTACGAATGGTTCGACGTCGAGGGCAACGAGGTATCCGGCGCACAACCGCTCAAGGACCCCGAGGTGAGCGCCGCTCTGCTCCCCGTGCGCCTGTTTTCCCTCCTGCATCCTTTGATTCTGTATGCGGCGAGGTGTTTGACGCGTATTGTTCATGCCGCGCGCGTGGAATGTCGTGAGAGCTGTGACCGCCGACTGCTGCTGTTGCCGCCGAGAGCCCGAGACCACTCTGACTCTTCTCGACTGCCCCGACCATAGTGCTGCTGACTTCTCCAAGCCTGATGTCGACTTCGCTGATTTGCTGCTCATCCATCAAGGTACGATATTTCTTCTCCCCTGCACCATCTGCATACGCGCAAGTGATTTGGCTAAGGAAAGTTTTCTAGGTTTTGACCGATTCTTATGGAAACTAGATTATTTTGGTTCGATTTGTTAAATAGACCCCCTTGCAGGATCAAATTAGTTCTCCAATGCTGAGGTTTTGGTTTGATTTCCTCGATTCGGTCAAGTCTGACTTTCCACATTGTTTTTTTCCTCACGTCATATGAGAGATTATACAGCCATGGTGTCAGCTTGCTGCAGCCTCATGAAAACAAGTAAGAGATTACTTTCTCAATAGTCACTAGATACAATTATCAATTTTAGTACATTTTGCAGCTCCATAAGACTTGCACTACTTGAGGTTCATGTAAAGCCAGGATATTGTAACCACTAAACTAAAAACCGTGAACTATCCCAAGAACACATGACCCAAATGTCAAATTGATAATGTTAGTTCAATGTATAAAAGCAGGCATACCCACCCATTGCTAGCTTCCTACCCGCTGTTGTGAGAAAAAAGCTCAATAGTGTCATAAATGGTTCTGTCATAGATGTGTCTTAGTGTCATACCAGTCCTGGCATGGTTCTGGTATAATTGAATATAAAGAGGTGTATTTTTAGTTAGCAGTCCTACGTGGTGCTCGGTAGAATGCATCTTGCAGTAACTTATATAAGGAAGGAATCAGGAATAAGTATTGATGTTTCGCTTTTTCTATGCATTTGTACTTTGCTTTATCCTAGGAAAAATGGCTGAGGGATCATCACTTATACTCACTCATCATAATAAAACTATTTCCCTCCTTTCTTCTGTTGAAGTCCAGGCATTCATGACAAGCATTAGAAGACTGGAATTTCATTTTTGTCATTGTTTACATTACTTCCTAAGTAAATCTGCTTAAAGGTTGTAAAACTGAAGCTCTCTAAATGTGTTGATGTATAGAACATTTTTCTTGACGTGTGAGCAAATTCTGACGGATAATAGTCCGATTAACTTAATTCTAAAATATTGAATCACCATAAGGGAGATAGTGGTGTAGTACCATGGAATTGATCCTCAAATTCTTTTTTCTGCAAGGCATGTACTGATGGCATTTCACATGCAAAGTTTTGCGAAAATGTAATGTAACTATTGTATTCTTGCAATGAAAGATTATTGTTGGAAACATAATATATATTATTTCTCAACTAGAAAATATCATATAACCAAATTTGTTTGTCCTTTGTAAACACAAAGAATGATAATTTATAACATCAGTGCAGTGCGTAGATGATTTTGACAGCGGTAGGTGAGGTCATGTACTTTGATATTTCTCTAGACAACTTATGGAACTGTGCTGCTGACCACTTCTTTTATTTATAGACACGTGAACTAGCATTTTGCCTAACGAATAATTGATACATTCACTTTTGAACTGATACATTTCCAGATTAACATTAATTTCTCTTGTTAAACCTTGTGCAATTGGATTTGTGTTGAGCAGAGAATTAGTCGACGACAAAAGAATGTAAGAATTGTATTTTTTTTATTGCTATTTTTTATACAATCTGCTTCCCACGCCATTATGTAATCTTTCCCATTTTGGGTTGCAGTGTGATCTCTACTAACCAGTATATATGACAACATATCAGTGTGTCATATTATGTTTCTTCTATTAGACTATACTCTTGTATTATGTCTGCTTTCTTTGACGTCTAATTCAAGGCCAAATTCGGCTCCTTCTTTTCCTCTAATTGTTCATTTCAGTTTGATTGGGATCAGAAGTGTTTCAATTAGCATGATTGTTTGTAAATGATCACCGCCCTCCCTGTACTATTGCTCATGCCCCCGTTAATTATTTTCCAAAATAGAATATCATCATATAAATCAGGTGCATTTTATTGAATTTAATGGACAAGTTCTTTCAATCACAATGAGCTAGATCAATTTATACTATTCCATGTCTTACATCACAGCCAGTGGAAGGAGCGAGTGGACAATTAAGAGCTCGCGAAATTTGCTGCGACAATCAGTCTCAGGGCAATGAACATAGACCCACTGAGAGCAGGTGAATTTCTACTCTATGTTTCTAATTCTCATTTTGTCAATATTTCCATTGCTTATAGGCTGCGGATGTTGGGATACGCAAACCCATCCGGATGCATAGGATACGGCGCCGTTAAAGTTTAATTTGAATGTTTGACCATTATCGTCACAATACTTATATATAACACATAATCTTTGTGAATAGAGGTATGATCAAAGCTAAGGATAGGGCTTATATCTTTGTGAATGCATCCATGGAGTTAGGAGATTAATAGAGAAGCATGTATAATAGTTTGAAAATATATATTTCCTTACTTTTGTTGACATCTTTTGAGAAATTTAGTCACAACCACTTCAAGAGCTTGTTCTGTAACTTTCTGTCCCGATAAAGAAGATCCCTCTTGTGGTGTGTGCATTATGATTATCCTTATACAGCGTGCACCACTACTTGCTGATAAGCTTACTCCTTAATACCACTCTACAGTTAGGAATGCAGTGAGTATGTGAGGGTTTTTTCCTGATGTGCAGAGTGGTGCAGTTGGATAGTTGTTCAAGACAATTATGCTTGAAGTTTTGATATATTTGTATATTTTGATATAATGTAATCTGCCAAAAAATAGACAAATATAAAAATTATGGTCATTGGATGATCTGGTTAATTGCCATTTAAAGACATGAGATCGACAGGTATATTGATGTTTCCTTGATGTCCACTTTTAATGAGCATAACAATTATTTTTTGGCCTTGTTTTAGTCGAGCCGTGCATTGCGCATTGCATTCGAGGTTATTAATTATTTGGGATGAATCTACAATTTCTTTTCATGGCATTTCATGATGATTAGTTCCATTGACACTAATAGTTCTCGAATGTTAATAATGGCCACTTGGGAATTCCAATGTCTGCTTTTAGATGTATGCATCTAACTCTGGAGTCCATCCATGCATATTCAACATGTTACTGCCGCGCTCCGCATCTCACTGGTGGCCTCTGTAAGATGGTGTGCTCTTATAGAACTTAGAGCAGCGGCCTTTTAGAACGAATACTGCATAACATAGTGTTGTCAAGTGGGATGCGGATTTTTTTTGATTCACTTACTATCCTTGGTGCTAATTTACATATCTTAGACTCCTTTGCTTTGTTTCAGCAGCTGAATATACAATATAGGCAAATATTTCTAAGCTTTCTGTGAAATTCTGATCCAATGGTGATTTTTCTTTTGCTAATAAAGTGTTGGTGGTGCTAAATAACTATGGGCGCAGGATCAAGGCTGTACTTGTTATTGCCATGGGTTATTGCTATGTATTTCTACATGCCGACAGTTGGAAGTTGATAATAATTTCTGCATGTCTACACACAGTTTATTCATGCCACTGGAAAAAGCACCAAGAATGTTGTATGCAGAGTTGTCTTGGAGGGACAACACATGTTTGTTTTCCCTACATGCCAATCCACCTTATTATATTAGGACATATCACGCATCTCCTTTGATTTTTTTTTCTGATTTCTGTGCATATTATGCATACAATGATGATTTGTTCTATTAGGATAATTTAAATTAGGGAGCTTTACTAAATATTAGTACAAAGATGATACTGAAGGAGGCCTTGTAACTAGCAAGGTACTCTGTTTACAATCCGATTGTGATATGTCTTAAAAGATGTGTGGTTGTTCTGTTCTCTCAGACAATATAAAGCATGGTTCTATATACCCTGCTAATTTGTAACGTCCAATGTTTTGTGGGGCCTTTCCCCTCAATTGTTGGGATTTTACCTAAAGGTTAATCTCTGATTTTTTATGTGTGACTCTAGCTATTTTACATCATTTATGTTGTTTGTGTTGTCAATTATGCTGAAGTTACCGCAGTTCACTCATCTGAATCGTTGATCATCCACCTTGAAGGTTATAGTTGCTAAAGAAGCAGGAGGAGATTTAGAATATTTGGCTGGACAACTTTCACCTGATCAGTTTGAGAATAAAAGCAGAAGAATGCATCCTGTGAACAATAATTAAGCATATTCATCGAAGAAAGCATTAAATATACAAAGGTATTCACAAGGTTTGCATAAGAAGGTAATGTCCCATCTTTAAACCGTCCGAGTTTATGGTACAGAGCCAACTTTCTTACTTATTGGACATCTATATCATGCCTGTTTAGGCTCTTGTCTTATATCTTTAATGTGAATCACTGAGTACTATGTGAATAACATTTGCACTGGTGTAACCTTTCAAGTATGCTACAATAGGGCAGAGTTGGTGTGACATCATTAGTTTCTTTGTTGATATATTAACAAATTACCCTGTCCGATTTCTCGACTGTTTGGCACCCTGTTTGTGTGCAAGATTACTAGGAGCACCCTCTTCCTTGACTGTTTAACACAGCGAGCATCGAACAGAGGCGCTCCCAGGGCATGCACGACCGTCAGGGGCATCTCCTTCGTTTAGCCGCTGCTTCCCTTTGACACCAGTGAAGTGAAAAGCAGACGCGGCACCGCATCATTCACTTGCCTACCATATATATATTTCCTCTCTTTATATCCAGATCCTAAAGTATAACATGTAAAAATGTTTAAATTCAGAAATAACGTTCTGCCTTGTACACTTACACTGTTTGGGTTAGTAAAAATGTAACTAAATTCAGCAGATGGTGTTATTTGAAGCCAGATTATATGATTTTTCCTCTTGTGTTATTGATGATGTGATCTAAAATTTGGTATGATGTATAACCATCAGTTCAGTTCAGTAGGTGTGATTCCACAGTTCAGTATGTGCTCTCAAAAAAATGTATAACCATCAGTTCATTAGATGATTCCTTCATATTATTCCAAAGGCTTGGCAATGCATAGCCTGATTTCTCTTTCTTTTTTCTAAGAGGGGTTAAAGTTATGAACATGATTCACTGCAAATTTGGCAGAAGAACGTCATGGATTTGTAAGTATAGAAAATTGTACTTTTTAGTTCTCTTTCTCTATGGTTTTTCTTCTTAATTTAATTCTATCTTATGTGGATTTTCAAAGCAAACATGAGAATTATCCTTTGTGTTTAGCATGCCTTTTTTACTGGTAAAAAAAATACATTACATATATTTGAATTTTAGTTGAGTAAATGAGTACGAGTAAAAATAAATTCAAACATGAAGAAAAAGCTTTTCCGTTTCACTGATTAAACAGAAGGTTGTCCAGTAAAACATGGAAAACCAAGAAAAGCGGTGATGAAGAGAGAAGCATTCCACATGCCTGTAATAGTTCCAGTGCGGAAGACACAGGGTTCATGTCATTGAAGCTGCAGAGCTCTCAACAAGTATCGTTGGAGTCTGTCGCCCAAGATGCCACTGCAGACGTGCGTTGCACGTGCACGCTTACTAGTACATGGAAAAGCAGGGAAGGAGGTGCTTCCGTGGCTGCCGCTGCGTGTCCACCCCGCTTTGCCCCATCTTTTTTATGAAATTACCCACGTTCACCACTGGCCAAAACAGATTGGAACCCACGACACCTCGAGCCCGTGAGAGAAGCATCGCTCGGCCCCCTTCCCCCACCGAGCTTTGGCGATTTTCTAGGGTTCTTCCAGTGCGCCGCCACCCAGCAGCTGGCCACCGGCGCGCTCCCACGTCGCCGTCGACGGGCTTCCGCAACACCGCTGCTGGCCGCGTCCATCCCCTCATCCATCTCCATCGCCCCGTCTCCCTCCACTTCACTCCCCGACCACCCCCATCTATGTTCGTCGCCGGTCATCGCAGGAGCTCGACCACGAGGACGGGCCGCCACAGGAACTCAACCACGACGGCGGGCCGCCACAGGAGCTTTACCCCAACACCACCTCCCGTGGTGCCGCTGCCAATCAGCGGCGGGGAACACCGGCTAGCCACCACCGCCGGCATTCCTCTCACCTGAGCTGTAGCACCACCGTAGGCCTTCCTATCACCCGATCTGCAGCACCAGCGCCGGCCTTGCTCAAGGTAGTTCCCAATTCTTCTCTCTGTTGATTACTTACATGTGTGTGCTGAACATTTCTGTAGTTCATATGAGATGCATAACATGAGTTTGTTGAACATATGCATGTGGGTAATTGCCATGTGTATTGCAGCAATATATGCATTGAGTGTTTGTCAATTACCTTATATGCTTGAAACTTTTGTTGTAAATTAGATGGAAAAGGAAAAGGCAAATCGGGATGCACATCACATAACCATTTTTGTGAGTTATGCAAAGATGAGGTGGATAAAGGTAATAGTCCAAAGGGTTGTTTGAACCGTAGAGGGTATAAACATCTTGAAGTGCTCACCCTTCACTTTGAAATGTTGTTGAATGAACATTTCTTAATGGGCAAAAACTGGTGGGAAAATACGAGGTGTATAATCATGCTCACTCTTCACTTCGAAATGTTGTTGAACGAACATTTGGAGTGCTCAAAGCTAAATGGCGCATATTGATTATGTTCCTGATGAGGACTTGCGAGTACGGTCACTCCAAGGAGATAGTGTTCCTGCAAGACTTGACATCATTGACATGAACAGAGTTTGTGACAGGATTGTTAACTCCTTGATGAGATCGAGTGGATAGAGTTGTTGGGTTGTAGAAGTGTATATACTATTTTGCGCCGCTCCCAGCAGTCTAATTGTTAGACTGTCATTTCTTAATAATGCAAGGGTTGTAATGTACTGATGTATTGATCAATGATGAAATATTTGGGTTCGATTGCTAGTTCATTTTGTAATAACTAGTGTGCTATTTCTATTCCTGTGCTACATAATGATTCTTATAAATAATGCTATCGCTATGTCAAAAATATTAAGTTGATCATGGAATATAAGTTGGGTAATTATTTAATTATGTTTTATTACTGCTCTAAATCAATATGCAATGTTGTTATTATCATTAAACATTGTGCAACCAATCTCTTATCTTTTAGGGGTATATCAGACATTTATCTTCACAGCCACAGATGTGGAGCTGGTTTGCCAAATGGCCTACGGCTTTTTCACAGCAGATTTTCGACAACTGCTTTTTCACAGTTACTTTTAGAAATCCACAGCCAAACCAAACACCACCTTAGTCACTCTTGTTGGAATTACTTATCACTTATCTATCTTCACTTCGATGATTATCTGTTTTGTCAACAATTGTGCAAAAAGGGGGAGATTGTTGGTGCAATAATTTGCCTCCCATATTTTGGAGCTTGTTGACATAAACAGACATGGACTTATGTGTTTGCTAGTGCACACAGAGTAATAGGTCCCTGGAGTCAAGAGGAGTTTGATTCAAACGCCAAAGATAATCCCCTACGTGGCAGTGAAGATTATCACTGAAGATTACGATAACAAGAGTGTCCCCTCAAAAATTGATGACGTGAAGCAATTGGTTTGGTGCTTGTCCGAAGGAAGTGACTGCGACTGAGAAGATTGAAGATGAAGTGAAGGCGTAGCATTTATTTCATTGTTTCTCTTCTCTTTATTGAGTCATAGGACCACATACCACTAAGAGGGGTGTAGTGTTCGAAGCTTTGATTCTCTAATGATAAGCCCAAATCCTATGTAAGTTGCGAGGAAATCTCTTTGTGTTCCAAGAAAATACTTGCTAGCAAGAAACCGTGATCTTTGCTGCGAGAGATTTGTCTCTGGCCGGGGAGTTAGCATGACTTGGTCATCAAGTAATGTTACCGTTGCTCTTGAAATCCGCCCGTTGTGAACGTGTCGGTTGGCCATCGACTTAGCGTCGCGGCGAAGCCAAGGGCTAAGCGTGGAGCGCCACGGGCCCTCAAAGCCTGCGGCCTTGCTTGACGCATGGCGCTTGATGGGACGTGGGCGTCTCCACTTCCCCACGCAGCCTCGGCGACTTCGCGACTTGACAAGTCTCTGCGTGCACAGTGGACCATTATTACCAGCGTTTATGGGGCCGGCGGTTGGCCTTCCTCTAGCTATAAATTGGGCAGCAGGGGGAGTCCTTGCCGCCCATCTTCTTCCTTCGTTCTCCTTACTCCTTCGCCTGACCGAACAGCCATGGCGCCGCCCAGGAAGTACTCGTCCATGGAGAAGGGGAAGGCTCAGCAGGAGGGGCTTGGCTCACCACCAGCTAAGAGAGGACGAGGTCGTCCTCGGAAGTGTGACGCGACCCCCGTCGAGGCTGCGAGCGGGCGTAGGCGGACCCCCACGGTGCTCGTAGCCGCCCTTGGTAGCCGCGGTGGCGGTCCTCTGAGTGGCGGGAGTCGTCGTGGCATTGGCGGTTCGGTGAACGGAGGGAGGCGCTCTGGGATTGTCAGACCTCCCCAGCCGCACTCCCACCTGGCGGAGGCGGCGCTGGAGTTCATCGTGTGGTCGAAGAGCCCAGCCAGCACCAGGCTCCAGCTCCCGCGCTCCTTGGCCGGCGAACTCCTTGATGCGAGCTCTGGTGGCTTTTGGTTGCAGGCGGATGGTTGTTGTAGCAGGGCGTCGTGGGTCGTGGTGGAGGTCTCCACCTCGGGCGCTGTTGCTTTGGCCCGAGGCTGGCAGACGTTCGCCCGCGCGCGTGGTTTGGGCGGTCGATGCACTCTTCACTTCAAGCTCGGTGACGACTCGACCCTCTTTGTGAGGGTGTTTGGAGAAGACGGACGCAGCGCCGAGTGCTGCCCCAAGGACAACAGTGGCGGCGAGGTGCCTGGCCTGGGCGATGGCCGCCGCTCGTCCAGCTACGACGGCTCCTCCTTCAACGACAGCACCAGCAGCGGTTGCTATGACCAGCCGCCACGCCTCCGTGCCCGCCTGGAGGGCGGCGCTGGGTCGTCCCGTCGTCACACTCGGGTGAAGCATGAAGAGGGCTTTGCCTGAGCCCGAGGCGTAGGTCCTCGCGAGCAATTGTGCCCCGAGGGTCGCCGTCAGCCGTTCCTAGTCTTTCTTCTTTCTTGTCCTGCATCATTTGATCAAAAAAGCATGGAGCCCTAGGAGGGCATGTAACGAACTATGGTTTCATGACATTTAGCACCATGCATAGTGTTCCTGTCTATTGCTGTGTGATTCGTGTTTTACATGTCCTTAGGGTGAGGAGACTTATCTTGATGTACTCGGGATTGCTCTCATCTCGTGACGTTCGACCCTTCGTGAGGCTGCAAAACTCGTTAGGTTATTATCTTTTACTGCCCGAGGCCTTTGACGCAGGTAGCGCGTGATTGGCCGCCCCTTGTCGCGGTACCTGTGGGGCACGGACATAAGGATGGAGGGCGTGTCAATTATGAGCCCCTATTCGGGCGCCTCGTGAAGGTTAAAGAGGAGGGAGCGTCGGGGAGAGCGTCGTGCAACTGCTGCTCTCCCTAGGCTAGCCCGAAAGCTGGGGGAAGAACCACAGAGAATCTGAGAGAAGAACCACAGAGGGGAATCAAAACCAAGCAATCGAGGAACACCAGAACCTTCAGCATCCATTAAAGAAGAGAAGATAGGAACAAGCCAACTCTGGAAAGCAAATCAACAGTTGCGGCCGGCACCTAATCTAGTCTTCTCACTAGCGCGGAGCTAAGTGCTGCCACTAGGACGTGGGAGGGAGCCCCCGACGCCCGAGGGAGGCTCTCCGCAGACTCTGGGGCATGTACAGCCCCACTCATTATTAAGTGAGAGTGTCACGAGCGGAGATCTTCACAGGCCGGAGCCTTGCTTCACAGGCATCGGGCCTTGGCTTCTCAGGCGTGAGGGCCTTGTTCCTCGCAGGCACGGAGCCTAGTCTTCTCAGGCGCAAGGGCTTTGTTCCTCACAGGCACAGAGCCTAGTCTTCTCAGGCACGAGGGCCTTGTTCCTCGCAGGCACAGGGCCTAGTCTTCTCAGGGCATGGGCCTTCTTCCTTGCAGGCACGGAGCCTAGTCTTATCAAGCGCAAGGGCCTTGTTCCTCGCAGGCACGGAGCCTAGTCTTCTCAGGCGCCAGGGCCTTGTTCCTCGCAGGCACGGAGCCTAGTCTTCTCAGGCGCAAGGGCCTTGTTCCTCGCAGGCACGAAGCCTAGTATTCTCAGGCGCAAGGGCCTTGTTCCTCGCCGGCATGGAGCCTAGTCTTCTCAGGCGCAAGGGCCTTGTTTCATGGGTAGAACCTCCGGAGGTGTCGGATATTCCATGCGTTCAGGACGGGGATGTCGTCTCCTGTTTCCAGGCGCACGGCGCCAGGTCTGGAGATATGGGTGATCTTCAATGGCCCTTCCCACATGGGCGAGAGCTTGTGCAGTCCTTCTCTGGAGAGTACTCTCCTTAAAACGAGGTCACCTACCTCAAGCGTCCTGGGGCAAATGTTGCGGCAATGGTACCGCCGCAGCGCCTGCTGGTATCTTGCTGCTCGGAGTGAAGCATCTTGTCGGCGCTCCTCCCCCAGCACGTGGTCTGTCCCCTGCACGGCGCCTTGTTGCGCCTCGTCAAATGCTAAGACCCGTGGCAACCGGTGCCTGACCTCGTGAGGGAGGACCGCCTCGGCTCCGTAGACGAGGAAGAATGGGGTTTCGCCCGTCGACTTGGTGGCAGTGGTGTGGATGGACCACATCACAAATGGGAGCTCATCGTGTCATCCTCTTCCGCAAGCTTCGAGCTTCTTCTTGAAGGTCCTAGTCTTGTGGCCCCTCGGGACCTCCGCGTTGGCGCGCTTGGACTGGCCATTGCTCCTGGGGTGCGCTACAGAGGCGTAGCAAATCCGCGTTCCAAGGTTAGCACAGTATGTCTTGAAAAGGTTACTGGTAAACTATGAGCCATTGTCGGTGATGATGCGGTTAGGGACCCCGAACCGGTTTACGAGGCCCTTGATGAACTTGACTGCAGAGCCGGCTGGGATGGTTCGGACTGCTTCCACCTTTGCCCACTTGGTAAACTTGTCGGTATCGATAGCCCCCGGGCGCTCGAGGGAAAGGGCCCAGGATGTCCAGCCCCCAGACCGTGAACGGCCAGGAGAGCGGGATGGTTTGCAAGCCCTGGGCCGGTTGGTGGATCTGCTTGGCATGGAACTGGCAAGCCTCGCAAGACTTCACTAGCTCGGCAACGTCGTTAAGTGCCGTGGGCCAGTAAAAACCACTGCGGATGCCTTGCTGACCAAGGTGCGCGATGATGAGTGATGCCCGCAGTCCCCGACGTGGATGTCAGCTAGCAGCTCGCCGCCCTGCTTCTTGGAGATGCATCACAAAGAAACGTCATCTGGTCGTCTCCTGTAAAGCTCACCGTCATGGATGCAGTATGCCGTAGCCTGTCGGGCTATGCGCTCGGCATCATCCTCCTTTTCCGGCAACACCCCCCGCACCAGGTATGACTTGAATTCCTCGGTCAAGCATCCCTCCTGAGGCTCGAGCACTAGGAGCAAGCGAGCTCCTGAAGCCGGGCCGCAGGCCGGGGCTCCCGAGGCGGCGGCTGGGGGAGTTCTTCCTGAGGCTTTGCTGGCCCTTCCCGCGGGGGTGATGCCGAGGGCCTGAGGAGCCTTTCCTTGAAGACACCGGGTGCCTGGGGCAGTCGCCTGGATGCTTTCTTGGCGATGTCGTCGGCCTCCTTGTTGGTGTCGCGGGGCACGTGCTCCAGCTCCAGGCCCAGGAACTGCTTCTCCATCTTGCGTACCTCTGCGAGGTATGCCTCCATATGCTCGTCCCTTGGCTCATACACCTTGTTGGAGAAGTTGACGAGGAGCTGTGAGTCACCCCTGATGACGAGGCGTTTCACCCCCAGGGCTATCGCCGCCCTGAGGCCGGCGATGAGGCCCTCATATTCTGCGATGTTGTTGGAGACCTTATCACCTGGTTGAAAGCAGAGTTGCACGGCGTAGTAGAGCTTGTCTTGAGCGGGCGAGATGAGCACAACTCCTGCCCCAGCACCCTCGCGGGCAAACGCGCCATTAAAGTACATGACCTAGCCACAGGTGCTTCGCTCCTTGGTAAGAAGGACTGGTTCGGGCTTGCTTGGGGTCCTGGGGCATCGGTCCATTCCGCCACGAAGTCAACAAGTGCATCCCCCTTGATGACTCTGGTGGTGCTGAACTCTAGCTGGAATGCCTGCACCTCTATATTCCATTCCGCAACCCTTCCTGCCGCGTTTGGGCTCCGGAGTACCCTTTCTAGGGGGTAAGCTGAGACGACCTTGATGGGGTGGCCGTGGAAGTAGTGGCGCAGCTTGCGTGAAGCGACGAGGAGCGCAAGCAAGAGCTTCTGCGGCATGGGGTAGCGTGCTCGGGCATCACGGAGCACCGTGCTGACGAAGTATACCGGGTGCTCAACGAGGGTGGAACCCGGACTCTCCTTCGGCTGTGTGGTCTGGAAAGGTGCCCCAGGAGCTTGGTCGTGAGTTGGGGCAGCCGCATCCTCAGGGAGGTCGGCCTGTATGTCGCGGCCATGTTCCGGCCCTGACGAGGCCTCGGGAGTGCCTCCCTTGGGTTGCCAGATCTTGTCTTGACGCCCCTCTCGAACAGCCACCGACGCTGCACTAGCTGAATGTGGCGTCGCGGCCAGGTAAAGCACCAATGGCTCTTGAGGCTTGGGTGCCACCGTCACTGGTGGGCTGGTGAGGTATCTTTTGAGGTCTTCGAACGCTGCATCAGCCTCAGGGGTCCATTCGAATGGGCCCTTCCTTTTCATCAGCTTGAAGAAGGGGAGGGCTCTCTCTCCTAGCTTGGAGATGAAATGCCCCAGCGACGTTACACAACCAGCCAGCTTCTGCATCTCCTTGACGTTCTTTGGCGGACTCATCTTTTCTATGGCCTTGACCTTCTCGGGGTTTGCCTTGATCCCTCGGTGCGACACGAGGAAGCCCAAGAGCTTGCCTGAAGGGACTCCAAACACGCATTTCTCTGGGTTGAGCCGTAGGTATACCTTGCGTAGGTTGGCGAAAGTCTCTTTCAGATCTGTGATAAGGGTTGAGGCATCCTGACATTTCACCACGATGTCGTCCACATACGCCTCAACGTTCCTCCTGAGCTGCTTTCCCTGTGCGATGTGCATTAACCGCTGGAAGGTTGCTCCTGCATTCCGTAACCCAAACGGCATGCAGGTGTAGCAGTACACCCCGCATGGGGTGAGGAAGGCAGTCTTCTCGACGTCTTGCAGCGCCATCTTGATCTGGTGGTAACCTGAGAAGGCGTCCAGGAAACACAACAAGTCGCACTCGGCGGTGGAGTCGACGATTTGATCGATACGTGGCTGAGGGAACGGATCTTGCGGGCAAGCTTTGTTGAGGCTGGTGAAGTCGACGCACATGCGCTCTTTTCCTCCCTTCTTGGGTACAACGACGGGATTTGCCGGCCAATCCGGGTACCGGACTTCACGGATGACACACGCCGCCTCTAGCTTACGGGTCTCCTGCATGATGAAGGACTGCTTCTCCATGGATTGGCGCCTGGCCTTCTGCTTCATGGGGCGCATGTTAGGGCATACGTTTAGATGATGCTCGATCACCTCTCCCAGGACCCCCGCCAGATCCTTGGGTTCCCACGCGAACACGTCCCTGTTCGCGCGCAGGAATCCAACCAGCACCTCCTCCTGAGCTGGGGGGAGGCCAGTTCCTATGGTGAAGGCGACACCTGACGGCTCATCTTCATCCACTGGCACCTGCCTTGTCTCGGCTTGGTCTTTGGAGAAAAGTTGCTTCTTCTTGGCAGGGGCAGCCCCCTTGGTCCCAGGGGCGGCTTCCTCGGTAGGGCACGCCGCCGCAGCAGTCCGGAAGACGCGCTTGAGGGCCGCGAGGGCTTCTTTGGTGTCCCCCATTACGGTAAGGACTCCGCGGCTCTCCGGCATATTCATGAGGTTATAGGTTGGATGGGTTGCGGCCATGAACTGAGCCAGCACTGGGTACCCGAGAATGGCGTTGTAAGGGAGACTGATTGGGGCGATGTCGAAGTCGATCAGCTTGGTGCTGTAGTTTTCTCGGGTGCCGAAGGTGACCGGGAGGCGGATCTGCCCTAGGTGGCTGGTAGAACCGCTGCTGACCCCAATGAAGGGCTTGGTGGGGCGTAGCCGCTCGAGTGGCACTTGGAGCAAGCTGAAAGCTTCCACCGAGAGCATGTTGAGCCCAGTCCCGCCGCCTATGAGGGTCTTGGTGACTGCCACGTTGCAGATGGTGGGGGTGCAGAGCATCGGGAGAGCGCCGGAGCCCGCGGTGGAGGCAGGGTGGTCTCTCGAGTCGAAGGCGAGGTCGGCCTTGGGAGTCACCCACCCAGGAGGAGCCCCCTTGCGTATGGAGGCGACGCCCGTATGGCGAAAGATCTGCTTGATGTGTCGGCCGGAGGATGGCGCTTGGGAACAGCCGAGGAGGGCCGCGATGGAGTGGGCCGCCGGCGCCCCGAAACACGTGAGGAAGAGGCCATGTAGCTCTTCCCAGGATGCCACGGACAATTCTGGCAAGCCGAAAAACCAGGCGCGTGGCACGCCGTTGAGTGCCATGGGGAGCCAGCTGGCCATGACCTTGTCGTCGCCGCCGGCCGCCGAAATGGCTTCTTCATAGGCCTGGAGGAAGACAAACGGGTCGGCCGGCCCGTCGTAGCGCGGTGGCAGATTCGGCCTGAACCTGGGTGGCCACTGTACCCGCCGTAGGGCGGGGATGAAGGCCCGGTGGCCGGGAGCAACGTTGTGCGCGGCCACCAAGCCCGTCGTAGGGGGGACACCCGCCATGAGAACATGGTGAGCGGAGAGTGGGACGGACAGGGAGAAAACTTTGGCACACCCCTACTTGGCACGCCAAATGTCGGATTTAGGGTTCCGGCAAAACCCTTAAGGTTCGAACTCTGAGGTGCGCACGAAGATCTCTCCTCCCGCCCTAGCTTGTCTACTCAACAGCCCTAGGCCTAGCTCGTCTGATCTGATGAACAAGAGAAACACGATTTATACTGGTTCGGGCCACCGTTGTTGTGTAACACCCTAATCCAGTATGTATGGTGGATTGCCATGTAGGCTGAGGAAGAACTAGTACATCGATGAACTGCCTCCTCAGGAGAGGTGTTCTTGAGCTTGGGTGAGCTTGTGGTGTATGAGAGGTCTCGATGATCCGATCCCCCTCTATGATGGTGGCTAGGTCCTATTTATAGTGGCCCGGGTCCTCTTCCCAAATCTTGAGCGGGAAGGAATCCCACAACGGCCAAATTTGAAGGGGGACAGCTAGTACGAGCTATCCTGACAAAAGGTGGTCTTCGTCTGCCAAAGGCTCTGGTGGTGACGCCGCCATTGGCTCCACGATGACCTCCGTCCTGCCGTCCTGCTAGTCTTGGTCTCGTTGCACCGATATGGAAACCTTTGCCTGATGCCTCGGGACTCCTCGCCTACACATGCTCCTTTAGCACCAAAGAGAAAACTGGCACTCTGCGCCCACTGGCGCCCGCCTGGCATTGGTCGTCACTGCTCACGTCACGAAGACCTCGCGAGGTGCCCCTCACCTTGATATCTTCGATCCTCACGAGTCGGCCTGACGAGGCCGCCCCAAGGGATGCCTTGTGTCATCCACCTCGCGAGGCTTGGCCCCTCGCGAGGGTCTTGAGTGGTTGTTGAAGATGTTGGGTCGTACCAGGCCGCCTTGTGAGCCACACTCTGGGCCGCACGCAGGCAACTCTGGGTACCCCCGTTCCGAGAACGCCGACACACTGTACCCGTCGCTGCCATTGTTGGGTGTAATGTGTACGGGAATATCACATAGTGATGATATGAAGATAGAAAGGAAAAATCCCATCAATGCAAGTAAAATATTCCAGCAATGCTTGATTGATTGTAATTTATCTTTTATATGCATTTTATGATTTGTAGGGCATGTGCTCGCATTCCTCACACGCCGTACTTTTCTTTTTGAACATAGTACAGACTCACACGCTCATACATACGCGCATACGCTCATTCCAATGAACACACATGCGCACCCTACCCCTATTTTTTACGTGTATGATTGATGATAAGAAAGAAAAAATCACATCAATGTAAGGAAATACCCCATCAATGCTTGATTGATTGTGATTTATTTTTTATATGGTAACCAATATGATGGGGCCATGGAGCGGCGTTGTTTAGTTTTTTCATTGCATGGGTGGTGAAGCAAAAAGGCACAAGGGGAGGGGGGACAAAGAAAAACCAGATGAAAGTGAGGGACAAAAAACATTAGGAGTGGAGATTACAAGTGGTAGATTATGTAACTTTGATCATGGTCAAATAAAAGAGGCCCCTGATTTAGAGAAAATAACCCCACAAATCCATGATTCCTGGAGTGGAGCAAAGAACGGATCTGGTAATGTAATCTCACCGCACGCATTCGTGTGCTCGAAGCGTAAAGGGGCAGCGATCTGTGCCGGCGCGTCGGCCAACTATTGGGTCGGTCGAGCCCTAGTCATCCGATGCGGTTAGTGTGAACCATCAGATCTGCGCGCGAGTCTGTACTGAATGAACCCTTGTAGGAAAAAACGAACCTGTTTGTTGCAACCGTTATTCAAGCCGCCACAACGAGGAAACAGGGGAGCTGGATGCCCTCGCGTCTGCCCGTCCCCGACCCGCGGCGGTGGCGGCCGGATCCGCCGGTTTTTTGTTCCTCGCAAACGAATCACCTCGAGGAGGGGCTCCCCCATCTATCAAGCGGCCTTGGATTTGCTTCAATCATGTCTTAAATATGTAATGACTTCTATTCCGCCATGGATTTGGGCTCGAGCTCCGCTGTCGTTCATGGCCGAAGTCCCCTGAGGCAGCAAGACCCTGGTGGTAGTGGACCGGTGCTACAACGGTACTACAACCCTGGTGTGGTCTTCCAAGATGCAGCACGGCATGGCCGGGATGAAATTGATCTGGTATGAATTCCAATTGCAAACCCTAGATCATTTCGTTCACAGAAAAATGTTGCAACCTTTGATTTCAATTGATGAGCATGAGATTAAAAGGAGATGTTGTCAATATACTTGTGTTTGATTTTTGTGTAATATTTCTGAGATGTTGTCAATTAATGCTAGTAAAAATGTTTCTTCATGCTGTCTGCTAGTAAAATGTTGCAAGTATGTGTTGCACTTGCTACATGCTACTTGCTGAATGTTACATGCTACATCCTAAAATGCTGCATGCAAGAATTGTTTTTGCAATTGTGATTGACATGCTGCGTCCACTTTTTTTTCACGCTTTTTGCATGGTTTTTCACGTAGCAAAGCAAAAGATGACTTGGGCGCTGATTTTTTTGCAGAATGTTGATGTGGAGCCATCGATTTTCCTTGATCATGATTTGCAAAATGTTGCGCACCAAGAAGAAGAGGATGACATTGGTCTAAATGATACTCCGGGAACTGACAGTGACGATTCCTTGCAGCTGAACACGAATGGTGCAGCTCGAAATCATGGAAATGCCCATGTGGCACATGACAATGCCAGTGGAAATGCTGCAACACTTGCCGATGAACTAGATGAAGATATATCATCACAACCAATTGTCCCTTTTGTTGGAATGTTTTTGACAATGTTGAAGAAGCTCAACGTGTTTACAATGAATATGCCTAGAAGATGGGCTTTGGAACTCACATTGTGACATCAAAGCATAGTAGGAAAAAAAGCTCAGAGCAGAAGCGCATTCTAATCTATAGAGTTTTTCAGTGCATACACTCACAAAAAGATCCTTCGAAGAATGTCGGTGGAAGCATTTCTGACGGTGCTCCAACAAATCAATGTGATGATGTTGATATGAGCTATCCTAGTAATAAAAAATCAGCAAGCAAACAAGTTGGCATCTATATGGATGTGAGCGACAAGAGGCGAAGAAACAGGTTGGAGCGGTATGATTGCAAGGCTCATATGGGTGTTAGCCTCAAAGACGGTAGCTGGGTTGTGACAGTTTTGAGGCCGATCACACACACCAGCTGATGTTACATAGGGGCCGTCAGAGATTTTGCCGCTCTCACACAAAGATCCCAGATGCAGACATGCAGTACATCACTTCACTGCACTATCGCAACATAGCAACGACCAAAATATGATGGGCTCTCTTGGAGATGCATGGTGTTGCGATCCAAGAAGTTTGCCGTATGTGAAGACTGACATGACAAATGCAAGAGGAAAGCTGCGAAGGGGCCTATCAGAGCGTGATTTGGAGCTGACAATCGAGTACTTTGAGAGAAGACAAGTGGAGAATCCCAACTTCTTTTTTCGAAGCTAGAAGAAGATGGAGTTGTTAGGGCAGTTTTCTGGGTTGATGGGAGAACAAGGGCCTTGTATCCAAAGTACAAAGATTGTGTGTTTTTTGACACCACATTCTGCACAAGTTTCTACAACTTGCCCTTTGCTCTGATTGTTGGTATTAACAACCACACACACACTATTTGCTTGGGGTGTGCTTTGTTGCCTGGTGAGACCATCGAAACTTTCAAGTGGGTCTTCCAGCAGTGGATGTTGGCAATGAATAACAAGCATCCGTTGAACATTATGACTGATCAAGACCAGGCAATGGCTACAGCCATCTCAATGGTATTCCCAGATTCAACACACAGATGTTGCAAGTGGCACGTATTCCGGGTTGCAAGGACAAAACTAGGGAAGATGTTGGGCAAGGATGAGACTTTCACTGAAGCATTCTATGGTTGCATCAATGGTTCAGATACCGTTGAGGAGTTTGAAGAATGATGGAAGCAGATGCTCGAGTTATTTGGTGTGGCCGATAAGAAACACCTCAAAAACATGTGGAACGGAAGGGAGATGTGGGCTCCTGTGTACTTTAGGAATAAGTTCTTCCCATTCACAAGGACAACCGGGCGGTCCGAGGGCTTGAATTCCTACTTCAAGACTTTAAATCATCATGGAGACTCGGTTTGGACATTTGTGCAACAGTTTGAGCTTTGCCAGGAGCTAATGCTTAATCGTGAAGACAATGTTGGCTTCATCAATGAAGCGACGAGGCCACCACTCTAGGGCAAGTAAGTCCAAAGTCATGTCGCATTTTTTTAGTTTTCCAGTACAGTTTGGTTGCAGCATTTCTTTGAGACATATGTAGCAATTCTTATTGATGTTGGAAGCTTTTTTTGTTTGCTGTTACAACATCGAAACGCGGGTTGCAGATTTCTACACCAGAGAGGTATTTTCCAAGTTTCAAAAACTATTGGCTAAATCAACATGCTTCGGGCTGCAATATCAGGTGCAAGGGGATGTCTGTAGCGACCTGACCCGAATGGATCAAAGTCTGTGTGTTGAAGTGTCATCCCTGAATCGCTATGCTGACACACACAGTACTCGAGGATTTATAACAGAGGTAAATCACATGTATAGAGTAACGAAAATACTATTACATCAATCAACATAGCGGAAGTAACAACAAGGTTGTGGAGTGCCATCAACATCAACGACAAAGTTGAGTGTAGACATCGCAACCCTAACGTATCACTTACTCGTCGAATAAATTCCTGCAACATGAGACATTGAAGCCATGTAGGTCAGTACATTGAATGTACTGGCAAATTCACACCATAAAATAATGATGAACAATATCTATCACTACATGCATTTTTGGCTGGTGGAAGCTCTGAGTTTATATTTTGCATAAAGCTGGTTTTTCCCTACAACAAAGGAATAAATTTTATTTTACTACTAAGTTAAATTACCAATATTGAAAAGGTTCCTCCAACTCAATCCCAAAATCACCAAGTCATTAGTAACCCAACAATTTCATTAAATAGAGTGATGAGATCAACAAATAATCCACTTCTAGATACTTAAAGTTGTTTGTCCGATCGAAAGTATGTCTAGAGGGGGGTGATTAGACTACTTGACCAAATAAAAATCTAGCCTTTTCCCAATTTTAATTCTTGGCAGATTTTAGCAACTTAGCACAAGTCAAGCAATCAACCTACACATGCAATTCTAAGAGTATAGCAGCGGAATGTAAAACAATTGCAAATGAAGGTAAAGGGAGGAGTTTGAAGGGATCAAACGCAAGTGTAGACACAGATGTTTTTGTCGTGGTTCTGATAGGTGGTGCTATCGTACATCCACGTTGATGGAGACTTCAACCCACGAAGGGTAACGCATGCACGAGTCCACGGAGGGCTCCACCCACGAAGGATCCATGAAGAAGAAACCTTGTCTATCCCACCATGGCCATCGCCCACGAAGGACTTGCCTCACTAGGGTAGATCTTCACGAAGTAGGCGATCTCCTTGCCCATACAAACTCCTTGGTTCAACTCCACAATCTTGTCGGAGGCTCCCAAGTGACACCTAACCAATCTAGGAGACACCACTCTCCAAAACGTAATAGACGGTGTGTTGATGCTGAACTCCTTGCTCAAATGCTTTAAATGATAGTCTCCCCAACACTCAAACAGCTCCTCACAGATTTGGATATAGTGGAAGAATGATTTGAGTGGAAAGCAACTTGGGGAAGGCTAGAGTACAAGATTCATATGGTAGGAATGGAATATCTTGATCTCAACACTTGAGTAGGTGGTTCTCTCCCAGAACATGTATGTTGGAAGTGTAGGTATGTTCTGATGGCTCTCTCCACGAATGAAGAGTGGGTGGAGGGGTATATATATAGCCTCCACACAAAATCTAACCGTTACACACAATTTACCAAACTCGGTGGGACCGATTTAGAGAACTCGGTCTGACCGATTTAGTTCATAATGTGACAGTTAGGCATTTTGGTGGGACCGATATGATCAACTCGGTAGGACCGATTTCATTAGGGTTAGGGCATAACATAATCTCGGTGAGACCAATTACACAAACTCGGTGGGAGTGATTTTGGTAATAAGCACACCAAAGAGTTGGTCAGGAAAACTCGGTGGGACCGATTCGCTCGTTTCGGTTGGACCAAAACGTTACGAAGGGGAAATAGAGAGTTTGCATTGCGAACCCGGTGGGACCAATCGCTCATCTCGGTGGGACCGAAATGTTACGAAGGGAAATTGAGGGTTTGCAATCCCATCTCGGTGAGACCGAGATCCCTTACGATGAGACCAAAATGATTAGGGTTTAGTGGCAGTGGCTATGTCAAATGAACTCGGTGGCGCCGGATAGAACTTTTCGGTGGGGCCTAGTTTGACTTTTGGTTTGAGACATATGTGGATGTGAGAAAGTGGTTGAGGGTTTTGGAGCATATCACTAAGCATTTTGAGCAAGAAACCCATTAAGCAACACCTCATCCCATTTTAATAGTATTGGCTTTCCTATGGACTCAATGTGATCTTGGATCACTAAACTAGAAAATGTAGAGTCTTGAGCTTGAGCCAACATGTGTCCTTAGCATTTTGAGGGGTCCACATTCCTAATCCATGCCATGCCAACCATTGAACTTTCCTGAAATATTTATCTTGAAATAGCATTAGTTCAATGAGCTATATGTTGTTAGGAATTACCAAAACCACCCAGGGATAGTTGCACTTTCAATCTCCCCCTTTTTGGTAATTGATGACAACATATAGATCTAAGCTTCGACAAATGATAATAAGATTTAAATACATCGTCGCTTTGAGAAGTATGTGATAAACAAGAGCTCCCCCTAAATTTGTGCATTATTTAAAATTTGCGTTTGAATGCAAATGCACAGTCGATTAGGATAATGGGTTACTCTTCCATGTCACATACATCTTGGTGGAGCGCTCAAAATGATAAAAACTAACAACATGCACTCATCACCAAGCAAAGTGAATGATCATATAGGGATTCAAAAGATAATGTCATTCAAGCAAGCATTAACGTGGCATGTGATCAATCATATGATCAAACAAGTATCTCACACACGGACATAGAGTATCAAGCAAACACACAAATGAAGTTCAACCAAATAGCAAGAGAAACCAAGAAGCAAAACACTCTCTCTCGAAGCCTATGATCTATACATATTTCTCCCCCTTTGGCAACAAGTTACCAAAAAGTTTGAAAATGCATAGTGCTATGCGTCTCTCAGGCTCGATCTTCGGGAGGTGGTGTAGAGAGAACTCCAAGGACGAAGGCTTCACATGACGTAGTTGGAGCTGGTGGAGTGGCTGCTGGAGGTGGCACTGAAGCTGTGGCTGCTGGTGATGATGCAGTAGCTCTTGTATCAGGTACTGGCACTGCAGCAGATCTCTCACCTCTAGGCACTCGCTGAAATGCATATGTGGTAGCCTGCCCTCTCCTCTCCTCTGCTTCCTCCTGGAGCTGCTCAACTGCAGAATGGATCTCTGTCACTTTCGGATCAAGACCATAGAAGTTAGTTTGAATGATCCTTTCCAAGCTCTCCTAATTCTGAGTCAGGGTGGCCAAGCCCTTCTCAATCCTCATAGTTGCTTGAATCAGATATTCCATTTGATCTTGTTTGAACATGAGGCTCATTTGAGATGCCTCTGCAACACTTAGCATCTTGGCAGCTTTCTCAGCTCTGGCTTTCTCTCTCTTCTCATGTGCTTGCGTTGAAGATGGCTCATTCTCATCCATGACAATTGTGTTGTCCTCAAAGTCTGGATATAGGGGTAGATGTTTCTTGTCCAACAAGTATATGCATGTGACCATCTGGGAGTTGATGAGCTCCTGAATGTGTGGAGCATACCCACATGATCTCTTCTGATCTACAACAGTCCTCTTGATTGTTTCAACAATCAAACTCGTGACTTTGAATTTTTGAGGGACATCAAAAATATGCAGCAAGTTGATTGAATGTCCTCTTATCATCTTGTGATCTCCAGATTTGGGCAACAATGTATGCCTCAAGATTGTGTTGATTGTGGCTAGACCAGACAGCAAGAAGTGCATAGATCCAAACTGGTGTGTTTCCAATGCATCATCAGGGATCACCTTGTACATATTGGCCATAGAGTTGTGGTCTTGCTTCTTCTTGGCATACACATCCAAATCATCTTCATGCTCTTCAGGGGCTTTGATCAGCTTGGCCCACTCATCTACAGTCGACTGGTACCTTGTACCTTCAGGCATCCATACAATTCTACCATCAAGATAAAAGTGTGATGTGGAGTAGAATTGCATGATGAGTTCATCATTCCATTTGGTCAACTCTTGACCTACAAACTTGTCAACACCACATGCTTTGAAACTTTCAATCAAATTTGGAAAGTGATCTTCATTGTCCTTGATGTAATCCGGTCAACCCATCTCATGTCACACACTATGGGCTTCTTGTGAAGCAGAACTGTCTCATAGAAATCTTGTTGTTCTTTGGTATGGAATCTATAGTCCACAACAGTCCTTCTCCTCACAGCATACGGGTCATCTTGTCTCCATCTTCTGAGACCTACATCCTTCCTCAACTTCATATCCTCAGCAACTATATGAGTATTTTCATGGTTAGGGATCTTGGGCTTGAGCTTCCTGAGAACCTAGACCTCGGCATCTTCATCAATCTCAGGCACTAGGGCCTTGTTCTCCTCTGAGGCTGGAATGTTTCTTGTGCTCCTCTTGGGTGCAGACTTGGTGGCTTGAGCTTTAGCTTTGGGAGCAGTCTTATGCTTTGAAGGAGTAGCCCCAGACTTGATAGCATCTCCCATGAGCTTCTGAGCTTTAGGTGCTGGTGCAGCAACCTCTTCTTCTTCTTTAGCAGCTTCATCATCATCATCCTCTCTCATGGATGGCTTGCCAATCACTCTGGTTGTTGTCTTTCTAGCTCTCTTCTTTGTACCTGTTGGCTCATCATCTCTGGATTCAAGTGTGAACACCATAGTCTCTTGAGTAGATGATCTGGCCTTTGACATAGGAACCCTCTTGGCACGCGCCTTCTTTTTCAGACCTGGCTTTGTTACAGCAGTTGTGCCATACTCCTTCCTGAGCACCTTCTTCTCTGAAGTGGCCTCATCAGCAACAAAATCCTCATCATCACTGTCAGAGGCTTTCTTCTTCCTGGTCTTAGTAGCTGCCTTGGGCAAGTTGCTAGGTGTGCTCCTGCTACCCACATCAGAGCTGCTAGAGGGACTAGTGCCCTCACTCAAGTTGACTTGCTTCTCAGACAAATTCTGGCTATCACTCTGGTCAGACATCTTGGCACTGCAAACTGAAAACTGACCCTGTGAATAGATGTAGATGAGGTAGAGTGGGTGAGCATCACAAACTGCAGAATTTTTGCAAAACAGATGACTCAAAAACTTAGTTTTAGTTCTCTACAGAAAGCATTTCGGAGCTACCGATTTGTTAAACTCGGTGATACCGAAGCAATTCTGGAACCTAAACTCGTGAACTCGGTCGGACTGAGTCACAGTTCGGTGGCACCGAGATTGCTAGGGTTTCACGGAGAGTTGTCGTCGGTCACATCGATTTGCAATTTTTGGTCAGACCGAAAATCACTTGTGCAATGGCCTGAGCCAAATCAGTGAGACCGATTTCTACAACTCGAACGGTCCGAGATGAGTTCGACGGAGACCTAACCCTAAATTTTTCGAATCAAAACTACTTCCTACGGAGTTTCTGCTGGATAGGATGATTTCAATTGTGGCAAGAATCATGGCAAGGCAATGTGCTACGAATTGGAGTTAAAGAATAGCACAAAGGATCGAGTTCCTAGCCTAACTCGGCGGTGAACTTGCTACGGCTGCAACGACGGCGGAGATTGCCGTTGACGGTGATGGAGACCAGCGCGGGAGGTCGCTGGCGACGAGGAGATGATCCGAAGACCCGAGGATGCAGAGCAGGTTATCCGCGGGCGAAGGGTTTGGAAAGTTTTCCAAAATTTGACCCGTCCGTATATATAACCTGACCCAGTCAGTGTGACCGAGTGGAACAACCCGGTGGCACCGAGATGCAAAACTGCAAGCAGTTACTGCAACTCGGTGTGACCGAAAAGTTCAAGTCGGTTGCACCGAGATTGAAAACCTAGATCAACTTAGTGAACTCGGTGTGACCGAAGTGGATGACTCGGTCATACCTAAATGCACAAAGCGGTTTTGGAAGTTTAAGTCTATGACTCGGTCATACCTAAATGCACAGAGAGTTTGCAATCCCATCTCGGTGAGACCGAGATCCCTTTAGGTGAGACCGGAATGATTAGGGTTTAGTGGGAGTGGCTATGTCAAATGAACTCGCTGGCACCGGATAGAACTTTTCGGTGGGGCCGAGTTTGACTTTTGGTATGGGACATATGTGGATGTGAGAAAGTGATTGAGGGTTTTGGAGCATATCACTAAGCATTTTGAGCAAGAAACCCATTAAGCAACACCTCATCCCCTTTTAATAGGATTGGCTTTCCTCTGGACTCAATGTGATCTTGGATCACTAAACTAGAAAATGTAGAGTCTTGAGCTTGAGCCAATATGTGTCCTTAGCATTTTGAGGTGTCCACATTCCTAATCCATGCCATGCCAACCATTGAACTTTCCTGAAATATTTATCTTGAAATAGCATTAGTTCAATGAGCTATATGTTGTTAGGAATGACCAAAACCACCCAGGGATAGGTGCACTTCCATTGTCCATAACTGGGGACATGGCTAATCATGATTAGTTTGTACACTCCGCAAGGTTTGCGCACTTTTCCCCACAAGACTCGGTCTCCTCCGTTGAATTTCTCGCACTGCTAGATGTTCGAGAACCGGATGATCGATACACAGTCTTTCCGAAGAGGTCCCCTTAACTGATAGATAGGCTGGTACACCTACAATCCCCCTACATCTGCTAGCCCATCATGGAAAGGTTTCCCATAACTTACTCAACTATGCCAGAGCCCATAATGGCTTGTGGCTGCACACGGAAGTTTCTACGCATGAAGTATCATATGATCCCTTTGAGCCTGGGTGGCATTCCATAGGGTGATCACACGGGTCCTCCGGGATCCCCTAGGACAAACACTGGTTTCTCCAGGTGCTCAGGCAAGCCACTGGTTTCTCCAGGGTGCCCCAACCATTCCACCCAGATGTATGTTAAAACTGCCACCTTAAGTTTCCCTTAGTTAATATTACTCTCAAAGCTTCCATGAATCTCACATACCAATCCACGTCTACGAGCATGGCTAAGCAATAAGTAACAAACGTATAATCCTGGGGTGTTTCAAGGATCATAGGTTCCTACCTCATGAACTACATAGCATAAGCACATGTTACTAAATCCTACTAATGCAAATCTTTGAGGGTGAAACTAATGCATAGTAAAACTGGGTATAGGAAAAATATGATCAAAGGGTGAACTTGCCCTGTATTGTTGATGAAGATTCATCGCACTCATAACTTGTGATAGATCTACTCGTCACACTCCGATCAATCTATCATAAACAAGCAATAGTAACCACACATAAGCAATCATTCAAAGTTCGGAAAGAATAAGAAAACATTTCGGAAAACTTCAAAAACCATCAAATAAAGCTTCTGGACAGAAACATATTTTAAAAGTAGCAAAGTTGTGTGATTTTTATCTTAACATAAAGTACATGTAGAGAGCTTCGATTTGCAAAAAGAATCAACTAAACCGGAGTTATAAAACTCAAGTTATCGCCAAAACAAGTTTAAATTCAAATTTGTTTGAATTCGTATGTTAAAACTTTCAAAAATATTTTTAGTTTGGTTCTTTGGATAGATGAGACCATGACAAAGTATTTGGCGTTGGTTTCATCTAATTTGGACAAACGAGTAAAAAGTAGTGAGTGTTTGAAGATCAGGGACTAAACTTTAAATAAAACATCTACAAAGAGGTCCCTGACCAAAACAGAAAACCTAATAGAACGAGCGTTCGCTACGGATCTATATAAAACGAACATGTTCGCTAAATACACCTAAATAGAGAACTTTCACTAACTAAGTAATCAAAAAACCGGTTTTATAATGAAAACCAAAAACTAAAACAACTAAAAGGAAAACCCGACGAACCGGGCGGTTTATACCGGTTCAGGTGGGTCGGTGGCGGGTCGCGAGGCGGGTCCAGCGGCGGGTCCGGCGACGAGGGGCATCGGCGGTGGGGCTCGGGCGGCCGAGCGGGGCTCGGAGGGCGGCGGCACGGGCAAGGCGCGAGGCGGCGAGTGCGTCGGCGAGCAGCGGCAACGGAGGCGGCGAGTGCGTCGGCAAGCAGCGGCAACAGCGGCGGCGAGCAGCGGCGGAGCTAGCGAGGCGGCGGCGGCAATCGACAGCTGCGACGATGGATCGGGATGGCGGCGCGGCGGCGTGAGGGGAAGAGGAGAGGAGAGGAGAGGAGAGGGACGGCGGCTTAAATAGGAGGAGGGAGCCAGGGCTCGGCTTGCGAGGGGGCAGGGAGGAGTCCGGCGGTTACACGAGCAGCGGCTGGCGGCGTGCACGCTCGGGACTTTGTCTCGAGCTCGGAGACGAGGCGGAGGCGACCTGGGTCGGCTGGGTTGGGCGCGGCCCAGTTCGGTCGGCCCGAAAACATTTTTTTAATACAGACAATAATAAAAAGAAAACCCAAATAAAATAAAAATATAATATAGGCATACTATATTTCAAAAATTTCAGAAAAAGATTTTCTACATCATGAACATTGTTCTAGAGTCAAATAAAATCCACAAAATTTTAAATAAAGCAAACCGTGCTACTGGTTTATTTAAAAATCAAAATGAAATATTTTAAAATACCAAAAATATTTCAGACTCATTTTTCTACATTTTTCTACTGTAGGAAATCATTTTACCCTATTTTCCATATATTTTATTTTTGGAGAAAAATAATTTGAATAAAAACCAAATAACTCCAAATTGAAAACAGGTTTCGAAATATTCCAAAAAGGGGCTTTCAATTTGTTTCTTTTAAACTTCCAACTCATATTTCTTATAATTTGAAGAAGTCATTTTATCTTCTCTCATGAAAATCATTGAGTTCCATAAAGTTTCTGAATTTGAATATTTTCCAAATGGAATTCAGATCTTTTCTTTTCATTTTATTAAATGGAAGAAGTCATATCATCTTCACTCTAGGGTTTTGTGATGAAATGAATTTGAATATACGGAGAACGTAAATGCAAGGTGAAAGTTTGGGAAAGTCATTTCATTCCCTCTCATTTAACTTTCAAAAAGTTTCAAATTGCACTCAATTTCACACAAGCAACCGCACCACAATCAAATGAACAATCAAAACTATTTATTTAATATAACATTCCAAAATTTAGAATTTTGGGATGTTACAAACCTACCATCTTAAAATGAATCTCGCCCTTGAGATTCGGAGAGGCTAGCAAGAAATAAGGTTAGGTTCGGGGTCTCCTCAAAATCCATCGATCGTAACAGGGGGTCTGGGGTGCTACCACCCTTAGAAACATGGTCACGAATCCATCAAAACTCATGTAATCCCTCCTCATCGTTGCCAAGGTCGGTCTTCTCAAATCTTCAGGGTAATACCTTCTCTGGGGCTCTCTCGGTTGTGGCTTAACCTTTTTACTCAATTCTTGTGTCCTTTCATCTTGGTAAAGGTTCTTCCGAGACTGGTTCTTCTTAGTTGACAGGTCTGGCGCCAATACTAAACAACTATCGATATCTCATGGTGGTCATCAAACAATTTGACTGGGTCCCTGCAGAAAACTAGTCTGGGCTTCATTCTCACCATATGACCTACGGTTGGCAACAACTGCCTTGTACAAGGGAAAATTTTCATACCATTCTAAGGCTCAACAAGGTTTTGATAACGTCGTCTCTCTACTATGGGTAAGACACTCATATTTACCATCCCATATAGCAGAGGCAAATAATAAGAGTAAGTCGGTATGGTGATCCATCCATTCCGCACCCAAATCATTACCTTGTATATGTTTAGTGAATCTCGCATTCTAACACTCGGTCATCCTCACAAGCATTGCAGAATTTCTCTTGTCAATGAACTGCGTTCGGATTAATCCATTAATTTTGCATGTCAAACAAACATCTATCATTCTTCACAACTCTCGGGTTTTGCGTAAACACCTATAAGATCGTCTGTTATTAAAGTCGTAACTTCTTCTAGGGGCTTTCATTCAGCAAGAGTGTGCTTGCTTCTTGGCGGGTCCTGGGGCCTGTGGGTTATGGTCCATATTATCATTTGTAACACTTGGACTCATCATTGGGTTGCAACTGACCATCATTCCAACATCCAGCTTTCTGGCATTCTTAAATCCATCCAATTATATTGTATTCCTTCCTTCTATTGGTAAAATTTACGATGTAATTACTCAGACTCTTCATTGAGTGGTCCCTTCCAAGGTCTGATGTAACTAGCTCTTGTATTCGGGTAACGGTGTTGGGTTCTACCAGCCTTAAAATGAAAAACACTAGATTCCTCAAAAATCTTATTCCACGTATCATGATTTCACTCATTTCCTATATAGTAACAACTCATAAAATTCAAATTTCAATACCCTGGTGCTAACTTTATTGATTCTCAAATTATTACAATCTCGTGCATTTCCCTTACATATCTCAACTCAACTGCTTAGCACAAGTCTCCTTCTCATTGGGACAATCTCTGGCAAAGTTCCTTGCTTCATTACAACAGAAACATATTACTTCTGACAAGTCTCGTGGTTTCCTTGTGATTACGTAGCCTCCTTGGGTCCTCGGCTTCCTGTTTGGGAACGGCTGGAGTAGTGCCCTGGATCTTTGCACCTGAAACATGAGATATGACTCAGGTCCTTCTTTGCAGAAATAGGGTTGTTCTTGGATTCCATTATGTTTCTCTTCCTAGACTTCTCCGTGCAAATCAGGGCTTTGATATCATGTGGGTCATACTCAAATACCACTGTCGGAAATTCTACTAGATACTCCCTCGGATAATGCTGGGAAATGTGTCCTTCTTCTCCACATGAATAGCATGACTTGGTGCAAAGTTTAATTGGGTCTTCTTCGTGTGTGCCCTTAACATCCTCCTTCATTACAGGTTCTTCTAAAATTTCCACGAGGGCTTCTTTCATTTCTTCTTTCTTCCGTTGGATAGTTTGTTGTACCATGCGGAAATGTGACACTGAGCAGGGTAGTGGGTAGTCCCTTCACACAAGAAACAAGTAACTTGCCTAGTTGGGCATTGATACGTCCAAAACGTATCTATAATTTCTGCTTGCTCCATGCCTTTTTTGTGTGATATTGCTATGATATTTATGCACTTCCATACACTTTTGATCATATTTGGACTAACCTACTAATGGTTGCAAAAGTGCACAATGTTCTTGTTTTACACTTTATTGTGTAGGAATTACTTGGAAATTGACAAAAACGTAAAAAGAGTCGTATTGGAGTAGGACTCTGACTTTCCTGAAATCTGTCTGAGAACGATTTTTAAAGATGGTCACGTTCTGGCCCTAAGATGACGTCAAACGGAAAAAGTCTAGTTGCAAAAGTTGTGGGGAATTTCGAGGCGATGCTTCTGGATATAAAATTCGTCCAAATCGGAGTCCGGACGGCCGACTAAAGCCCATTTTACTGAGGCCCAAAATCTGATGACGGGAATTCGAGAGTCTATATAAAGAGAGGAAACCTAGGTCACCAAGGGCCATGAGTTTTCCTCCTCCCGAGCCGCCGTCTTGGAGGGGAGGACCAGCACCATTGCAGCACCATCCACAAGGAAGAAGGGGGGCCAAGGAGCCGCTGCCCCCTAGGGCCGCCGCCGCCCCGAGGGCCGCCGCCGCCGCGCCCCCAAGGGTCGCCGCCGCCACCTCCGTGGCTGCCGCCGGCCGTCTCCTCCTCGCGGGGCTGCACCTCTCCATCAGCACCATCATCAACCTCCTCCTCACCATGTCCATGTGTGAGTAGTCTTCTCCGGGGCCGAGGGCTCGTACGTGTAGCTATGTGGTCATCTCTCTCTCCCATGATGTGATCTTCGTTGTGATCATAGGCTATGTTAATCTAGGGTGATCCCATGATATTTCCCCTTCCTCTATGTATTGGATTGATGTACTCACTTGTCTTTATCTAGTATAATCCCCGAGACCAAGGTGACAGCGGTCTATTGGACATGGATTAGAAAAATATTTTCATGAGTGATTTCCTCTCTTGTGTGTTGATTAAAGACTGAGAGTCTCTTGGTGCTTGTCTTTGACTATCCTTTAGATATGTTGTGGTGACTGTGGGACTCTCTTTGGACGGCCGCGGTGACATTGGGAAATCATTAGATTGAGAACTACGAACTTTGAGGTGTGCTTTTGTAGCCCTACATAATTCTCGTCCTCTCTTGACCACGAAGGAATGACCTCCGGGTGCGTCTCCATTGCATATTTTATGGGAAATATCATGTGATTCGATTATGTTAATGTTGTTGGGAGTTGCCACTAGTGAAAGTATGATCCCTAGGTCTTGTTTCCACCATTGCAATACCATTTGTGCTCACGTTTACCACTTGTTTGCTTGCTGCACTTTTTATTACAGATTTATATTACTTTGTTTTGTCATCCATATCACTTGCCATTTAACATCTCTTCGCCGAACTAGTGCACCTATACATCTGACAAGTGTATTAGGTGTGTTGGGGACACAAGAGACTTCTTATATTTTATTTGCAGGGTTGCTTGAGAAAGACCATCTTCAACCTCTACTTCCCTGAGTTCGATAAATCTTAGGTCATCCACTTGAGGGAAATTGCTGCTGTCCTACAAACCTCTGCGCTTGGAGGCCCAATATAGTCTACAAGAGTAGAAGCGTGTGTAGACATCAAGCTATTTCTGGCGCCGCTGCCGGGGAAGTGAGTGCTTGAAGGTATATCTTTAGATCTTGCAATTAAATCTTTTTGTTTCTTTTTTTTATTTCACTAGTTATGTTTATGGAAAACCGTATTCTTAGTTCGTTGCTTGTGGGAAGACGCCCCACACCTGTGGTGATTGCTCCTCCCCCTACTGAAATTGTGCCCTATAAAATACCAGCTGGTATTATCGATTATGTTTTGGCTAATCGTTATGCAGGAGACAGACATCCCGGTGAACACTTGCTATATCTGTCACAATTATGTTCATTATTTAAGCTTGCAGGTGTATCAAGGGAGTTTGTCATGAGTAAATTGTTCGCCGTATCATTTATAGATAAAGCTTCAGATTGGTATAAGCTTCTCGATAAGCCGCACTTGCTTGATTGGCAAGAGCTTATGTCTCTCTTTTATACTAAGTTTTATCCTCTTCATGAAATTCATCGAGACAGGAACTATATCTATAACTTTAGGTCTCGTGACGGAGAAAGCATTGCTCAAGCTTGGGGGAGACTGAAAACGTTAATGCTAAAAAGTCCTAACCATGGGCTCCCCAAAGATGCTTATGTGGAGAGTAAGAGTACCTTTTTGCATGTGGATCATGGTAACAATGCTTTATGTGATGCTTATATTGTTGAGTTTATTCGTGATCCCACTGAAAATTATTATGAGAAGGGAACATATGCTTATAGATATTTCAATAATATTAAGTTCCCTCTCTTTATGTTGAAGGTTTTGAAGCTGCACCTGTTTTGTCTTCCTATGCTTATTGCTTTGTGCTTCAATGAATTATTCTATTGTAATATTCCTATGCATAGGAAGCATGTTAGGCTTAAATGTATTTGGTATTTGCTTCTTGATGCTCTCTTTTGTTCTTCAACTCTTATTCCTACGAGAGCATCATTAAAGTCTTAAGCCTATCTTTATGGCTATAAAGAAAGAGCTCTAGGGAGACAACCCTTGTTATCTTTGCTTTCAGTTTGTTCTTTCAGTTTTTAGTGGTCTTGATGTTTGTTACTACAGTAGCATCATCATTGTATCTTTACTTTTCAGCTTTGTGCCAAGTGTAGCCTCTGATTGCAAGAAAGTTCAAAAGTTGTGACGTGCTGTCCAGGAAACAGATTTTGTCCTTGGATAGAAAAATTCGTATAAAATCACCAGATCATCTTTTTGGTCTGAATGTTTTCGACAGCGTGCTCTATACAATTGGCTTTCGGGCGTATGTTCTGAGTTTTTTGATTTGAGTTGCAAAAGTACCCCGAAACAATTATTTACTACCTGCTGGTCTGTTTTTCACAGATTCTGTCATGTTTTGCCTTTCCTTCATTTTGCAAACCTTGAGCTTGCTTTTTCTTTGCAAAAACCTTTTGGCAATCTTGAGAAACAGTAGACCTTCAAGAATATCCTTATTTCCAGCAAGGAAAAATTATTTTATTAAGGGTACTAACCTCGCTAATCAGATTATGATGAGTTATGTATGAAGGGAGTTTTCAAGTGTGCGAGGGAAGATGATAAAAAGATTCAGGAGTGTCAAATGCTCAAGCTTGGGGATGCCCCCATGCACCCCCAAGAAATATTCAAGAAGACTCAAGCGTCTAAGCTTGGGGATGCCCCCGTGCATCCCCTTCTCCATCAACATTATCAGTTCGTCTTTCGTTCCACTATATTTTTATCACTTCATGTGTTATGTGCTATGCTTGGAGCGTCTTGCTTTTAGTTTCCTTTTTAGTTTTCTTTAGCTTTGCTTGCTTTTCATAACGAGTTGGAACTCAACCTTCTTTGTGTGGGAGAGAAACACGCTCCACTTCAACCTAGAACATAACATAGAATTTTCATGTCTATCCTTGATGTGTGTGTTCTTTGTCTTTCAATAGCTACTGTCATGCTTAGCTCTTAGTTTTCATGCTTATCTTTTTAAAGAGCTTTTGTTTAGTTGGTCGCCGGAACTCTCTTTAGTTATCATGCTTATCTTGTTAAGAGAGTTGGCTTCTGTTGCACTGGTCGATATGTCTATGATAAAAATGCTATGTGCATAATGATGCTTAGTAGTTCATGTTTTCTTATGGTTAGTCTCAAATAGCTGGGGGGTTCTCAATGTGTTATTGAAGTACCAACATGATTTGTTTGCCTATGATGTGGTATGGTTTAGTGGTATCTTCCTACAGGAATTTATTTTGATTGACTTGGCGTATGCTCACGCATATTTAAGACTCTAAAGAAAGTCTATCAAGCCTTGATGATCTTTAGTTTCTGAGTAGCGATATAACTTCCATGCCTGATTCAATGTTGCTTTGTCGCTCTGCATGATTATGACCGTCATTGCTCTTTTAGTTGGTCGCTCCCAGTCTTTTGCTAACATTCGCCTGTACTAAGCGGACTGACTGCTTGTGCATCCAAAATCCTTTAAACCAGTTATGCCATATGAGTCCACCATACCTTCCTATACATGGTATTTACCTGCCATTCCTAACGAATACTTTCATGTACCATCTCGAAATTATTCAAAAAAAGGCATTTCTCTTTTGTGCCTCTGTTTTAGCTCATGAGGAAGTAGTAGTTAATTCATGATCTTTTTAAGTTGGACAAGCTTCACCCCGGGATTGCATGTCTAATGTACAAACCCATAATACGAGAAGGAACTGGCATAGAGTGCGCCCGGCTCATTAAAAAATTATACAACAAACAAACCCTCCTTCATGCTTTGTTCATGAGAAATCAGAAAACTTTGGCAGTGATAAACAAAGGAGATTAAGAGGATGTGATCGTCCTCATGCGGGAGCCGTTCCTCGAAACTTGTCCAGCTCAAGAAGTGATTGAGTTATCTGCTAGCATTCGTTGACGAAATATGCATATTCTAAAAAATAATTATTACCTCTGTTTTTAAAATCAAGAGCTCTGGTACATGTTTAGTTTTTGTTTCCGATCACGGGTTTTCAACCTTGCCAACAAAAGCCACGGTTCGAGAGTCTCCACCTTCTTTCTTTAAAGCACCAACTATTGAGAGCATGATTGTCATTCTGAGTGTAATGTGCATTGTCCCAAAGTACCATTGTCTTCTGCATGATTATGATATCGTTTATTCTGAAATCATTGTATCTAGTCGCCACTTAAACTTTGGAGGTGCCCCTGCATTTATGTTTTGCTTCACTAAAGGGGGCAAGCGAGGTACCACTTTATCATATTTGCACACCATGCTCACTACAAATCTATTGAGTGTTTCAGTATCATATTGTAAAACTTTCAGTTCTTTGTGATTTTCTCATGAGGCAACTTAATTACTACAGATTCATTGTCTCAGTAAGCACTTGTCATGTGACTGTGAAAAGTTCTTATATGGTTAATAGCATGTCATCACTGAAATTATGCTTGTTATCATTTACCTACTCGAGGACGAGCAGGAATTAAGTTTGGGGATGTTGATACGTCCAAAACGTATCTATAATTTTTGCTTGCTCCATGCCTTTTTTGTGTGATATTGCTATGATATTTATGCACTTCCATTCACTTTTGATCATATTTGGACTAACCTACTAATGGTTGCAAAAGTGCACAATGTTCTTGTTTTACACTTTATTGTGTAGGAATTACTTGGAAATTGACAAAAACGCAAAAGGAGTCGTATTGGAGTAGGACTCTGACTTTCCTGAAATCTGTCTGAGAATGTTTTTTAAATATGGTCACGTTCCGGCCCGAAGATGACGTCAAACGGAAAAAGTCTAGTTGCGAAAGTTGTGGGGGAATTTCGAGGCGATGCTTCTGGATATAAAATTCGTCCAAATCGGAGTCCTGACGGCAGAGTAAAGCCCGTTTTACTGAGGCCCAAAATCTAATGACGGGAATCCGAGAGTCTATATAAAGAGAGGAAACCTAGGTCACCAAGAGCCACGAATTTTCCTCCTCCCGAGCCGCCGTCTTGGAGGGGAGGACCAGCACCATTGCAGCACCATCCACAAGGAAGAAGGGGGGCCAAGGAGCCGCTGCCCCCTAGGGCCGCCGCCGTCGCCGCCTGCGTGGCTGCCGCCGGCCGTCTCCTCCTCGCGGGGCTGCACCTCTCCATCAACACCATCATCAACCTCCTCCTCACCATGTCCATGTGTGAGTAGTCTTCTCCGGGGCCGAGGGCTCGTACGTGTAGCTATGTGGTTATCTCTCTCTCCCATGATGTGATCTTCGTTGTGATCATAGGCTATGTTAATCTAGGGTGATCCCATGATATTTCCCCTTCCTCTATGTATTGGATTGATGTACTCACTTGTCTTTATCTAGTATAATCCCCGAGACCAAGGTGACAGCGGTCTATTGGACATGGATTAGAAAAATATTTTCATGAGTGATTTCCTCTCTTGTGTGTTGATTGAAGATTGAGAGTCTCTTGGTGCTTGTCTTTGACTATCCTTTAGATATGTTGTGGTGATTGTGGGACTCTCTTTGGATGGCCGCGGTGACATTAGGAAATCCTTAGATTGAGAACTACGAACTTTGAGGTGTGCTTTTGTAGCCCTACATAATTCTCGTCCTCTCTTGACCACGAAGGAATGACCTCCGGGTGCGTCTCCATTGCATGTTTTATGGGAAATATCATGTGATTTGATTATGTTAATGTTGTTGGGAGTTGCCACTAGTGAAAGTATGATCCCTAGGTCTTGTTTCCACCATTGAAATACCATTTGTGCTCACGTTTACCACTTGTTTGCTTGCTGCACTTTTTATTACAGATTTATATTACTTTGTTTTGCCATCCATATCACTTGCCATTTAACATCTCTTCGCCGAACTAGTGCACCTATACATCTGACAAGTGTATTAGGTGTGTTGGGGACACAAGAGACTTCTTGTATTTTAGTTGCAGGGTTGCTTGAGAGAGACCATCTTCAACCTCTACTTCCCTGAGTTCGATAAACCTTAGGTCATCCACTTGAGGGAAATTGATGCTGTCCTACAAACCTCTGCGCTTGGAGGCCCAACATAGTCTACAAGAGTAGAAGCGTGTGTAGACATCAGGCATTCTTTAGTTGGGTGACTTTCTTCACAATGTGGGCATTCATCCTTGTGTTCTTCATGGTTATGTCCTATTTCTCCACAAAGCTTGCATGCACAAGGTTTCTTCATATCATTTCCATAAGGCTTCAATTTCTGGGACACAAGACGAGATCTTAGCAGAGCCAACTTAAATTCTTCCCAAGTGATTGCTCCTTGCCATCCATTGATGACATCCTCCACCAAGTAGCAGCACCTTTTGCAAAGTATTGAAGAGCATGCTGGACCCTATCCTTTCCGATGATTACATTATTCTTCATGTGATCTTCCATGTTCTAAATCCATTGCTCCATCTCCAGTTGACTAATCGATCCAGAAAATATGAGTTCATCTCCATACACCTTCTAGTAGGTCAAAGGGTTTTAGGTTAGGTCGAGATAGATTAGAGGGAGAGAGGAAAGGTACCCATACAAACAAAAGACAAAACAACTACTATATGGAACAACTCCACATATTCATCAAATCAAACAATCCTATAGTACTCCCACCCACAAAGTTGGTATGGTCAGATACTCAAATCGCAAAACGTGTATCTAATCACTCATGGTGGACTACATCTAAACTAGTTTCTCCGTGTCTTGGTTCATGTCTCCGTTGGCTCCTTCTGTCCGTACTTGATCTTCTCAAGTTCTTCTGTCATATCCTTTAATATCTTGGAGTTGTGTTCGGACCTTCTGGATTTCAACATCCCTGGTATGAACTATGGTCGTACTATCTTTTAGTTCCTGACGAATCTTCAGTATATCAAGGTTTTGCTCCTCCGGGTTGGCTACATTCAGCTTCCGGGTCCTGAGTTCTTCAGGAAATTCTTCCTTGTCAAATAAGGCTTCCAAAAGGTCCACCTGAAGATTCTTGACGTAATACTCCATATCTTGGTGATACACCAACTGAGCTGAAAACTTTTTCCTTTGCTCTATCGTTAAGGTGATAGGTGCTCCATCAGCCTTTTGCCATCCAATCCTTCCAAGGAAATGCATGCTCAACTCACCACGGTGACGATAGCTCAAGCGGGCGATAGCATCATGGACGGTCGTGTTTATGCCCATGTCTCTGCCATGTGTTATTGTTCCATAGTTGATATCTCCTATCTTGGGGTTTTCTTGACGACCAAAAATTTGAGTTTTGACGTTCCATGTTCCGGTCTTCCTCTGACACACCTTGATCTCACGCATCGGTAGCTTCAATAGTCCGACAAGTTCCATTAGGGTTGGTCCATAGGGAAGGTCTTTGTAGTGTTGTATTTGGTTCATGGTGAAGCTCTTCATCTGAAATTTTGAAGTCAGGGATTTCTTCAGTAAGGAATTTTTAGAAGCGTACGAGAATAACTTAAGTGGATCCAATTACAGCCTTCCAAGTCACTTCAGTCTGGGAATTTTCTTCAGAACTTTCAAATTCTTCGAGTCTTCTGGAGTCTTCAACCATTGTAGTTTCAGTTACTCGAATGTACCTTAAAATCCTCTTTATTCTGAAGTGGTCTCAGTCGTTCGATATCTTGTTCTTTTCGGAGTGGTCTCATCGGTTGGGCCCTCACGGGATCAAAAGTGAAAAGGGGTATGGTCTAACTGCTTGAGGTGAGAGACAATTTTGGTAAAGCTTAGAAAAGATGAGAGTGAAAGAATCCTTTTGAAAATAAAGTATTAGAGAAAACATCTCCTATGGGCTTACCAGTTTATAGGGGTCATGTCCTACAGTCAACATGCGCTTTGATACCATCTTGTAGTCACCCGACCCGAATGGATCAAAGTCTCTGTGCTTAAGTGTCATCCCTGGATCGGTATGCTGACACACACAGTACTCGAGGATTTATAACAGAGGTAAATCACATGTATAAAGTAACATAAATACTATTACCTCAATCAACATAGCAGAAGTAACAACAAGGTTGTGGAGTGCCATCAACACCAACGGCAAAGTTGAGTGTAGACATCACAACCCTAACGTATCACTTACTCGCCGAATAAATTCCTGCAACATGAGACGTTGCAGCCAGGTCAGTACATTGAATGTACTGGCAAATTCACACCATAGAATAATGATGAACAATATCTATCACTACATGCATATTATGGCTGGTGGAAGCTCTGAGTTTATATTTTGCATAAAGCTGGTTTTTCCCTACAACATAGGAATAAATTTTATTTTACTGCTAAGTTAAATTACCAATATTGAGAAGGTTCCTCCAACTCAATCCCACAATCACGAAGTCATTAGTAACCCAACAGTTTCATTAAATAGAGCGATGAGATCAACAATAATCCACTTCTAGTTACTCAAAGTTGTCCATAACCGGGGACATGACTAATCATGATTAGTTTGTACACTCTGCAGAGGTTTGCGCACATTTCCCCACAATACTCGATCTCCTCCATTGAATATCTTGCACTGCTTGATGTTTGAGAACCGGATGATCGAGACACAGTTTTTCCGAAGAGGTCCCCTTAACCGATAGATAGGCTGGTACACCTACGATCCCCCTACATCTGCTAGCCCATCATGGAAAGGTTTCCCATAGCTTACTCAACTATGCCAGAGCCCATAATGGCTTGTGGCTGCACACGGAAGTTTCTAGGCATGAAGTATCATATGATCCCTTTGAGCCTGGGTGGCATTCCATAGGGTGATCACACGGGTCCTCTAGGATCCCCTAGGGCAAACACTGGTTTCTCCAGGTGCTCGGGCAAGCCACTGGTTTCTCCAGGGTGCCCCAACCATTCCACCCAGATGTCTGTTAAAACTGACACCTTAAGTTTCCCTTAGTTAATATTACTCTCAAACTTTCCATGAATCTCACATACTAATCCACGTCCACTAGCATGGCTAAGCAATAAGTAACAAACGTATAATCCCAGGGTGTTTCAAGGATCATAGGTTCCTACCTCATGAACTACATAGCATAACCTCATGTTCCTAGATCCTACTAATGCGAATCTTTGAGGGTGAAACTAATGCATAGTAAAACTGGGTATAAGAAAAATATGATCAGAGGGTGAACTTGCCTTGTACTGTTGATGAAGATTTATCGCACTCATAACTCGTGATAGATCCACTCATCACACTCCGATCAATCTATCATAAGCAAGCAATAGTAACCACACAAAAGCAATCATTCAAAGTTCGGAAAGAACGAGAAAACACTTCAGAAAACTTCAAAAACCATTAAATAAAGCTTCTGCACAGAAACATATTTTTAACAGTAGCAAAGTTATGTGATTTTTATCTTAACAGAAAGTACATGTCGAGAGCTTTGATTTGCAAAAAGAATCAACTAAATCGGAGTTATAAAACTTAAGTTATAGCCAAAACAAGTTTATATTCAAATCTATTTGAATTCAAATTTTAATACTTTCAAAAATATTTTTAGTTCGGTTCTCTGGATAGATGAGATCATGACGAAGAATTTGGCATTGGTTTCATCTAATTTGGACAAACGAGTAAAAAGTTGTGAGTGTTTGAAGATCAGGGACTAAACTGTAAATAAAACATCTACAAAGAGGTCCCTGACTAAAACAGATTACCTAATCGAATGAACGTTCGCTATGGATCTATATAAAACGAACACGTTCGCTAAAACAACCAGAACCAACCCAACCCCAGCAACAACAAGTTGAGATTCATGCTTTACCAGAAGATGGGGCCCCAAACAGTAGCATCCCTACAATTGTATCCCTATTTGATGGCTTATTCTCTATTACTCACTCTGCTAGTGAAGAGGTTAACCAAGGAGTTCCAGTGCCACCAATTGGTCAGGGCCTCCTCAACATTGCTCTGGCCTATAGTGCAGAATGAGAGGAGGATGATCTTCAGGTGGCACAACACAATGTGGATAACATACAATCCCAAAATGAAGCTATTCAGACTGATGTGCTACTTCGGTCTGCTGATTCAGAACTCCAACACAATCTACAACAAGTTAACCAGACTATTATGCACAAGGAAGGAGGACATACTGAGGCTGGTGGCCTTTCACTTCCACTTCCTAAGATGGCTACTGACAAGCAGGAAGATGATGTGACTGAGCCTCCATCTGAGAGTGCTAGAACCAACAGTGCAATATTTGGTGTTGCTGTCAATGGAGCAAATGTCAATATCCCTCACACTATGCTCTCTATAGACAAGGGCGAAGAAGATGCACCAATTCCTCATGTGGGCACTTCAATAGACTTAAGCAATAAAGGTAATTATGGTTCATTCTCTTTGCCAGGTTCTCCTACTATGTTTGAGTTACATGCACTGGCTGAGCATCATGCTATGGAAGTTATTGATGGCTCACATTTAATTTCTGAAGAAGGTCTGGATCTATGGATACATCATTTTGTTCGAGTAACTCAGAGAGCTACAAACACATTCAAAATTGATATTCCAGTAAGTTGGTTCAACTTCATAACCCATTTACTATTGACACCTGATAAGTTTGGCTGGACATTACACTTACTCAAATCTGATATGTGGAAAATGTTAACTGCTAGTTGTATGTCTGAAGAAACTATGCTTTTTCATATTCCTGATGGATGTGCTACCTCCTAGGCCCCCACCTGTAAGGATTTCATACTAGGGTTGGGCAAGGAAAATGAAGGAATTAGCCCAGCAGCTCACTCCTCAAGTTGGGCTGGCAGCCCATTACAACAAGTCTCTCCTAGTAATGCTCTACCACTAGGAGAAGTTGTTTCCAGGAAAAGGAGGGGAAAAGAGCCACTAGTTGAAACTGAGGTAAGAAGAAGGGAGAGGACTAAAAAAGACAATAAGGGTTATAGAAGAAAATCATGTGCTGCTAAATCTTGTTTGCCATGTAATGTTGTTCCTCCAGTTCTTCAAAATACAGTGGTTAAAAATCTGACTAAATCTTTCTGTAAGGTGGCCGAGGATGAACTTCAAGAAAAACTATCCAAGAAGCCCAAAAGAAGGGGCAGGAGGAGGTGGCCAAGGTGTCCAAGGCCACAGGACATGCACCTCAACCCAAGTCTGTGTGATGATGAGTCTGCATCAACAACATAGTCAGAGCAGCCGAGTGAACTGTTGTTCTATTTTGGTGACTTGTTGCTACATGCATGCTGGAGTATTTAAATTCAGAACTTGTATGGCAGTTTGCCCTGAGAGGCACCTTTTGTTTGTTGGCTCTATATTGTTTGTGTGTAAGCTTTGGTATCTCACTGTGAGAGAGGATACTTCATTATATGATGCTTTGGAAGTCCATTTCATCAACTACATGCTGCTATTGCTTTAGGTAACACTTGTTACAATGCATTGCCTCACAGATATCCCTCTTTGCATGACCTCTGTTCTCTATTTGTCCACACATTCCTTCCACTTTGGGGTAGTTTCCAGGGGATGGACCTTGGTGAAAAAATCACACAACATTGGTTTTAATGAATAATAATAGAACTTGGAATATTCTAAATTGTAATGTAAGAGGTATAAATTCTTCAGATAAGTGGTTGGCCATCAGACAGAAAGTGGAAGAAGGTGTTGCTCGGGTCGTGTGTATTCAAGAGACAAAGAGAGAGAGAGCTTTGACTTGGCATATATTCATAAAATATGCCCACAAAGATTTAATAAATTTGAATACCTACCTTCCCTTGGGGCATCAGGTGGTATTTTAACTGCATGGAATGGAGCACTGTTCACTCGAGAGATGATGTTTCAAAACAAATTTTCTTTATCCATTCAATTCACTTGCAACACCTCCTCCCAATCTTGGATTCTCACAAACATCTATGGGCCTTGCAATCATGAGGATAAGATTGAATTCATTGAATGGTATGGAAATATTCAAATTCCTAATTATGTGGATTGGATAATCATGGGGGATTTCAACTTTATTAGGCCACCTAAGGATAGAAATAAACCTGGGGGATATGTCAATGAAATGCTTATGTTTAATGAAGCCATTAGTGAACTTGGACTGATTGAACTACCACTAAAAGGCAGACAATTTAGCTGGAGTAACTTGCAAGACAGCCCCCTCCTGGAGAAGTTAGATTGGTTTTTCACCTCTGCTGCCTGGATGACTAGCTACCCAGACTCCACTGCTCTTCCCATGGCCAAACCAATCTCTAATCATCTTCCTTGCATGATTAAAATTGGTACAAATATTCCAAAATCAAAAGTGTTCAGATTTGAAAATTATTGGCTTAAGCAAAGCTCTTTCAAACAAATGGTCCAGGCTGCATGGAACATTCCAGTGGGTCATAGTGATCATGCAAAGAAGATCAATGCAAAGTTCAAAAATGTCAGAAGAGCACACAAGATGTGGGCAAAAAAATTATCATGTCTTAAGAAACAGATTGCAGAATTAAATGATTGCATCTTTCTATGGGACTTGATAGAGGAATACAGGGAACTATCAGTCTTTGAAACTAATTGCAGGAACATGCTAAAGGACTTTTTGCTAATAGTGCTCAATAATCTGAAAATCTATTGGAAGCAGAGAGGAAAAATTAAAGGAGTGAAATTTGGGGATAAAAACACAAAATTCTTCCATACAAAGGCTTCTATCAATCACAGGCACAACAAAATTGCTATGCTCTTAAACAAGGATCAAGCTGAAATCACAGATCATGAAGGAAAGGCTGCCATTCCATCGGAGGCTTTTAAAAATAGATTGGGGCAATCAAATGGACACTCTATGCATTTTTGATCTAAATGACCTATATGAAAACATAGTGGACCCACAAGTATTTATTGATATGGAAAAGCCATTTACTCAAGAAGAAATTGAAGATGTGGTGAAAAACATGCCAACAGATAAATGTCCAGGTCCAGATGGTTTTAATAATGAGTTTATCAAAAGTTGTTGGGATATCATCAATATAGATGTTATTGAGCTTATTATGGCCTTTCATGATGGGAATGTTAATCTTGAAAGCATCAACACATCCTTCATCACCCTGATACCCAAAAAGAAGTGCCATTATCTCCAAATGACTTTAGGCCAATCTCTTTGCTCAATGGAGTACTTAAGATCACTACAAAATTGTTGGCCAATAGACTGCAAAGAGTTATATTGCAAATGGTGCACATTAACCAGTATGGCTTCCTCAAAGACAGAGTGATACAGGATTGCCTAGGATGGGCATATGAGTATATTCACCAATGTCATAACTCTAGGGAGGAAATCTTAGTAATTAAACTGGATTTTGAAAAGGCTTTTGACACAATTGAACATGCAACAATCATTGACATTTTTAGAGCAAAGGGCTTTGGAGAAAAATGGATTTCATGGATGCAAGCCTTATTCTCATCTGCATCTTCATCTGTATTGCTAAATGGAGTACCTGGGAAAAAAATACATCAGAAGAGGAGTGAGACAGGGGGGGCCCTTATTCTCCTTTAATATTTGTGCTTGCTGCTGATTTGCTTCAATCTATACTTAACAAAGCCATGAGGCTAAACCTAATCACTCCACCACTTCAAATCAACTCTTGCCCTCGCTTCCCAATAGTCCAATATGCAGATGACACCCTGGTGATTATGCAAGCAGATACTAGACAGCTGATCTTCCTGAAAGCACTGCTCAATACTTTTGCCTCAGCAACTGGGCTCAAAGTTAATCATGGGAAATCAATTTTGGTCCCATTAAACATTGCTGAAGAAAGGGTGGAACTTTTTACAAACACACTTCAGTGTGCCAGAGGGCGGTTCCCTTTCACATACCTAGGGCTTCCATTGGGAATATATAAACCAACAGTGGAACAATGTCTCCCCCTTGTAAACAGGATTGCAAAGAGACTGGCAGGCATATCTATTTTCATGACTCAAGCAGGAAAACTGCTCCTAGTCAAATCAGTGCTTACATCACTATCAATCTTCTTCATGTGCTGTTTGGACATCCCTATCACCATAAAGAAAAAGGTAATAAAATACTTGAGGCACTGTCTTTGGAGAAGCCCTGACATGGAGGACCACACGCCAGCTTTGGTGGCTTGGCACATAGTTTGTAGACCAAAAGAGAAGGGAGGTTTGGGAGTCTTGGATATTTATACACACAACAAAACACTTCTTATGAAGAATATGCACAAATTCTTCAACAGACATGACATTCCTTGGGTCAATTTAATTTGGGAGACTTACTATAGTGATGGGAAACTTCCAGGAGACAACATGGTAGGCTCATTTTGGTGGAAATCCAACTTAGCTCTCATTGATCAGTACAAAGCTATTGCTAGATGCAATGTGGGAGATGGTATCAGTGCTTTATTTTGGGATGATTTATGGCATCATACGGTACTCAAACACAAATTCCATCACTTATACTCCTTTGTCAAAAATCCATAATTCAACATTCAGCAAGTGATACAGACTGAATATCTACTGGACCTTTTCTACTTGCCACTGACAACAGAAGCATATGAGGAGTTTTTGCAAATGGAGGATATTTACATCTCTATGAGACAATATGAATTACTGGACTCACTGGACACATGGAGCTACATTTGGGGGAATGAATTATATTCATCTATCAAAGCATACAAGGTTCTAATTGGACACAAGCAAGTCCCCCCACACTTCAACTGGATTTGGAAGAGCTCATGTCAGTCCAAACACAAAGTCTTCTTCAGTAAGCTGCTCCATGATAGTGTCAACACTAGAAATCTTCTTAGGAGAAAGAATTTTGTGCTGGAGACATATAACTGTGCAGTAAGAGGCTGTCAACAGGAAGAGACATTGCATCATCTCTTTTGGGGATGCCCCTTTGTACAACAATGTTGGGATTTTATATGTCCAACAAGAACACCAAACCTATCAGTGTTAGAAGCATTCCAAGATCTAAAGGATAAACTAAACTACCCATTCTTCATGGAGATCATCATTCTTGGATCATGGGACATTTCGATAACCAGAAATAATAAGATTTTTGAAAATAATGTACCATCATTCCAAGGATGGAAGTTCATTTTCATGGAGGAACTAAAGCTGCTAAGATACAGAATGAAGAAGAAACATGAGTCTTTACTCTGCTTGGCTAGAAGCGATGTTGTATTTTATTTTATTTTCTAGGTTTCTTCTTCTAGTTCTGTTCTCCTTTATTTCTATCTTTCTTGCTTAGTTTTTTCTTCTTTTAGGGCTTATCTCACCCTTTTGATTTAATTTATAAAAATCGCAGTGGGGTTTTACCCTACTGTTCATAGTCAAAAAAATGTTCGCTAAACACACCTCAACAGAGAACGTTCACTAACTAATTGATAAAAAAAACCAAACCGGTTTTATAATGAAAACCAAAACTAAAACAACTAAAAAACGAGCGAACCGGGCGGTTTATGCCGGTTCAGGCAGGTTGGCGGCGGATCGGGCGGCGGGTCGCGGGGCGGGTCCGACGGTGGCTCCGGCGGCGGCTCCGGCGACGAGGGGCGTTGGCGGCGGGGCTTGGGCGACGGAGCGGGGCTCAGAGGGCGGCGGCGACCTGGGTCGGCTGGGCTGGCCGCGGCCCAGTTCGGTCGGCCCGAAGACAATTTTTTTAATAGAGACAATAATAAAATTAAAAACCAAATAAAATAAAAATATAATGTAGGCATATTATATATCAAAATTTTCATAAAAAGATTTTCTACATCATGAACATTGTTCTAGAGTCAAATAAAATCCACAAAATTTTAAATAAAGCAAACTATGCTACTGGTTTATTTAAAAATCAAAATAAAATATTTTAAAATACCAACTTTATTTCAAACTCATTTTTCTACTGTAGGGAATCATTTTACCCTATTTTCCATATATTTTATTTTTGGAGAAAAATAATTTGATAAAAAACAAATAACTCCAAACTGAAAGCAGGTTTAGAAATATTTCGAAAGGGGACTTTCAATTTGTTTATTTTAAACTTCCAACTCATATTTCTTATAATTTGAAGAAGTCATTTTATCTACTCTCATGAAAATCATTGAGTTGCATAAAGTATATGAATTTGAAATATTTTCCAAATGGAATTCAAATCTTTTCAAAACCCTTTTCATTTTATTAAATGGAAGAAGTCATATCATCTTCACTCTAGGGTTTTGTGATGAAATGAATTTGAATTCATGGAGAACATAAATGCAAGGTGAAAGTTTGGGAAAGTCATTTCATTCCCTCTCATTTAACTTTCAAAAAGTTTCAAATTTCACTCAATTTCACACAAGCAACCACACCCCAATCAAACAAACAATCAAAACTATTTATTTAATGCAACATTCCAAAATTTAGATTTTTGGGATGTTACAATGTCATGTGGTTTCAGCTTGTTGCAAATGATGGCGTCAACCCTAAAGTGTACACGGTGCGTGTTGCCCCTGAAGATCAGACATACATGTGCAGCTGCAACATGTCTGAGATGTGTGGGCTGATCTGCCCACATATCATCCGTGTCATGGTGCACCTGAACGTGCAAATAATACCTGCGACTTACATGCCTCCAAGATGGTATAAGATCGCAACCGACCTTGCGCCTGAACCGGGCGATGAGCATGGAGCTATGCACTTCGGCGTCCCCACGACAAACACCCTAAAGTTTAACTCTCTCTGTCGGAAGTTTGGGAAACTCGCTTTGGATGCATGCTTCAATGATGAAGCCTATACTTTTTCTCTCTAGGCCAATTGAGTAGGGCAGTGTAGGGGCTGCAGCAATAAAAGCTAGAGCAACTCATGGGGTTGCAGGAGACGAAGAAGCCCAAGGTCATCCAGCTAATGAACAAGTCTCAGGGGGTCCAAGTGCAGGGCAGCAGGTTCCACCCCCTGTAGGACTGCGGAACCCACCAAAGTCAGCAAAGAAGGGGAGGCCAAAGGAAAAAGAGAAGCGAAGGAAACCACTAATTGAGCTTCGAGAAGATGAAATGAAGAAGAAAGCAAAGAAGGATGCAGCGAAAACGAAGAAACCTCCAAAGCCAAGAGAAAATAGGACTCCATGCAAATATTGTTAAGATGAGGGTCACAATGTGAAGGACTGCCAACTCCTTGCTGCTTTTCTTCCTGCGAGTGCGAATGCGAAAGCTCCGGGTGTCGAAACAATCCTTACCCTTTAGGATGTTTCGTGAGGAAAAAATGATGAATTTCCTTGTAACACCCCATGACTTACGATAAAAAGTTATGTTGACTAGTTGTGAATGTTTGTTTTGTGGGATTGCAACATATTACTACATGTGTGGTTTGAAAAAGTAGAATGTTGCTTTTTACGAGAGTTGACTTAAAAAGATTCTTATTATTAAAGGGATGAAACATAGTTGCAGCTTTTGAAAAACATGGTTGCAGCTTTTAGGAAACATGGTTGAAGCTTTTTAAAAACATGGTTGAAGCTTCTTGAAAATATGGTTGAAGCAAAATAACAAGTTGTGAAAGGAAAAGCCTTGAATGATTTTAAGTGTTGATTTGGCTATGCAGCAAAATTTGGCTATGCAGCAAAATTTGGCTATACATGATTCCATTATATGTGAGCTTGTAGCAATTCAATTGCAAAAAGAATGTAGTGATATAGCAAATGTTTTTATGAGGACATGACTACCTTGGATACGACCAAAAATATTGCATACATACATATTTGTGAGGTGATTTCTAATGCAAAGTATGCAATACTTTATTTATGTTATCCAGGACAAAAGTACTTCACACACTTTTGTGCCATGTGTAATTGCAGGTGTATGGGACATTTGGACAATCCACATATGAAGATAAGGGAAAAGAGAAGTTGATGTGTTGTTCAAAAAGTTCTCTCACGTCACTTTTGAACCAAGAGAAGATAGAGTCCAAGTCTCTCACGTTCTGGACTCAGATTCGGACTGCACAGACATACCTGACTCAAAACGCCAACATCTCCTTCATATGGACTCCGAATTGGGTGATTGTTTTTTTGTTGAAAAGTAGATTTCGTACACTTTCCAACCCAATTGGATTCACCTTCAAATTCGTCTGGAGCGTTGAGTTGTGGACGAAACAATCTGACGTTGCAGCAGAATCCGAGTCAAACTACAAGTCAAATGGTGTTGCATCACCTCCACTTGGTCCCATGACCCTTGTACAACCCAGGGTTAGTTTGAGGCTGCCTTGGGACATCCTCCCACCTCTTTGGCTGCCACCCATTGCTCCTATATAAGTAGATCCATCTAGTAGCTTTTCCCTTGGATTTGTTTAGTCAAAAGTTAGCTATTGCAACTTCGTGTACTTTGTTTGTGTCCAACGACCAGACCAAGACCGCTTACGAATCCCCACCTTTATCAATACTTCATATATATTTACAATATTCAGATTGCTTTACCATATTCTTGCTTGTTCTTCGATTGCATGCAGGAATAGACCTTCGTGGTCAGGCTGATCGTGCTTCTAGCATTGTCAGTAACCCCAGGAGATTAGTTTAGCGATTGCTGATACGTCCATTTTGCATCATGCTTATATGTTGATATTTATTGCATTATGGGTTGTTATTACACGTTATGTCACAATACTTATGCCTTTTCTCTCTTATTTTACCAGGTTTACATGAAGAGGGAGAATGCCGGCAGCTGGAATACAGGGTTGGAAAAGGAGCAAACTCTGGAAACATATTCTGCACAACTCCAAAAGCCTTGAAACTTCACAGAACTACATTTCAGAAAATATAAAAAATATCTGGCGAAAGAAGATCACGAGGGGGCCACCTGCTATCCACGAGGGTGGTGGCGCGCCCCCCCTCTCTGGGCGCGCCCTTTGTCTCGTGGGGCCCCCGATGCCCATCTTCTCCTATATGAGGTGTTTTGACCTGGAAAAAAATCATAAGGAGGCTTTCGGGACCAGACGCCGCCGTCTCGAGGCGGAACCGAGGCGGAAACCAATCTAGGGCTCCGACAAAGCTGTTCTGCCGGGGATACTTCCCTCCGGGAGGGGGAAATCGTCATCACCAACAACTCTCCCATCTTGGGGAGAGCTATCTTCATCAACATCTTCACCAGTACCATCTCCTCTCAAACCCTAGTTCATCTCTTGTATCCAATCTTTGTACCCAAACCTCAGATTGGTACATGTGGGTTGCTAGTAGTGTTGATTACTCCTTGTAGTTGATGCTAGTTGGTTTACTTGGTGGAAGATCATATGTTCAGATCCATTATGCATATTAATATCCCTCTGATCATGAACAATATTATGTCTTGTGAGTAGTTACTTTTGTTCCTGAGGACATGGGAGAAGTCTTGCTATTAGTAGTCATGTAAATTTGGTCTTTGTTCGATATTTTGATGAGATGTATGTTGTCTCTCCTCTAGTGGTGTCATGTGAACGTCGACGACATGAGACTTCACCATTATTTGGGCCTAGAGGAAGGCATTGGGAAGTAGTAAGTAGATGATGGGTTGCTAGAGTGATAGAAGCTTAAACCCTAGTTTATGCGTTGCTTCGTAAGGGGCTGATTTGGATCCATATGTTTCATGCTATGGTTAGATTTACCTTAATACTTCTTTTGTAGTTGTGGATGCTTGCATTAGAGGTTAATCATAAGTGAGAGGCTTGTCCAAGTAAGGACAGCACCCAAGCACCGATGCACCCACATACCAAATCATCAAAGTACCGAACGCGAATCAGATGATCGTGATGAAAACTAGCTTGACGATATTTCCCATGTGTCCTCGAGAGCACTTTCCTTTATATAAGAGTTTGTCCAGGCTTGTCCTTTGCTACACAAAGGATTGGGCCACCTTGCTGCACCTTATTTACTTTTGCCTTTTGTCACTTGCTACCAATTACCTTATCACAAAACTATGTGTTACCTATAATTTCAGTGCTTGAAGACAATAGCTTACTTAAACTACCTATCATTTCCTTCTGCTCCTCGTTGGGTTTGACACTCTTACTTATCGAAAGGACTACGATAGATCCCCTATACTTGTGGGTCATCAATTGCTAAGGCATAACATCGTGCACGTTTGTAGTCGGATCGTCAAAGTCGACTCCACCAAATCGATAGTTATCATCTCAATGAAAGAACGGACCCTATCCTCTATCAAGCGGTATAAGTTTTTAGGTTGCTCAGTGAGAATTTTCAATTATCCCTAGATTAGATTTATTTTCTTACCTATTGTCGAAGAAAAGGCCACAAAAAAGTTAGATATATTAATCCTTTGTCCTAGCCAGTCTGAGCCTTTGCAATTTTCTTTTCATTGTTTGCATTATTGAATTATCGGTTGCATCATCGTGTCGAGTTGCTGGTCTTAGTGTCTAGTTCGTTTAGAGTTTAGAGTTCTATTCACATTAGTCATGTCGCCGCTGCATCGTTATCCCTTCCGCTGTCCACCACCTCATCCATCAATTTCCATAACGCACTACCCATCATTCATTATCACAATCATAGTTGAGGTCGTTCGCATCTTCGCTTGATCCAATCTGCATCTTATCTAGTATGTCTTGGAAAGAGGGAGAGAAAAAATCAGAGAGAAAAAAAAGAGAGAGAAAAAGTAAAAAAAAAGTCAGAGAAAAAGGAAAGTAAGAAAAAGGAAAAAAGGTGAAAGAAAAAAAGAAAATTCGGATCTATTTAGACTCAGTCTCGTACCTGAATTCGGATTGGAATATGTTTTGTACCGGTAAAGCGGGCATATCTTTTTCATACGAAGTTTGTTTTGGCTCCACAAATACTCAAATTAAAGCTAGCGACGAGCTGCATCTGAATACTTGCAGAAGCATGTTCAATATTTCGCACCTCCAAATCATCTTCTAAATAGGTCATTTTCCCTCTAAAGTTCGCGAACACAACTTGTTCTAGTTTTTCAGGCCAGTTTTACAATTTTTGACTACTCATATCAACTTGGAATTGAGTGATTCTATTTGCGTTTGAAATCTTGAGTCAGTAGCATTCTGCAGAAAAATTATCATAAAATTGGCTCAAACTTTTCAAGAGGAAAGTTGGAGAGAGAGTTGTTGTATATCCTGCTTGGCAGTTGTTTTTCATCATTATCTTTACTGCCGTTGTGATCTTCACTTATATCTTGTTGTCCAGAGCTACTTCATATCCTTTATTGATGCTAGTTGTGCTACGCCGTGACCTCATTAGTGTTCTAGGCTCGCGTCTCTAGTCCGGTCTAGCCTAGGACCAGCATAGTACTGTCGTTGAGCGTTTATTCAACATTGCATCTCTGAATTGATTATTGCTAATCTTTTCCTACCATATGTAAAGCCAACCTAGCTCCATATATTTCTATACGGTGTATACGTACGTTCACCTGGCAATCGCTTTACTCAATCTTCGGAGTTATTTGACACCGTTGGTTGCTTGTCACCACGTGCTGCATGGTAAGAACTTGTAAGACATTGCTATTTGCTTTACTATGAGCGCTTTACCACCACATCTTAGTAGTTCATAGGAACATTATTCTCGAATTTTGTTTCTTTTTTTCTACTAATCATGATAGGTTACGGTGATAGAGGCTCTTGGATGATGGATATATCTTCACCATCATGGGAGGTGGGACAACACACACAAGCACATGGTCAGGTTATCTCTTTACCGTCATTTGAGGGTAGATTTAATCCGGCTATTTATCTAGCTTGGGAGCTTGAAGTAGAAAAAGCTTTTTAGTCACCATGTTTTTTCTGAACTTCAGAGAGTACAAGCTGTAGCTAGAGCATTTACTGGTTTTGCTTTTGTCTGGTGGAGTGTGCATTGTACGAAAAACATTGATAACCAACCCACAACTTGGAAAGATTTGAAAGTTGTAATGAGAAAACAATTTTTTCCTCCTTACTATCGTCGTGAATTGATTCGCAAATTGGAACAACTAAAACAAGGCAGTAACACTGTTCATGTTTACTACCAAGATTTCAAATCGTATATGCATAATTGTGACATAGAAGAATCTGAGAATGATACAATGCGTAATTTTTTTGGTGGTTTGAACCATGATATTCGAGCAAGATTTCAGTATATTCCTCATTGCGTTACTGGTATGTATGTTCGTGCGTGTACCTTTGAGAGACAGATACATGAGGATGCATTGGGTGACTACAACTATTCCAGTTCATGCTCACCACCACCGGTTGGTTCCTCCACCATTGCACCTACTAGAGCAGCCACACCTCAGATTGTGAGCGCGACATCATCTCAAGTTTATGGTACATTGTCATCATTCATACCTACACCAGCTACATTTGTGCAACAAGGTAACAGTAAAGGTATTGATGATACAACTTCACACGAGAATGATGCATGCCTAGTTAACTTGAATACATCATGTGTTGAGTTACCTAATGATTTGAGCACACCACCTATTTTAGAGAATAGTGTTACTATCATGAACGCGTCATGTGATCAAACAACTGAAATACCAACAATTTTGAGTGCATACATTGAATTATATGTTGATGCAAAAGAATCAATGTTTAATCATTTTGATATGACCTCTAATCTTGGTAATGAGTATGTGTCAAATGACTTATTGCATGTTTGCTTATTTAAGCATGCTGTAGCATGTGAATTTGATGCAAATAAGGTCTATTCACCAATCTTGGGATGGTTTAATGATGAATATTGTCAATCTTTTGATATGAATAAGAGCTTCACTTATTTGTGCAAACTGAGTTGCAATATTTTCATGCCTTCTACTTCTTATGATTATATTTTGGCTTTATATTTTATGAACTATGAAAGTTACTCATTTTTTAAAAAGGGGAGCTTTATTACTTAAAAGGTTTAAGCATTACACCCGGCCTCTGCATAACTAACATGCACAGAGTCAACAAAGTCCTCACGACAAGCCAGTATAACAAGAAGAAGGCGAAATACAAAGATGAAATCCGTATGACGCCTAAAGCATAGGTGGCCCAATCCTAAGATCATGCTGCCACCCATGTTGGGTAGAAGTATCCCTCGCCGCAGCCTCCAATCGTGTACACACCTCTGTAAACAGGCCTTGATTCTCCACTCGTTGTAGAGAGGACCATAAACGAAGCGTCCCGGTACATCTGTAGATAACCTGCATAAGAGAAGTACTTCTATCGTTTAAAACCTTATCATTTCTACATAGCCAAAGCGACAAAATCACGGCAAGCGCTCCCGCCCTGAGAATAATTCTAAACTTGTAATCAATCCCATGTAACCAGTTGCCAAATATATTAGCAATAATACACGAAGGATACAGGCCAGAAGATATCTGGATGACTTACCATCTAGAACGAGCCAATTTACAATGGAAGAACAAATGTTTTATTGTCTCATCATGCGGACAAAATACACATTGTGTACTTCCATGCCAATTACTCTTAATAAGGTTATCTTTAGTAAGAATGACTCCGCGACGAAGATACCATGCAAAGATTTTATTCTTAAGAGGTATCTTCATCTTCCAGATTTTCTTATTATTATTATCAACTGGCACGTCTCACTGGATCAAAGCTCTATACATAGAATCCAGTGAGAATTGTCCATTCGCATGTAGGTTCCAACGAAAGACATCAGATCCTTGTGACAACTGTACCGTGGTTAACCGCTGGAGTAGTATCTTCCACGATTGGAGTCTAGGTCCAATTAAATCCCTTCTGAACGTCACATTTGGCAGAAATGATTCCAAAACTTTGGCAATAGTATCACCCTTGTGATGCACAATATTGTATAGAGCTGGATATTGTTCCCGGAGAGTAGCATTACCTAACCACTTATCCTCCCAGAATCTAATTTCTGAGCCATCCTGAATTGAGAAGGAACCATAGCAAAAGAAATGTTTCTTCGTTGCCATTAGTCCGGCCCAAAAATGAGAGTCCCCAGGCTTCTAGTATACTTGGGATACCGCCTTAGAACCCACATATTTTCTCCTTAGGAGGGTTTGCCATACACCATCTTCCGTCAACAACTTAAACAACCATTTGTCGAGGAGGGCCCTATTCTTAACCTCAAGGTCATGAATGCCCAAACCACCTTGGTCCTTGGGACGGCAAACCACACTCCACTTAGCCAGTCGATATTTCTTTCTCTCACTATCTCCTTGCCAAAAGAATCTCAATCAGAAGTAATCCAATCTATGTAATGCTCCTTACAACAATTGGAAGAAGGAAATCCTATATAGTACCATGTTATTTAGTACTGAATTTATGAGGACCAACCTTCCTCCTAGAGATAGTAATTTACCTTTCCAACTGCTAAGTATTTTTTGTAGTCTCTCCTCGACGTGTTTCCATTTAGCATTTGTGAGTCTTCGATATATCCCCAAATAAGTGATCAGAAACTGGCCCAAATCCGCATCCGAACATGTCAGCATACAGATGGGCCTCGTCTTGAGCCTTGCCGAAACAAAACAGTTCACTTTTATGGAAATTGATCTTAAGCCCTGAGAGTTGTTCGAATGCTGATAAAATTAATTTTAGATTTCTTGCTTTCTCGAGGTCATGATCCATAAAGAGAATCGTATCGTCGTCATATTGGAGGATAGAGAGGCCACCATCCACTAGATGACTCACTACCCCATCAATTTGGCCATCAACCTTGGCACGCTCAATCATGACCGCTAACATATCAGCCACTATATTGAATAGCATGGGCGATATTGAGTCACCTTGTCACAATCCTTTCTTTGTTTAGGAATAGTTGCCAATGTCATCATTGAATTTAATGGCAACACTACCTCCAGTCGCGAAACTATGGATCATTGCGCGCCACTCTGCAGAAAAACCTTTCATTCTGAGAGTCTGTTGAAGAAAAGACCACTTGACTTTGTCATAAGCTTTTCTGTAATGCCCAGGATGGAGTTATACCTCCTACGGGTCGAGGCCCGACTTAAAGGCATAAGTCCATCCTAGAATGATCTCAAGTTTGGTAATCTTTGCACAACTCATGTAAAAGAGGGATGGTAAACTTAAAATAGTCGGCTTACAATCGCCACGTCACAGAAACAGTACAAGTCTCAAACATCATCATACAATAAGATCACTACAACCCTCTAAGGGCAAAATCCAAATGTCAAAGTACCAAACTTAGATAAATAAAACAACCACAGGCGGATCGAATCCTAGTAAGAGTCTCCACTACTGATCGTCCGGGTAGCGCACGTAGTAACGACTACGCTCCTCGTCGTACTCCCAATCCAGCTCGGTGCCATCACCTGGATAGCTCACGGCTGGACCTGCATCTGGTGTGTGAAGTAACTGTGAGCCACAGAGGACTCAGCAATCCCGTTCCCGGGTAACAGAACTATCAAAGCCTTTAGGTGAGGGAAAGGCTGAAGAAAGAAAAGAGGTGAAGGAACAACAAAGAGTCTGCAGCAGCAACTAGCACTAACTTACGCAAGAGAGAGCGAGAAGAGAAGGCAAAGCGGGAAGTGATCACTAAGTGATCCTAGCTACAAGCTCAAACATAACCCCTCCGTGTTCAACTCCCGAATCCCTATTCGGAAATTGACAGTCACGGAACGCACGCTGGTAGTGTATTAGCATCATTGTGTCAAGTTATCTACAACCGGAATTAACAAGCTCCCATCTGCCACATAACCGCGGGCACGGCTTTCGAAAGTTCAAAACCCTGCAGGGGTGTTCCAACTTGACCCATTACAAGCCCACGATCCGCGGAGTCGCAACTCCAAAGTGGGAAGACCCGAGTATCCTCGGAATCCCGTGCTCAAGATATACCGAACTAAGGTAAGGCTAATCCAGCAAATCCTCCCGGCGTGCCGACACCCTGATCGTAGCCGCGCGTATCTAGGTCTCAGGACACGACCGGATGGGTGAAGCTACGGGTTTTTACCAAACCTTGAGTTTCCTCGAGGTGGCCCCGCAGGCTCCCCGTTTCGGACCAACACTCATGTGGAGCACTGGCCCGGGGTTGTTGATTAAGAAAAAGGGTTTATAACTCCCTATGCAAGTTTAGTTTGTTATTAGGCAAATAGTACCAATGTTGGGATTTGCTGGAAAAGACTTAGCACATAGCGGTTTATCGAGGGGGTCCCATACACCCCAACCGTGTTAGGAACGCATAATCAAGGAACATAAAACCGGCTTATACGGATCCTAACGGCATGAGTGGAACAAAACACCAAGCAAAAGGCTTAGCCTTCCACCCTTGCCAATATATATGTGATTTCAGTTAAAGCATTTATATAGTGTGATATAACCCAACCAAACTTCAACATGAAGCAAGCATCTTCGATCTTCATCTGCAACTAGCAACGCTATAAGAAGGGCTGAGCGAAGCGTACTTAGCCAAGCAACGGTTTGCATAGGTAGGGTGGTTAAACATGGCATTTGGTTACAAGTAGGAGGCTGACAAGAAGAACATGGGCATCGAGGCAAAACTATAGATCGAGACTACTAGCAATAGACAAAGATAGTAATGTTATCGGGGTTCGGTCATCTTGCCTGAAGAGAAGAAGTTCGGATCAAAAGAAGGGTCCTCTTCTTCAAACTCGTTGGAAACCTCGTGCTCAACCTCGTTGGAAAACTCGTGCTCAACTTCCGGGTCTAAACAAGACAAACACACAAGCACCAATCAACACGATGCAATGCGCACTCGAAAAACATGTATGCATGAAGGATGCACTAAAGATGCACAAGGAGCACGTAAGACATCACTCAAGCAAAACACCTCAAAACAAGATAACAACCTGATAATATTAATCTACACAGAAAAACACCCAAGTTTGATATAAAGATCGCTGAAATCGGAGTTACGGGCTAAAAGTTATGCCCGAAACAAGATTTGAGCGAAAACTGCAAATTACAGCAACATAGCATCTTGGGAGCTCAAAATAATTAATCTACAGCACCCAAAAAGCATGGCAAAGAACTTGAACATAAACTAGATATAATGTACAGCAACTAGGTCCAAAGTTCACCCCAAACGGAGTCACGGATCAATAGCAATGATCTTGGACATATTGAACTTTGAAATAAAATTCTGGCAGCAGAATTTTATTGAAAGTTTGGAGCAAAAGATAAACATGCTACAGCACCTCAAATGGACATGTGAGGACATGGATGGAAAGACAACAATATATACTTCATGGAACAATCAAAATCCACCCCAAAACTATCATGCTTTGTCCTACAACATCACACGAACATGGCATCGGAACGTTACAGATTTCAGACTTAGTGAAATTTCACTAAGTCCTAAAACAGCAACATCATCATAGCATCAAAAAGAGCATGTTTAAGACACCTCGGAACTAAACATGGCAAAGGGTAAGCACCTCATCAAAATACATATGAAGGTGATCCCGAAACACACAAGCATGCATCAATGTGGTGAACACACCGATTACAACGAGCTCAACAACATGGCATTTCATAACAAGTAAAAACACAACATTTGAACATGGCATCTTGCAACGATGATAACAAGGAAACAATAAATCTACCATGCAACCTATCACACACAACACGTAGTTCGTGGCAAGACGAACACGTGGACATGTCATTTGCATCGTTTGGACAAACGAGCTAAAAGATATCACATGTCAAAGGTGGCACAAAAATAACACATAGCAGCAGTTTATATCATCATACACTCTTGCAACAGCAAAACAAGGCCCTAGATGATCTCTAACATGCATGACTACAACAGGTAAAACGTAGAGGGCATCTCCACGAACATCTGGACATAACACACGCTCAAAACGGAGCACCACAGCAAAAGTTATGCAAGGTCAAAGTAGGCATAACAGAACAGGAAAAACAGGGGCTAGGGTTTGAATTTGGACCTCTCAGATCTGGATCTGAGGATGAACAGTGCTCGGAGGCCCGGTGAACAGTGCGCGCGGCCCGCGGGCGGTGCGGTCGGTGGGCGAAGGCGGGGAAGGAAGCCCGCGGGGCGGCGCGGTTGACCTCCGCGGCGGCCTGGCCGGAAGGCCCAAGGCGAGGAGGCGGCGAGCGGGGCTGTAGCAGGGTGGGCCGGCCCGGTGGGATCCGACGGCGTCGGCTGGGAGGAGCGGGACGCGGTGGCTGGCGATCGGACGAGGCGGCGAGCGCGCGAAGCGGGCCGGCTGCTGATGGCCCGTTCGATCGCGAGGGGAGGGGCGACGAAGACCGGATCGGTCGAAGCACGGCCCGGTGGAGCCGACGGGGATCTGGTCCCCCACCGGCCAGACCGAGCGGTCGAGCGGTCGGTCGCCAGGCGCCAAGTGGAGAGACCCCGCGACAGCCAGGCGCTGACTCCGGCGCGCGACGCGGCCGAGCCAGTAGGAAAAAATAGCGGCGGCGGCTGCTCGAAGAAAAACCTGGATCCCCTCGGGATCTGATTTCTGGATCTGAAAGAACTGAAAAAAAAAGAAAGGAGAGGGAAGGAAGAAGAAGGGGACAAGCCAAATAGACCTAGGGGTCTATATATAGCAGTGATTTAGGTTTAGGAGGAGTTTTAGGGCGCCAGGAGCCCTCCGATCTGGATCCAACGGACCCGATCGCGGGGATGATTTAAAAGGACCAGACGGAGATAAAAGACTGCAACAGGGGTATTTCCGGGACACGAAGTAAGGGCACTTCGGACCCACACGAGCAACGGAGGGAAAAGTCAACGGAGTCCAAACGAGACGAGATTTGAGAGGCGCGTTGCACACAACAAAACAACAACACACAACACAACCTCGCGGCACACCGGTAACGAAAAACGCCCGAACAACAAAGAAGGCCTACGGGACGTCACGGACACGTGAGGGAGCTCCGGAACACGAAACGGACAACGGGAAGAAACGCCACGAACCGGATGCAACCCACAACACAAACAAAATGCAATGCACATGTCTACATGATATGAATGAATGCCACACACTCACACAACAAAACGACGAAAGCCCGAAAGACAAAGAACCCGAAATGGAAATAGATGAAGCCGGAGATTTATTATAAGCCCAAAAGGGAAAGTATTACATCCGGGGCATTACATTTTCAAAGTCGATTTTAAGAAACACCCCATTCAGTTTTTTCCAATGCAATTCGTGAATTGTTTCATGAAGGACAACAACCCCATCTAGGATGTTTCTGCCTTGCATGAAGCAGTTTGAGAAGAGCGAACCACATGTTCAACAACCGAATTTAGTCTAATCGTTGCTAGTTTAGTGAATATTTTAAAATTAACATTAAGCAGGAAAATTGGACGATAGTGTTGTATCCTTTCGGACTCGTTAACCTTAGGTAATAAAATAATTTCACTGAAGTTTAAGCGAAACAACTCTAGTTGGCCAGCGTGAAGGCATCCAAACAAGAGTAGGAGATCCTGTTTGATGATCTCCCAAAAGTTCTGGTAGAACTCCGCGAGAAAACCATCTGGACCCGGTGCTTTGTTATGATCCATTAGGAAAACCGCCTTTCTAACTTCCTCCTCAGAAAACGGAGCTGTTAGAAGGCTATTTTCCGCATCAGAAGCCTGGGGGATATCATTTGTTCGAGACTCGTCCATTGAGAAGTTTCCTTCCTCAGGGGCTCCGAACAGATTTTTATAATAACTAGTGATATAAGACTTAAGTTACTCATGCCCAACAATCATGCCCTCCTCCTGTTGTAGGGAATGAATAAGTTTCTTTCGATGCCAAATCACCTTTCAGGATAAACTAAGAGTTTGAATGTTGGTACCACTTGAGTTCTTCCTCGCGCAGCATGCGAGCTAACTGGGCATTCGATTGACTCTTGATCTCTATTTCAAGGTCAGAGAGAGGTCTAATCTCTGCCAGAGCTTCTAAATCATCAATAATAGATGAAAGACGAAGCTTCTCCTTTTTTAGGATACCGTGGTATGCCTAGCCCATCCACCAAGGTACTTACATAATGCACGTATTTTGTTGTTCCATATATGTATTGGGGTAAGCCCGGAAACCGGTTTATCCCACACCTCCTCACCATTTCATAGAATCCATCTCGATGCAACCAACCTAGTTCAAACTTGAACTTGTGTCTGTGTTGTGGTCGAGGTAATCCGATGGTGAAGAGGATGGGTGCATGGTCTGAGATAGCCTCTATACGAGGCAGAGCGCGAACACAAACCATTGGGAATTTGGATACCCGGTCGGTATCCATAAAACACGATCTAATTTCTCATATGTCGGCTCTGGAAGACTATTCGCCGAAGTGAATTGTCTTCCAATCATGGAAACCACTCGCAAATCTAGACTGTCTATCATAGCGTTGAAAAGGAAAGGCCAATGATTATCAAACCTACATCGGCTTTTCTCATTTGGAAATCGTAGCAAATTAAAATCCCCACCAATAAGAATGGGGTAGGGATTATCTTCGCTAGATTAACCAGTTCACGGAGAAAAATGGCCTTGAGCTCATCCTGGGCTGCCCCATACACGGCGACGAGGGTCCATGTGAAGCTTTCAGCTTTGTTTCGGATATGGAGTTTAATATGAAACTCTCCATCCGAACTAGCCAAAACATCCATAGTCCCCGTGTTAATGCCAAGTAAAATGCCTCCAGAATGACCTCGAGGTGGTCATGAAATCCAATTACAGTCTATCCCGTCTGGCCTTAGCCTTCATAAGTCCTTGTCGTCGAGGGACTTATAGTTCTCGAAGAAGATAGTCTTGTAGATGTCGTTGTGCAATCCCATCATGAAGTGGAGCTTCATCGAGATGGGGTCGTCCACGCCGGCTCGTCACAAGGCATTCTTCATCTCCTTGAAGTACTCGTCGATGGACTTGGATCCTTGTATGGTGTTCTCCAATTGGCGTAGAAGATGCTCCGTGTAGGTGGAAGGCACGAACTCTCGTCGCATAGCTTTATTCGTCTTGGGCCAATTCACGTTGAAGCTCGTCGAAGGTGTGTGAAGCCACCATGTTGACGCGTTGTCATGGAAGTTTCTTGTGGCGCACTTCACTTGATCTTCGTAGGGAACTTGATGTAGCGTGAGGTAGTCGTCCATCTTGCGCTCCCACTCTAGATACTCCTCGGGGTCTTGAGTCCCATAGAAAGGAATCTTTTAGTCGTTGTCGAGGTCGTAGTAGCTCGTGGAAGTCGCGAACTTGAGCTTGGGGAGCTTCTCTTGATCATAAGCTTGGGGTGCTTATGGGCGAAGATGTCGCATATCCAAAGGCGAAGATGCCTTGAAGTCGCTTGGCAAAGATGCCAAGGTGTACGGTGAAGTCGTTGAGCGGTTTTTGGTGTTGAGCTCTTGACCTTCACGTTCTTGTCGTTGATGGTGTCGATGCCGATGAGATCTTGCCGGAGATGGTAGCTCGGAAGGATGTGCACTAGAGCATCTTCTCGAAGATGAGGGAGACCTCTTGCGGTTTTTGAGGAGGGCTTTGAGCTCCTTCATTTGAGCATCCATGTTGGCACACAAGTTGTTCGTCATGGCATCGAACTTGTCGTTGTTGGTGTAGACCGAAGTAGATGAAATGCTTTGCCTATCCATCACAAGACTCGAGCAAAGGTGAGTAGGAGATGAGATAAACAATACCAAGTTACCTTTTCCGAATGTTGAGGATGTATCCCGTTTCACTCAATGTGAAATGAAAGAATAGTGGAATTGGTACCGGACTTGTTCACTCACACCTATCAAGTAAAGCTTATCGAGTGGCTTGGTTAGGATAAGTGGCACAAAAATTTGATGCAAAATGTTAGCAAGAGTCAATAAAGTTGAAAGAGATCCACAAATTCGCAAATGTAACAAGTAGACCAATAGCAATATGTGGCACACGGAAACACACACACGGATATATTAATGGGGTCGTGCAACCAAGGAACGAGCACAAAATGTGGAATCCACGGAAAACGCTCGTGTTGCACAACTCAAGAGAGACGCTAGCACGATTGCTCTATAGGCGGATACGACACTTGTGCACAACCTATAAGATGCAAATGTATGAACTTTCTATCTCAAGTATGCTATTTGTGTATGATGTTTCGGTGCTTTTAGCACAAGATGATCCAAGATGATCAAGTATGATATGATATTTTGTGATGCTATGGCTCTTGCTTGCAAGCTTCTTTGCTTTCTTTTTGCTTAAAAGCTTTATTCTCTTTCTTTTTTTTTGTATGGCCACGATGCGAAATGCACAAACCAAGATAGCAATTGTGTATATGCGGGAACAATCTTGTGACACAAGGTATGATATGATGATACCAAGATGATATGGTATGTAGGCAATGGATGCGCGGATTGATGATCACTAATGTGCACAAGTAATGTTGCCGGCAATACTCAAAGGCTAGTCTCGATAGGCAAGTGACGCAAAATGGGCTAGGGGTTAACAATGCAATTGAAAGGGGAATATACAATGATGTCGTCGAAGTTACCGTTCGTGTCGATGATGAGAGGTGGTGCTCTTGATGTAGACCTGTTCCTAATTAGCCGAAACACCTTAGGAAACGAAAAAAACACAACTCAAAATCTCAAGGATAAATATCAAATGGTGGTAGCGGCAATGTCGTGGTGGTTGCGGAAGTGAAATGATGGGCTATACACGGTGTCGGAGTTGAAGTCACGGTCCCTAAGTAGCCGAAACACCTTAGGAGGCACAAGCCACAACTCAAACAAGCTCAACAAAACTGGGTTAGGTTGGGTTGGCGGAAAAGTATAGTGGGCTAGGCTAAGCGGAAGTGGTGGTGGTGGTGGTTGATGAAGAAGCAATTGTCCCTAAGTAGCCTAAACACCTTAGGAGACTCAAATCACTACTCAAGCAACCACAAATGCTATGGGGAACAAAATGGTTAGGTTGCGGAAAGCTATGGCGGCTATGCGGGTGATATGGTGGAAGGCCTAGGCAAACATGCCAAATTTGACAAAATTTGATGGAGTCAAATGAATTTGGTAGTATTTTTCTGGTATGGGGAATGTCAAGAGCTTCCATACGAGCTAAAGAACGTCAAAATCGGAGTTCGTATGAATTAGTTATGGACAAAACAAAAATCAGCCGAATTCAAAATCTGGAGGTACCGCACGTCCGGTAAAGGCCGGAAATCCGGTATTTTCTTCTGTATATGTGGTTCCGGTCGTCCGGTGAGTTCCGGACGTCCGGTGCTTTGAGAGGGTCCGGACGTCCGATAAAATGCCGGTCGTCCGGTGGGTCGGGGTCAACGTGAGATTTGAGTTCCGGGACGCGATTTTGGGCGGAAAATGGAGATTTTGGGGTCAAAATTTGACGAATTTTGTGGAGGAAAGATGGGGAAACTTGGGGAAATGCTATATCCACTTGAAACCACGCAAATCCATGGATCAAAATCAAAAAAATATCATCAAACCAACAAATCACAAAAAATTTTGGGGCTATTTTTGGTGGGGAATTTTCGAAATTGGGGAAGAACACAACAAAAACAAGATAGAAAACGGTGGAGGGGCTCCAAATTCGTGAGAAACCGTGGCTCTTGATACCATAATGATGTAGGGTGGAACCCTAGATGGCCGATCTTTCACGAAATGGAGAGGATCCCACAAAGAACACGATGAACACGGGGAGAAAACACAAGGGAAACACTCAAGAACAAGTCCAATCACACATCCACTAGACAATCAAACACACAAGATCATAAGGTACATGAACAACAAAGGGAAAGATACAAGTTAAAGTTCATCTCCGAGAGGAGGTCTTGAATCCGTGAAGGATCTTCCCGTTTAGGGATCTTGAATCCGTTGTGGATCTTCTCCGTAGAGGGGCCGCAGTCTCTCCTAGGAGTAGAACCACTAAGATGAGCAAAGCTCTAGTCTAAATGAGCTATCACATTGCTAACCCTAAAATGGTGGAGGTGGAGGAGTATATATAGTCTAAGGTCACGAAGGGGTAAGTGAGGGGCGAAAGGGGTACATGGCCAAAAGGCCCGCGGCTGCGCACAGGCAGGGAGCGGACGTCCGGTGGCTCGGGAGGGACCGGACGTCCGGTAGCTCTCGGACTTCCGCTATTTTGGTTCTGTGAAGGATGTCACGGACGTCCGGTGGCTGCCGGTCGTCCGGTCGCCTGGGACGCCTCGGACTTCCGGTAAACGCCGGTCTTCCGGAGCCTCTAGCTTGCAGCAGCTCCGTTTCTTCCGTCTTCTCTTCCACGCTTCCCTCGCAGATGGTGTAGGTGATCCTTGGCACTTGCACTCCTCCTCGTCATCCGTGAAGCTCCGACAATACCTATGCATGCACATGAGTGGAGTGTCAAGTAGTATACCATCCTCGAAGGGGTCAAGTGGACACGTGTAAAGGAGATGATTCACCTTTTTGTATGAGAAGTAGAGGTCGCACGTGTCACTTGCCAAGCGGACTCTTGGCATGGTGATGTCCATAGGATGCTCCGCATCAGTAGTTATATCCCCAACGTTAGGCCTGAGGTTGATTTGAACTGGTTCATATCAATCTTCATCTATTAACTTTAATGGAATCTTCATTTACCAATTCCTTACCACTGATCATAACCCGCCATGACGTCATATCTGCGAATCATGTTAACCCACCGTGACATCATTGCGCATTAACTTCGCATAAGGCCACAAATATCTCAACGGATATTTATCTTAATGAGCTTCTCGAAAATCAAAGCGTCCACATAGCCACATAATCATTTTTTGGCCTCCTCAATTCCCATGCATGTCATCTATCCACTTCCTTATAAATAGGGACGGAGGGTCCTTCTTTCACTTTTTACTTTGCCCCCTTGTCTCCATCTTCCTCCTCGCGACGCCTCTGCTATCCCGAGCTCCACCGCCGTCATCCTTCATCATCTGCACCAACTCCGGCCACTGCATCAACCTAAATGGACCAGAGAACTGCGGCGCTCCTCCGTTGCATAACAGCATCTGTGAGTTCTCTTTCCCCCAAGCAACAGATTTGCGTTAGGGTTCATCGGTGTTCTTCACCATTCTTGACTTTCCTCTCTTAGATATCGTATTTTGATCTGAACATGATATAGAAGTTGAGCAGGAGTAGGTTAGCATCCCTTTTTCAATTACTGAAGACACTTTCCCATGTAGGATCTCATGTGAGCACATGAGTTCTTCCACTTCTGCAACCTTAGGTTTATAATTTATTTTCTTTTCTGCACTGCTGTAGATCTAAAATCACAGAATAAATCTGCAGAACCTGTTTGTTCATCACTTAGCAAAAATTCATAGATCTATCGCACTATAATCACACGGGCGGCTTATACAACAAACTGTAACCCGCAATATACCATTAGTCCCCTTCTTTAAGCCGCCAGTATATGTTCACTATCTGTATAAGCCGACATCATTCTCCCGATTTAACAATGGAGACCTTGATGGCACTTACTGTATATAAACTGGCCTCGCATAATGCACTCACCCTTTGATCATTGACCGGCTTAGTAGCAAAACCTTAACTCAGTATTACTTTTCCTTTTTAGGTCGTCATCACCAAAAATGACCAAAACTGTTACCTCTCGTAACTGGGTTGCCTCCCGGGTTACCGAGGAGATATTGAAAGAGCATGTTCAAGTGGGCACTTTAGCTGCCAAGAATGTTATCCACTAGAGAGTCCCAGGATCCGAGACCACCCCTGACCCTAAGGAGGGTGAAGTCATAGTTTTTACTGACCATATGCTCCGGGGGTTCACCCCACCCGGTTCAAAATTCTTTCGTGATGTGTTGCATTTCTTTCAACTTCATCCGCAAGACATTGGACCCAATTCTGTTTCAAATATCTGTAATTTCAAGTCTTCTGTGAAGTATATCTCCAACAAGAGCCCATTGTAGAACTGTTCAGAGAATTCTACTATCTGAATAGCCAAACCGAGTTCACTGATGGGCCCAGCTTAGAACTTGGTGGCATTTCAATTCAGCGACGAAAAGAAGCTACTTTCCCTGTAGCCACCCTTCCTAGTCATCCCAAGGACTGGAACCAAACATGGTTTTACTGCAAAGATACGTCTCTAGAGGGCGAAAATCCTCTGTAGGGTTTTCGCAGATCCCGGCTTAGCAACAAACATCCTCTCCTAGACGAGATCATCATCGAGGAACATGCCAAATATATGCCCATTTTTTAAAAGATCAGGGCCTTGATGGCAAATGGTTTGACTAGAGTCGACCTAGTTCGCTGATGGGTCGTGTGGCGGATCATGCCTTTAAGCCGCCGGTCCGGCTTAATGTGCAAATATACTGGCAACCTCAAAGACCCACAACGCCACTGCGCAATTGAGATGACCGATGATAATGTTAGTAAGATGACAAAAACTTTGTTGAACAAGAGCATAGAAAGTTGCAGCCAAACGGGGTTGGCTCCGTTTACACCCTCAACCAACCTCCAGCTGTAAGTACTTTTGAACAATTTTCGTCTTAATCATTAACTTCATATGTTGTTTTCTCATTATCACTCGGTTATTTGCAGGCTAAATCCTGCTTCTGGACCAAGAAACTTCAGGACAAGCCCGCAAAAAAGCTCTGGACCAAGACTAAGGCTACCAAGAAGCCTGCCAAAAAGAAGTCAAATGCCACTGATCTGGAAGATGAGTCAGAGGTAGAACTCGATTCTCTTGGTTCCTTCTTCCTACATCTCATTGACACTGATTACTATCACGAGGAAGTGGAAGCCAGCCATGCAGATGGTGAAGAGGTAATTGTCCTTTCCTCCGACTCCGAACCTCTTCCAAGAAAGAAAACTCGATGAGTGAGCCGGAAAGTAAGATTTTCTCACCCTTTAGCTTACTTGTATCCCAATTTTATTTTGAAGAAACAACATCATGAAACCCGGCGCACAACCCGGACCAGCGACTGTGAAAATCTTTTCGTTGGTTTACCCAATACGCCGGTTCGTCAGAAACGTTAGAAAGAGGTACCACACAACTCAATCTCTTTGTACCCGAAGGCGGGTCTTATTCACCAACCACTAAATTCTTCCAACTCAAATTATCAGGGATCCTCTCATTCTTCTTCTGGTGACTCATTGTAGACCCAGTTGCCTGCTTTCAAGATTACTCCCGGGTAATAATATTTTAGTTTGGCCATGTCAATCATTTGTGAGCTGGTTGCTACCTCTTGAGCTTGCGTTGTATTCCCTCGAAGAGGAAAGGGAGATGCAGCACAGTAGCGTAAGTATTTCCCTCAGTTTTTTAGAACCAAGGTATCTATCCAGTAGGAGACCACGCATGAGTCCCTCGCACCTGCACAAACAAATAAGAACTTCGCAGCCAACGTGATAAGGGGTTGTTAATCCCTTTACGGTCACTTACGAGAGTGAGATCTGATAGAGATGAAATTTTATATTTTGGTATTTTTAGTTTAATAAAACAGCAAATAAAAGCGGTAAAAGTAAAGTAGATGTAGATTGATATGTTGAGAATAGACCCGGGGGCATAGTTTTCTCTAGTGGCTTCTCTCATGATAGCGATATTCTACGGCGGGTAAAAAATTTACTGTCGAGCAATTGATAGAAAAGCGAATAATTATGAGACTATCTAGGCATGATCATTGTATATATGCATCACGTCCGAGACAAGTAGACTGACTACCGCCTGCATCTACTACTATTACTCCACACATCGACCGCTATCCAACATGCATCTAGTGTATTGAGTTCTTACGAACAGAGTAACACCTTAAGCAAGATGACATGATGTAGAGGGATAAACTCAAGCAATATGATGTAAACCCCATCTTTTTATCCTTGATGGCAACAATACAATACGTGCCTTGCTGCCCCTACTGTCACTGGGAAAGGACACTGCAAGATTGAACCCAAAGCCAAGCACTTCTCCCATTGCAAGAACTATAGATCTAGTAGGCCAAACCAAACCAATAATTCAAAGAGACTTGCAAGGATATTATGAGCAGACATAAAAAGTTCAGAGAAGAACCAAATATCTTTCATAGATAACCTTGATCATAAACTCACAATTCATCGGATCTCGACAAACACACCGCAAAAAGAGATTACATCGAATAGATCTCCTCGAAGACCGAGGATAACTTTGTATTGAGATCCGGAGAGAGAGAAGAAGCCATCTAGATACTAGCTATGGACCCGAAGGTCTATGGTAAACTACTCACAACTCATGGTGAGGGCGATGATGATGATGATGAAGGCCTCCGTGATGGATCCCCCTCCGGTGGAGCTCCGGAACATGCTCCAAGATGGGATCTCCACAGGAACAGAAGGTACGGCGGTGGAATTAGGGTTTTCTCTGTGTATATGGAGTTTCTGGGGGTACGTGGACTTATATAGGAAGAAGGAGGGCACCGGGGGCCACTTGAGGGGGCCACGAGGCTGGGGGGTGCACCCCCCACCCTCGAGGGCCACCTCTCTATCCCCTGACTTGGTCCTCAAGCTCCGCGTGCGTTATTTTCTCCAAAAATATCTCTCGCGAAGGTTTCATTCCGTTTGGACTCCGTTTGATATTCTTTTTCTGCAAAACCCTGAAATAGGCAAAAACAGCAATCTGGACTGGGCCTTTGGGTTAGTAGGTTAGTCCCAAAAATGATATAAAAGTGAATGATAAAGCCCATTAAACATCCAAGACTACATAAATAATAGCATGGAACAATCAAAAATTATAGATACGTTGGAGACATATCAAGCATCCCCGAGCTTAATTCCTGCTCGTCCTCGAGTAGGTAAATGATAAAGAAAGAATTTTTTATGTGGAATGCTAACCAATATAGTGTTTCAATGTAATTCTCTTAATTGTGGCATGAATGTTCAGATCTAAAAGATTCAAGATAAAAGTCTATATTGACATAAGAAATAATAATACTTCAAGCAATACTACCAAAGCAATCATGTCTTCTCAAAATACTATGGCTAAAGAAAGTTATCCCTACAAAATCATGTAGTCTGGCTATGCTCCCTCTTCATCACACAAAATATTCATATCATGCACAACCCCGATTTCAGCCAAGCATTTGTTTTCATACTCTATCTTTTCAAACCTTTCAACTTTCACGCAATACATGAGCATGAGCCGTGGATATAGCACTATGGGTGGAATAGAGGTGGTTGTGGAGAAGATAAAAAGGAGGGAGATAGTCTCACATCGACTAGGTGTATCAACGGGCTATGGAGATGCCCATCAATAGATATCAATGTGAGTGAGTAGGGATTGCCATGCAACGGATGCACTAGAGCTAAATATGAATGAAAGCTCAACAAAAGAAACTAGTGGGTGTGCATCCAACTTGCTTGCTCACGAAGACCTAGGGCATCTAAGGAAGCCCATCGTTGGAATATACAAGCCAAGTTCTATGATGAAAATTCCCACTAGTATATGGAAGTGACTAAACATGAGACTCTCTACAATGGAGAACATGGTGCAACTTTGAAGCACAAGTGTGGAAAAAGATAGTAGCAATTGTCCCTTTTTCTTTTCTCTTTTTTCTTTTTTTGGGCCTTTCTTTTTTTCTTTGGCCTTTCTTTTTTTCTTTTTTCCTTTTTTTTTGCGGAGGGGCTTTATAGATTTAGCCTTTCCTCCCATGGGACAATGCTCTAATAATGATGATCATCACACTTTCATTACAACACGATATTACAACTCGATATTATAACAACAAAGTATGATTCTATATGGATGCCTTCGGTGGTGTACCGGTATGTGCAATGGAACAAGAGTGACATGTATGAAAAGTTATGCAAGGTGGCCTTGCCACAAATACGATGTCAACTACAAGATCATGCAATGGCAATATGACATATGATGCGTGTCATATGAACGGAACGATGGAAAGTTGCATGGCAATATATCTCGGAATGGCTATGGAAATGCCATGATCGGTAGGTATGGTGGCTGTTTTGAGGAACAATATGGTGGCTGTTTTGAGGAAGGATATATAGTGGGTTTATGGCACCGGCGAAAATTGTGTGGTACAAGAGAGGCTAGCAATGGTGGAAGGGTGAGAGTGTGTATAATCCATGGACTCAACATTAGTCATAAGAACTCATATACTTATTGCAAAAATCTACGAGTCATCAAAACAAAGCAATCAACTCATGCTCCTAGGGGAGAGGTTGGTAGGAGTTAACCATCGCGCGCCACCGACCTCCACACAAAGGTTGGCACTCTACAAATACCTCATGCTCTAACTTCGTCACATAGCGGTTCACCGTACGTGCATGATACGGGAATCACTAACCTTAACACAAGTATTTCTCAATTTCATAATAACTCCACTAGCATGACTCTAATATCACTATCCTCATATCTCAAAACAATTATCAAGCATCCAACATCTCATTCTATTCAATGAAGTTAGTGTGAATTTTTTTACTACATTGACATTGGATGTCTATCATGTGAAGGCTAGTTTCTTTAGCCTAAACACATTACCATGCTGTTTTAATAGACTCTCAAATAGATATAAGTGAAGCATGAGAGTTCAAAAATTTCTACAAAATACTATCACCACCGTGCTCTAAAAGATATAAGTGAAGCGCTAGAGCAAAAAACTATTCAACTCAAAAGATATAAGTGAAGCACATAGAGTGTTCTAACAATTTCTAGGCCATATTTAACTCTCTCAAATAGGTGTGTCCAGCAAGGATGATTGTGGCAAACTAACAAGCAAAGACTCAAATTATACAAGACGCTCCAAGCAAAACACATAACATGTTGCGAATAAAAATATAGCTCCAAGTATAGTTACCGATGGATGAAGACGAAAGAGGGGATGCCTTCCGGGGCATCCCCAAGCTTAGGCTTTTGATTATCTTGAATTTACTTGGGGTTCCATGGGAATCCCCAAGATTAGGCCTTTGCTACTCCTTATTCCATAGTCCATCAAAGCAATACTCAAAACTTGAAAACTTCACAACACAAAACTTAGACAAAAATTCTCGTGAGCTCCGTTAGTATAAGAAAGCAAACCACTACTCAAAGGTACAGCAATGAATTCATTCTTTATTTATATTGGTGTTAAACCTACTGTACTCCAACTTCTCTATGGTTCATATCCTCCAATACTACTCATAGATGCATCGGAATAAGCAAACAACACACGAAAAACAGAATCTGTCAAAGACAGAATAGTCTGTAGTAATCTGCAGGATTCGCCTACTTCTGGAACTCCAAAAAATTCAAATTAAATTGGTAAATTTGCGCAATTTTTCTACCAATTATCTGCAAAAAGAATCAACTAAAAACCATGCTCGAGTAAAATCCCACGACTACTTTAGCGAGCACTAACAATTCTGTTTTTCACAGCAAGATCATATAAACTTCACACAAGTCTTCCCAAAGGTTCTACTTGGCACAAACACTAAACAAAACATGAAACCACATCTAATCAGAGGCTAGATGCAATATTTATTCCTTAATAGCAACAAAAACAAAAAACATAAAATTGGGTTGCCTCCCAACAAGCACTATAGTTTTACGCCCCTAACTAGGCACGATACAAGATATATCTAGGTATTGCCATCTTTGGAAGGAGATCCATAAGTGGCTCTCATGATGGGTTCATATGGTAATTTGATTTTCTTTCTAGGAAAGTGTTACGTGCCTTTCCTTAATGGAAATTGGAATCTAATATTTCCTTCCTTCATATCAATAATTGCACCAATCGTTCTAAGGAAAGGTCTACCAAGAACAATATGACATGAAGGATTAAAATCTATATCAAGAACAAAGAAATCTACAGGCACATAATTCCTATTGGCAACAATAAGAACATCATTAATTCTTCCCATAGGTTTCTTAATAGTGGAATCCGCAAGATGCAAATTTAAAGAACAATCATCAAACTCATGGAACCCTAGCAAATCACACAAAGTTTTTGGGATAGTGGAGACACTAGCACCCAAATCACACAAAGCATATCATTCATGATCTTTTATTTTTATTTTTATAGTAGGTTCCCACTCATCATAAAGCTTTCTAGGTATAGAAACTTCCAACTCAAGTTTTTCTTCATAAGATTGCATCAAAGCATCAACTATATGTTTAGTGAAAGCTTTATTTTGACTATAATCATGCGGAGAATTTAGCACGGATTGCAACAAGGAAATACAATCAATCAAAGAGCAATTATCATAATTGAATCCCTTGAAATCCAAAGTAGTGGGTTCATCACTGTGCAAAGTTTTAATCTCTTCATTCCCACTTTTAGCAATTTTAGCATCAAGATCTAAAAACTCCAAATCATTGGGACACCTTAAAGCAGAATCATCTCCAATCCTATTTTCATCAAGATTAATACTAGAAAACAAGGATCTAATAGGAGACACATCAATAACTTTCAGATCTTCATCTTTATTTTCATGATAACTAGAAGAACATGATTTAATATAATCTTCTCTTTTAGCACGCATTCTAGCGGTTCTTTCTTTGCATTCATCGATGGAAATTATCATGGCTTTGAGAGACTCATTGATATCATGCTTAGGTGGGATAGATCTAAGTTTCAAAGAATCAACATCAAGAGTAATTCTATCCACACTTCTAGCCAATTCATCAACCTTAAGCAATTTCTCTTCAAGCATAGCATTGAAATTCTTTTACAAGATCATAAACTCTTTAACACTAGTTTCAAATTCAGAAGGCATCTTTCCATAAGAGTTGTTGTAGGAATTACCATAATTGTTAGAGGAATTACTAGGGAAAGGCCTAGGATTAAAATTACCTCTATAAGCATTGTTACCAAAATTATTCCAACCAACAAAATTCACATCCAAAGATTCATTGTTATTCTCTATCAAAGTGGACAAAGGCATATCATTAGGATCAGAAGAAGCACTCTTAGTACAAATAATTTCATAAGTTCATCCATCTTTCCAGTCAAAACACTAATTTCTTCGATAGCATGCACTTTTTTACTAGTAGATATTTCGGTGTGCCATTGAGAATAATTAACCATAGTATTACCTAGGAGTTTGGTAGCTTCTCCTAAGGTGGTTTCCATGAAAGTGCCTCCTGCGGCCGAATCTAAAAGATTTCTAGAAGCAAAATTCAAGCCAGCATAAAAGTTCTGAATAATCATACATGGATTCAAACGATGTGTAGGGCAATTACGTATCATCAATTTCATTCTCTCCCAAGCTTGTGCAACATGCTCATGATCTAGTTGCCTAAAATTCATAATATCGTTTCTAAGAGAGATGATCTTAGCACGAGGGAAATACTTAGAGATAAAAGCATCTTTGCACTTATTCCACGAATCAATACTATTTCTAGGCAAAGAGGAAAACCAAGTTTTAGCACGATCTCTAAAGTGAAAACGGAAATAACTTCAATTTAACAATATCGTTATCCGTATCCATTTTCTTTTGCATATCACACCAATCAACAAAGTTGTTTAGATGGGTAGCGGCATATTCACTAGGAAGGCCGGAGAATTGATCTTTCATGACAAGATTCAACAAAGCAGCATTGATCTCACAAGATTCAGCATCGGTAATAGGAGCAATCGGAGTGCTAATAAAGTCATTGTTGTTGGTATTGGAGAAGTCACACAATTTGGTATTGTTCTGAGCCATAGTGACAAGCAAGCAATTCAACACACACAAGCAAACAAGAAGCAAGCGAACGATAAACACACGACGGAAGAAGGGCGAATAAGACGGCAAGGGTGAAGTGGGGGAGAGGAAAACGAGAGGCAAAAATGTAATGCGAAGGATAAGGGTTTGTGATAGGTACTTGGTATATTACTTTTGCGTAAGCCTCCCCGGCAACGGCGCCAGAAATTCTTCTTGCTACCTCTTGAGCTTGCGTTGTATTCCCTCGAAGAGGAAAGGGAGATGCAGCACAGTAGCGTAAGTATTTCCCTCCGTTTTTTAGAACAAAGGTATCAATCCAGTAGGAGACCACGCGCGAGTCCCTCGCACCTGCACAAACAAATAAGAACTTCGCAGCCAACGCGATAAGGGGTTGTCAATCCCTTTACGGTCACTTACGAGAGTAAGATCTGATAGAGATGATAGTTTATATTTTGGTATTTTTAGTTTAATAAACCAACAAATAAAAGCGGTAAAAGTAAAGTAGATGTAGATTGATATGTTGAGAATAGACCCGGGGGCCATAGTTTTCTCTAGTGGCTTCTCTCATGATAGCGATATTCTACGGCGGGTAAACAAATTACTGTCGAACAATTGATAGAAAAGCGAATAATTATGAGACTATGTAGGCATGATCATTGTATATAGGCATCACATCCGGGACAAGTAGACCGACTCCTGCCTGCATCTACTACTATTACTCCACACATCGACCGCTATCCAGCATGCATCTAGTGTATTGAGTTCTTATGAACAGAGTAACGCCTTAAGCAAGATGACAAGATGTGGAGGGATAAACTCAAGCAATATGATGTAAACCCCATCTTTTTATCCTCGATGGCAACAATACAATACGTGCCTTGTTGTCCCTACTGTCACTAGGAAAGGACACCACAAGATTGAACCCAAAGCCAAGCACTTCTCCCGTTGCAAGAACTATAGATCTAGTAGGCCAAACAAAACCAATAATTCGAAGAGACTTGCAAGGATATTATGAGCAAACATAAAAAGTTCAGAGAAGAACCAAATATCTTTCATAGATAACCTTAATCATAAACTCACAATTCATCGGATCTCGACAAACACACCGCAAAAAGAGATTACATCGAATAGATCTCCTCGAAGACCGAGGAGAACTTCGTATTGAGATCCGAAGAGAGAGGAAGAAGCCATCTAGATACTAGCCATGGACCCGAAGGTCTGTGGTAAACTACTCACAACTCATGGTGAGGGCGATGATGATGATGATGAAGGCCTCCGTGATGGATCCCCCTCCGGTGGAGCTTCGGAACAGGCTCCAAGATGGGTTCTCCACGGGAACAGAAGGTACGACGGTGGAATTAGGGTTTTCTCTCTGTATATGGAGTTTCTAGGGTACGTGGACTTATATAGGAAGAAGGAGGGCACCGGGGCCACTTGAGGGGGCCTCGAGGCAGGGTGGCGCGCCCCCCACCCTCGAGGGCCACCTCTCTGTCCCCTGACTTGGTCCTCAAGCTCCGCGTGCGTTATTTTCTCCAAAAATATCTCTCGCGAAGGTTTCATTCCGTTTGGACTCCGGTTATTATTCTTTTTCTGCAAAACCATGAAATAGGCAAAAAACAGCAATCTGGACTGGGCCTTTGGGTTAGTAGGTTAGTCCCGAAAATGATATAAAAGTGAATGATAAAGCCCATTAAACATCCAAGACTTCATAAATAATAGCATGGAACAATCAAAAATTATAGATACGTTGGAGACGTATCACTGGCCCACTTGTATCATCATCACCTTTGATTTTATTTTCCATGTATATGACCTGCATAGAATGGAAAAAGACATTAGCCAACAATAACATAAATGCGAGCTATAGAAAATGTATAAAAGGTTTCATGCAGCAAAGAAAGTAGATGGAGGTATTTCATAATGTCGCGTTGCATACCGCTAACATGGGAAGGCATGAAGCGATTTGAAACTCTGTTGCTTTTTTGTATTTGCTTGCATCCTCTTCTTCTCTTGAAAGACTCCAACCTCCTTCATCGCTCGTGCCAACAAGTGCTCATCCCAAGCGAATTCATGCACCAAAGACATATCTTTCAAGGAAGCTAGATACTTGAGATTCACCATATTGCCAGTGCCTGGGCACACAACTGTTGCCAACGCAAGGAGTGCCCAAGTCCTATTTATCATAACCATGTCCTTATCGCTGCAGCTAATGAGCAACTTGACAACATGGGCGATTGGAGCCCTGTTCTCCTCCTTGTAGATGGTGCAAAGATCATGTTCATCACTCTTCTTAAGAAGCTTCACGGGTCTATCACCGGATGGCACGTTGAAAATCCTTTTCACCATGAGCTTCCTAAAGTTGATGGATTTGTTCTTGTGTTTGAACTCAGAGAGTATGTGATTCATGTTCATCACAACAAACTCAATGAGCTCATGGGGCACCTTGAAAGACCGGATGTCCAACAAGTCTCCAAATGGTCACTGCTACCTCTGCAGCATGCGTTGTTTTTTCCCTTGAAGAGGAAAGGGTGATGCAGCAAAGTAGCGTAAGTATTTCCCTCAGTTTTTGAGAACCAAGGTACCAATCCAGTAGGAGACTACACGCAAATCCCTGGTACCTGCACAAACAATTAAGAACCTTGCAACCAATGCGATAAAGGGGTTGTCAATCCCTTCACGGCCACTTGCAAAAGTGAGATCTGATAGAGATAATAAGATAAATATTTTTGGTATTTTTGTTGTATAGACTGAAAAGTAAAGATTGCAAAATAAAAGAACAATAAAGATAGCTAGTTGACGGGAGATTAATATGATGGAAAATAGACCCGGGGGCCATAGGTTTCACTAGTGGCTTCTCTCAAGATAGCAAATCTTACGGTGGGTGAACAAATTACTGTCGAAAAATTGATAGAAAAGCGCATAGTTATGAGAATATCTAGGCATGATCATGTATATAGGCATCACGTTCGTGACAAGTAGACCGAAACGATTCTGCATCTACTACTATTACTCCACACATCAATCGCTATCGAGCATGCATCTAGAGTATTAAGTTCATAAGAGCAGAGTAACACATTAAGCAAGATGACATGGTGTAGAGGGATAAACTCATGCAATATGATATAAACCCCATCTTTTTATCCTCGATGGCAACAATACAATACGTGCCTTGCTGCCCCTGTTGTCACTGGGAAAGGACACCGCAAGATTGAACCCAAAGCTAAGCACTTCTCCCATTGCAAGAAAGATCAATCTAGTAGGCCAAACCAAACTGATAATTCGAAGAGACTTGCAAAGATATTAAATCATACATATAAGAATTCAGAGAAGATCCAAATATTGTTCATAGATAATCTTGATCATAAACCCACAATTCATCGGATCTCGACAAACACATCGCAAAAGGTATTACATCGAATAGATCTCCAAGAAGATCGAGGAGAACTTTGTATTGAGATTCAAAGAGAGAGAAGAAGCCATCTAGCTAATAACTATGGACCCGAAGGTCTGTGGTAAACTACTCACATGTGATCGGAGAGACTATGGTGTTGATATAGAAGCCCTCCGTGATCGATTCCCCCTCCGGTGGAGCTCCGAAAAAGGCCCCAAGATGGGATCTCATGGGTACAAAAGTTTGCGACGATGGAAATAGGGTTTCATGGTGCTCTTGGATGTTTTCAGGGTATATGAGTATATATAGGAGGAAGAGGTACGTCGGTGGAGCTACGAGGGGCCCACGAGGGTGGGGGGCGCGCCTATCCCCCCTGGGCGTGCCCTCCTGCCTCGTGGCCACCTCGTGGCTTCCCAGACGTGTAATCCAAGTCTTCTGGATTGTGTTTGTTCCAAAAATGATCCGCTCGAAGGTTTCATTCTGTTTGGACTCCGTTTGATATTCCTTTTCTGCGAAACACTGCAATAGGCAAAAAAAATTAGCAATTTGCGCTGGGCCTTTGGTTAGTAGGTTAGTCCCAAAAATAATATAAAAGTGCATACTAAAGCCCACTAAACATCCAAAACAGATAATATAATAGCATGGAATAATAAAAAATTATAGATACGTTGGAGACGTATCAAGCATCCCCAAGCTTAATTCCTGCTCGTCCTCGAGTAGGTAAATGATAAAGACAGAAATTTTGATGTGGAATGCTACCTAACATAATTTTCAATGTAATTTTTTTATTGTGGCATGAATGTTTGGATCCGAAAGATTCAAGACAAAAGTTTAATATTTACATAAGAATAATAATACTTCAAGCATACTAACAACGCAATTATGTCTTCTCAAAATAACATGGCCAAAGAAAGTTCATCCCTACAAAATCATATAGTTTGGCTATGCTCCATCTTCGTCACACAAAATACCCAAATCATGCACAACCCCGCCAAGCAATTGTATCATACTTTAATTTTTTCAAACTTTTTCAACTTTCACGCTATACATGAGCGTGAGCCATGGATATAACACTATAGGTGGAATAGAGTGTTGGTTGTGGATAAGACAAAAATATGAAGATGGTCTCACATCAACTAGGCTTGTCAATGGGCTATGGATATGCCCATCAATAGATATCAATGTGAGTGAGTAGGGATTGCCATGCAACGGATGCACTAGAGCTATAAATGTATGAAAGCTCAACAAAAGAAACTAAGTGGGTGCACATCCAACTTGCTTGCTCACGAAGACCTGGGGCATTTGAGGAAGCCCATCATTGGATATACAAGCCAAGTTATATAATGAAAAATCACACTAGTATTTGAAAGTGACAAAACAAGAGACTCTCTATCATGAAGATCATGGTGCTACTTTGAAGCACAAGTGTGGAAAAAAAGATAGTAGCATTGTCCCTTTTCTCTTTTTTTGGGGCCTTCCTTTTTTGGCCTTTATTTTTTTGGCCTTTTTTTAGGACAATGCTCTAATAATGATGACCATCACACTTCTATTTATTTACAACTCAAAGATTACAACTCGATAATAGAACAAAGTATGACTCTATATGGATGCCTCCGGCGGTGTACCGGAATGGGCAATGAATCAAGAGTGACATGTATTAAAAATTATGCAAGATGGCCTTGCCACAAATATGATGTCAACTACATGATCATGCAAGGCAATATGACAATGATGAAACGTGTCATAATAAACGAAATAGTGGAAAGCTGCATGGCAATATATCTCGGAATGGCTATGGAAATGTCATAATAGGTAGGTATGGTGGCTGTTTTGAGGAAGATATATGGTGGGTGTATGGTACCGGCGAAAGTTGCGCGGTACAAGAGAGGCTAGCAATGGCAGAAGGATGAGAGTGCGTATAATCCATGGACTCAACATTAGTCATAAAGAACTCACATACTTATTATAAAAATCTACAAGTCATCTAAACAAAGTACTACACGCATGCTCCTAGTGGAAGGGTTGGTAGGAGTTAACCATCACGCGATCCCGACCTCCACACAAAGGATGATAATCAAAGAAATACCTCATGCTTTAAATTTGTAACACGATAGTTACCATACATGCATGCTACAAGACTTGCAAACCTCAACACAAGTATTTCTCAAATTCACAACTACTCTACTAGCATGACTCTAATATCACCATCCTCATATCTCAAAACAATTATCAAGCATCAAACTTCTCATAGTATTCAATGCACTTTATATGAAAGTTTTTATTATACCCATCTTGGATGCCTATCATATTAGGACTAATTTTATAGCCAAATCAAATTACCATGTTGTTCTAAAAGACTCTAAAAATAATATAAGTGAAGCATGAGAGATCAATAATTTCTATAATATAAAACCACCACCGTGCTCCAAAAAGATATAAGTGAAGCACTAGAGCAAAATTATCTAGCTCAAAAGATATAAGTGAAGCACATAGAGTATTCTAATAAATTCTGATTCATGTGTGTCTCTCCCAAAAGGTGTGTACAGCAAGGATGATTGTGGTAAACTAAAAAGCAGAGACTCAAATCATACAAGACGCTCCAAGCAAAACAAATATCATGTGGTGAATAAAAATATAGTCTCAAGTAAAGTTACCAATAGACGAAGACGAAAGAGGGGATGCCTTCCCGGGGCATCCCCAAGCTTAGACTTTTGGTTGTCCTTGAATTTTACCTTGGGGTGCCTTGGGCATCCCCAAGCTTAGGCTCTTGCCACTCTTTATTCCATAGTCCATCAAATCCTTACCCAAAAACTTGAAAACTTCACAACACAAAACTTGATAGAAAATCTCGTGAGCTCCGTTAGTATAAGAAAACAAACCACCACTTTAAGGTATTGTATTGAACTCATTATTTATTTATATTGGTGTTAAACCTAATGTATTACAACTTCTCTATGGTTCATACCCCCCGATACTACTCATAGATTCATCAAAATAAGCAAACAACACACGAAAAACAGAATCTGTCAAAAACAGAACAGTTTGTAGCAATCTGTAACTTTCGAATACTTGTGTAACTCTAAAAATTCTGAAATAAATTGTTGGACGTGAGGAATTTGTCTATTAATCATCTGCAAAAAGAATGAACCTAAAAGCACTCTCCAGTAAAAAAAATGGCAGTTAATCTCGTGAGCGTAAAAGTTTCTGTTTTTTACAGCAAGACTTCACCCAAGTCTTCCCAAAGGTTCTACTTGGCACAAACACTAATTAAAACACAAAACCCTATCTAACTAGAGGTTAGATGAATTATTTATTACTAAACAAAAGTAAAAGCAAAGAAAATAAAATTGGGTTGCCTCCCAACAAGCTCTTTCTTTATAGCCATTAAGTAGGCTTGAGAATTCAATGATGCTCACATGAAAGATAAGAATGGAAGCACCAAGGGAGCATCATATAGCATGTGAAAATCACATATAAGTCTAACATACTTCCTGTTCATAGGAATTTTATAGGAAAACAAATTAGCAAGACAAGCAAGATCTAGCATATGCAAGGAAGAAGAAAGAAACAATAGCAATCTCAACATAACGAGAGATAATTTAGTAACATGAAAATTTCTACAACCATATTTTCCTCTCTCATGATAATTGCATGTAGGATCATAAGCGAATTCAACAATATAGCTATCACATAACATATTCTCAACACGATCCACATGCATGTGAAGTTGACACTCTTCCAAAATAATGGGATTAACATTAACTAAAGTCATGACCTCTCCAAACACACTTCTATCAAAAAATTCATAAGATTGAACATTCTCCAAATATGTGGGATCTAAAGTTGACACTCTTCCAAACTCACTTTCAATATTGTTGCAAACATTATTATCAATCTCATATATATCATGGGGCTTAAATAAGTTTTCAAGATCGTAATAAGCATCACCCCAATCATGATCATTGCAACAAGTAGTGGGCATAGCAAAATAAGCATCCCCAAGCTTAGGGTTTTGCATATCATTAGCACAACTGACATTAATATAATTTACAATAACATCATTGCAATCATGCTTTTCATCGAAGGAACTATCAAGTATGTGTGCAATAGCAACGATCTCATGTTTAACAGAAGGAACTATAGCAAATTCATCTTCATAAATATTGGCATCATGGCCACAAGAATAGCAAGCGTCATGTTCATCAAGGGATATTTCAATCAAATCATCGGAATCATAATTATCTATAGATTCGTGCATATCATTATTTTCTTCCAAAGCAGCGGTCATTCTTTCACTAAATTCTTTGACATAGACATTATGAGCATAGTTTCGTAGCAATATTTAAGTATGTCAAAATTTTCAGATTCGTAGAGAGTAATATCATACTTTTCAATCAAAGAAGCAACTTCATAAGCACCCTTAAAAGCAACAAATTCTTTAATTTGTTCGATATCATAGTAACTATAAACACCCTTTGCATAAGAAGATCATTAAACTCACATAGGTAAGGGAGGTGTTTTTAGGGCTCTTAGAGCAACAAGTAAAATCATAAATTTCACAAATATTCCAAGCATAACACAACAATCTGTTTATTTGATCCCATAAGAGTCTCCCTTTTTCAGACAAACGGTGACGCACAAAATGAGCATGCTCATCTAAAGATTTCCCATCAACTAGGCTAGTTGGGGTTTCAGCATGAGCGCATAAGGATCGAAGATGATCCAAGTAGAACACTTTAAGTGGATCCATATCAATAGATTTTTAACAAGCAAAGATGCAAGAAAATAGAAGGCACATGGAAACACAAGCAAACAAAAAAGGCGAACGAAAAAAAGGCAAAGGTTTTCGAAAATCGTTTTAGAACTGGGGGAGAGGAAAACGAGAGGCGGATGGCAAATAATGTAATGCGAGGGATAAGAGTTTGTGATGGGTACTTGGTATGTCTTGACTTGTGCGTAGATCTCCCCGACAACGGCGCCAGGAATTCTTCTTGCTACCTCTTGAGCATGCGTTGTTTTTCCCTTAAAGAGGAAAGGATGATGCAGCAAAGTAGCATAAGTATTTCCCTTAGTTTTTGAGAACCAATGTATCAATCCAGTAGGAGACTACACGCAAATCCCTAGTACTTGCACAAACAATTAAGAACCTTGCAACCAACGCGATAAAGGGGTTGTCATTCCCTTCACGGCCACTTGCAAAAGTGAGATCTGATAGAGTAAGATAAATATTTTTGGTATTTTTGTTGTATAGACTGAAAAGTAAAGATTGCAAAAATAAAAGAACAATAAAGATAGCTAGTTGACGGGAGATTAATATGATGGAAAATAGACCCGGGGGCCATAGGTTTCACTAGTGGCTTCTCTCAAGATAGCAAATCTTACGACGGGAGAACAAATTATTGTCGAGCAAATGATAGAAAAGCGCATAGTTATGAGAATATCTAGGCATGATCATGTATATAGGCATCACGTCCGTGACAAGTAGACCGAAACGATTCTGCATCTACTACTATTACTCCACACATCGACCGCTATCCAGCATGCATCTAGAGTATTAAGTTCATAAGAACATAGTAACACATTAAGCAATATGACATGATGTAGAGGGATACACTCATGCAATATGACATAAACCCCATTTTTTTATCCTCGATTGCAACAATACAATACGTGCCTTGCTGCCCCTGCTGTCATTGGGAAAGGACACCGCAAGATTGAACCCAAAGCTAAGCACTTCTCCCATTGCAAGAAAAATCAATCTAGTAGGCCAACCCAAACTGATATTTCGAAGAGACTTGCAAAGATATTAAATCATACATATAAGAATTCAGAGAAGACCCATTTATTGTTCATAGACAATCTTGATCGTAAACCCACAATTCATCGGGTCTCGACAAACACACCGCAAAAAGTATTACATCGAATAGATCTTCAAGAAGATCGAGGAGAACTTTGTATTGAGATCGAAAGAGAGAGAAGAAGCCATCTAGCTAATAACTATGGACCCGAAGGTCAGTGGTAAACTACTCACACATCATAGGAGAGGCTATGGTGTTGATGTAGAAGCCCTCCGTGATCGATTCCCCCTCCGGCGGAGCTCCGGAAAAGGCCCCAAGATGGGATCTCACGGGTACAGAAGGTTGCGGCGGTGGAAATAGGTTTCGTGGTGCTCTTGGATGTTTCCAGGGTATATGGGTATATATAGGAGGAAGAGGTACGTCGGTGGAGCTACGAGGGGCCCACGAGGGTGGGGGACGCGCCTACCCCCTGGGCGCGCCCTCCTGTCTCGTGGCCACCTCGTGGCTTCCCAGGAGTGTACTCCAAGTCTTCTGGATTGCGTTTGTTCAAAAAATGATCCTCGCAAAGGTTTCATTCCTTTTGGACTCCGTTTGATATTCCTTTTCTGCGAAACACTAAAATAGGCAAAAAAACAGCAATTTGCACAGGGCCTTTGTTAGTAGGTTAGTTCCAAAAACAATATAAAAGTGCATATTAAAGCCCACTAAACATCCAAAATAGATAATATAATAGCATGGAACAATAAAAAATTATATATACGTTGGAGACGTATTAGTCCCTCCCTTATGGTTCTATGTTTCTCCCGTGATACTTGCTTACCAATTTCAGCCAGCCTTTTTGAGTTAAACCTTGAATTAAAGGCACATAGATTGCCTTATTCTTATTCTTCTTCTTAACCTTCTTACTCCCCTCATTCTCACTAGAGGGGTCTGCAACATCTACAAAATAAAAACCTAAAACTGCATCATTAGTAGGTAGGAAAAAACATACATGCACACATAAAAAAACTGTAAAACCTATGAAACATACAAGCACACACAAAAAAGTATAGAATAAGAAAGAGTAGAAACATGTATGCAGCTACATGCTACTTCCTGGATGCTACATGCTATATTCTCCCATGCTTCAAGCAATCCACACACGCATCGACCACCATACTTCAAGTGAAAAAGTCGTTTATATTCTAAAATTAATTGAGTCGGAAAAATCTGCTAGTCTACCATTCAAAAGACAAGCCATGGGTTTACTCAGAAAGCACTATCATTTCTTTGTAGTGTTTCTATTTCCGACACACTGGAACATTTGGTTAGCTCTCTGCATACACATTCTACTGCCTTGCATTGCTCATATCTTGCAAAGTGCTGCCGAACTCTTTAGAATACATACACTATACACAAATACAGACTATATTTTGCAGCAGGCAATGGCCGCCCTGCAGTCACCGTAGCATCAAGTGCATTTTACTCACCCTAAAATTTCAACCCCAAAAATCATGGAAGAACAGATCCCTCACAGAACCCTATGCAAGTTCTTGCAAACTGCAGTAAAAACAACATATATATACACTGGAAAAGTTAAACTGAAGAGACAAAATGCTCTGCACCGTCGCAGAATATTGACATCGGCGCCATTGCCGGCCTGTGTGCACTCCTTGGATGGTGTCAGGAATTTTTTTGACATCCGAAACAACATGGTTCAACCAAGGCACAACTTGGATGATAACATGATTCTCCTTGTAAACTCAATATTTACATCAACATGCACAAAAGATTCATGTTATGAACATCAGAGTAGTGCTTTCTGAAGCTATCCCATCCCCAAAACAACCAACCAGCCACACTGATGAACATCAGAAAATAGTAATTCCTAATGTGAGATGAGCATCAGGGCAGAATATGGCTTCATCTAACGATGCTGCTGAAATGAACACTAGGCTCTGATCTCTCTGATTCAACCTGACAAAAATCATGGACGCACAGATCCATCACAAACCCTAGGCCCAAAAATCCTTTGCCTGCATCAATTCCTAGGTCGGCATCAATCCCC
>LR738709.1:284639997-284756048 GCA_902687465.1 Secale cereale | reverse complement strand
GCTCCCGTCTTCTTCTGCCATAAACCCTAAACCGCTAGCGCCACTTTCCCCACCCAACTCGCCATGGAAGCGGACGAGGCCCCTCAGCCGCCGCCGCCGTGGAAGCAGAACAAGTCGGCCGTGGCCATCGAGGCCTCATCGGGGCCCCTCGCCTCCGCCGCCGCGCGCCTGTCAGCCCGCTCCCGCGCGATCCCTCCCGCCCGCGACTTCCATTTCTACAACAACTTCCCCTCCTTCAAGTCCCCCGTCGCCGCCGCCGCCGCCAGGGCCGAGTCCTCCCTGGGCGTCCTCGGCGCCTCCCCGCTACTCCCCAAGCTGCAGCAGCAGCCACCTTTCCCCACGGAGGACCTCGACGACGCCTACGACTGGCTCGTCGCCCGCAATGACGACCTGCTCGAGATGTTTGCTTCCTCCGCGGACGAGTTCAAGGCGCTGCGGGAGAAGGAGGAGGCCCAGGGACGGAAGGTCGCGGCAGAAGAGATGGCGGGGGACGGGTTCCAGGTTGTCAACGGCAAGAAGAAGAAGAAGATGGGTATGGGAGAGGAAGGAGTTGGCAGAAGTGAGGCCTTTGGATCTTCTGGTTCGGTGAGGATGGCCACCATGGATAGGGCTGCGGCATCAGGGCCAAAGCAGAAGGTGCCCTTCCACATCCCCACCATCCCACGCCCGCAGGACGTGCACCGCATCGTGGTGGACAACACGAGCAAGCCATTTGACCATGCCTTCCTTGAGCGCAGCGATGATGGTGCCCGTGCCATACACCCACTGGTTAGTGCTTCCGCACATGTTTGTTCTACGGGTTTGCTATTTCATATCTAGATGTGAGATAATATCTCACATCTAGATGTGACATAGACAGAACCTTGGAAGATTATCAAGTGTTGCACACAGACGGTGATTAGTTTTCTCAACATTTGGGAGTATAAAACCTTAAATTAGCTGATACGTGACTATGGAAATGCGTCAGGTAGTGGAGACTAGATGCCATACGAGATTGTGCGAATAAAATTAGGGATAGAAAATAACATGAGTATGGAGGAATGAAGAGTCAGCAGTGTAATTTATCTAATATCATTGTTTCTGTCAGAGAAATCGGAGAGAAGTGCTGTTTTCTTTATTCTGCATGTATTTATCAAAAATGTGAGCAGAGTGGTGTGACGCTGCTGTCTCATTGCAGGAAAAACTCCCCATGGAGCAACTATTTGACAGGCGTGTTCCTGAAAGTGAGCCATTAAAGCCACCTGCTTTAGATGACACCCCTTTTACATTTGTTGAAGACCGGAAAACCTTGGAGATGTTGGTGACAAAGCTGAAGAGTGCAACTGAGTTTGCTGTAAGTAACAGTACTAGTAGTATCTATCGGTTTTCTAGCTTCCACTTTATAGAAATGCAGTATTGTTCTTGCTTATGCCTCACGACTCAACTAGCTATCTGGTTAACCATATAAGTGTAACTTGCAGTATACTTTTGATTCTGTGGATTGTATTTTACTATAAAATATTCAGAAGTCTAATTACGTTGCTATTAGTACCAGAGTCACAATTCTCATTGCAGTGCTAGATCTATGTGGGAAGTTGGGCCTTTCCTGCCTGCTAGTTAAAGCATGGACGTTGACGATTAAATACTCATATTCATATGACATGCAATAGTCCATATTCGCATGCCGTGCTTTAGGTTTCATTACTTACCATCATCTTTCTTGCCTTGTTTTACTCCACCTTTTCTGCCAATAGTTGTTTCTGCCTCCCTACAATTTTCCATTGTCACTGTAGTACGCATCCAAGAACGCAAATTCACAACTTCTGCTGCAGGTTAAACAAAAATGTAGCATGCTGTGCAGTCTTCTTTTGCCTCCTAACTACTGTCTACTGCGCTAACTATTGTCACTGCGTACAATTGATTTTTTTGGTGTCAGGGTACTGTGAACTTAAATCAATTTCCATTTATTTTTCTGTTTTCAGGTTGATTTGGAACACAACCACTATAGGTCTTTTCAGGGTCTCACCTGCCTGATGCAGATTTCAACTAGAACTGAGGACTTTATTGTAGACACTCTCAAGCTCCGCAATTGTCTTGGTGAGAACTTAAGAGAAGTTTTTCAAGATCCAACTAAGAAGAAGGTACACCTTGCTCTTTTGTATATATGTGTTATAGCTATTGTTTAAAGTCCAGTTTCTCACCGCTCTCATGCGAAAATAGGTAATGCATGGGGCAGGTCGTGATATAATATGGCTTCAAAGAGACTTTGGAATATACGTGTGCAACCTTTTCGACACAGGGCAGGTATGATTCAGCATAGATAAACAGCAGCATGGCCCTAGCATCCAGTTCAGTTATTGTTTTCTTTTATGATTAAATTATTTAGTTAAAATGGCCATTTTGGTTTTCTATCAATTAAAGCTTGATCTTCTCATCAAAATGCAAATAGGCTTCAAGAATCTTACAAATGGACCGCAATAGCCTGGAGCATCTTCTGCAATATTTCTGTGGAGTGTCAGCAAACAAAGAGTACATACTACTCATTCTAGAGTACATTTTTCTTATACTTGCCATGTCACGAATTATATTCTGAAAACATGATACGTCTCTTGCAGATATCAGAGTGCAGATTGGAGGCTGAGGCCACTTCCTGATGAAATGACCAAGTACAGTGCTTTGAATTCCTCTTGGATTAGCTTTGGATTGCCGCATTTTGTTCTTCCATTTCTTATCTACTCTGCCCTCACTAAATATATCCATCAAGTGTGTCTGATTGTGACTATGCGTTTCAGGTATGCTAGAGAAGATACACACTATCTGCTCTACATATATGACTTGATGCGATTGCGATTGGTGAATGAGTCTTCAGGCGATGATCTTCTTTTGGAGGTAATGTTTTTTGTTTGTTTTGCTCACTAGTTTTTCCTCGTTTGCATGTTTGATGGTGAAGTTTCTTTTACATGCATTGTTTGGTATTCTCTGCCTTTGCCAGCAATAGATTTTGTGGTTGACAACTTCTATGCAGCATCTGATGCAATTGATTGTGTGCTTGAATTTCAGAATGTGTGCCTTAGAACTGATGTGAACTTGTGTGTTGAGGAACACAAGCACATTCTTTTGCTACCACTTTTGTTACTTATGGATTGACTTAGTGACTTCAGTACCTGAACTTGTGTGGACCGTAGAGCATACAAGCAAGTAATCAGATGTCTGCCATTACTGCAGGTTTGCAAGCGCAGCAATGAAATTTGCTTGCAACTATATGAGAAGGAGCTGCTGACTGATTCATCATACCTTTACATACATGGGTTTGTATTTCTCTTGGTTTACCATGTTTTTGTTCTAGAAACCATTCAAGCAGTGTAATGTTATTTTTTATGCAATTGCAGGTTGAAAGAAAATGACTTGAATGCAAGGCAGCTGGCAGTTCTTGCTGTAAGTGCTTTTCCTGTTTGAAGTGTTCGTGATTCTTCTTGATACTGGCATTTTGATCCTTGAGAAGTTTTCTCCACTTGGACACATACACCGTGTTTTGCTGAAAATGAACACATTCTTCCAGACCCCATAGTTTGGTCCTTGTGGATGCTTTCTTATTTATATTACTCTGTTGAAAGTTGTGCCTAGTTTCTTTTAACTCCAGATGATCTACCTTAATGAAAAGACATTTTAATTTTATTCATGACATTGTTCTGTTTTGTGTTTTATGCCTCTGCTTGCCTAATATGCTAGACTGCTATTTGTGACTACCTAATACTCAGTTATAAGTTGAAATGAAATCATTTCTACCATTCCTTATGTAGTTGTTTCCCATCACAGGGTCTATATCAATGGAGAGATGGCGTCGCTCGTGCTGAGGATGAGAGCACTGGTTATATATTACCCAATAAGACTCTACTTGAAATAGGCATTGCTCTTTCCTAATCTATGTACATTGCTTACATGCGTGAGTTAGCCTGGCTAATTTATCCTTTGAATTTGGACTACAGCCAAGCAGATGCCTGTGACCACTGGGAGGTTAAAAAGAACAGTGAAGTCAAAAAATAAATTTCTTGAGCACTATCTCGGACATGTCATTACTATCATAAGAAATGCCGTCGCAAATGCCGATGCTTTTGAAAGTATAGCTGAGCAACTGAAGAAAGGAAGGCTGGAAGAGGTAGTTGTGTTGATCTATGTGAAACTTATCTATTATCATTCCCTTACTGTTGCAATCTGTAGGAACTAACTTCTCAGAGATTTACTAAGGAATCTGGGCTGCTTTTCATACTAATGCATCATTTTGTACAGTTAATGGCGGCAGAAGCGAAGGACGGCAGTGAAGACACTGAAATGATTCCTGCCGTCGATGCTGATAGTAATGAAAGTAATCTTCAGCTGATTGCTGAACCTGATGTAGCTCCCTCAGTGATTACAAATGTCCATGCTGCTTCTTTCTGTACCGGGAATGTTACGAGCGGGGTTTCTTTAGGTAATTTGCAACTAGATAAAATCACATCTGAAACCAAGAGCTTTGGGGCGTTGCCAGGCGCTACTGGGCAAGCAGATACAGTGATACCGAGCAATGGTGGTGGTCAGCAGCAAGTAAGAAAATCATTTGCCTTTGTTTGCTATATTTCTTCTGCTGTATCAGTATCTAAACAGCTCCATTGTTCAGTTAATAAAGGCAACAGTTCAAGTATCGACGAGACCTACGGCTTTTGGTGCTCTGTTAGGAAAACCCTCTACCGCAAGAAGGCCAAATCTGTTTCCAGGATTTTCAAGTGACCAGGTATTGGATGTTTCTCCTCTGTCCTTTTTTCTCTTTCCTCTGTAGAATTAACAAGTGATGGAGACCTTGAATTAATTTATTAATTGTGTTTGAACTGTGGGTGTACCCCAACCCCTTACCTACATGGGATACGTGTGGTACTGTTGGAAAATAAGTGCATGTAAATAAATTAGTTATGACTTTTGTTCCAAAGAAATAAACCAAGAGCTCCCACTTTACTCAAGTAATTAAGGGGCAAGATACGGAATAGTTTCCTCTTTTTGCGAATTTCCTTTGTAGTCTCCATTCTCTCTATATAGCCACATGGGGTAAATGTCAATGTCTCAGTATAGATGCTAGTTGAAATATGTACCAAAGTTCTCACTGTGGAAAGGTTGGCGGCTTGTCTTCAGTATGGGACTTTATAAGCTCACTAATCTGCAATATATGATGTTATCTTTGTTCTGTTTTTTGGGTGCAACAGAAAGCACTTTCCTGCATTAGCTTTCCCTAGCAATGCTTGACTTTGTTTGGCTTGTGTTACAAATGCAGAGTAAAAGCAAGGTGGAGAAGATCAAGTCTTCCGTGGTACTGCCTTTCCATCATTTCTCAGGTGGTGCAAATCCTCCATCAACTAGCCTTCCAGTAGCAAAATCGGTGGAACCTGAAGCGGAAATCGTGTGTGAGGATCCTGCGTCTCGGATGGAGGAAGTGATTCAGCTGGACACTGGAACAGATGACCCAGAAAACGGCAACACAGATGGACAGAGCGAGTGCAAACCTGGAGACACGGATGTGTCTAGCTCCCCTCCTGAGCTTTCCTCTGGCATCGAGCAGGGCTTCAGATCCCTCAAAGAGAGCAGAGACCTTCAACAGAAGCACCAAGCACCGGAAGAACCAGAATTTGATGATCAGCTGAAGGCCTTCGATTACGCTGAAGCTAGAAAGAATACTTCATTTGGAGAGGCTAGATCTGAGAGAAGAAAGGACAATGCAGTGGCCAGGGCTATCAATGCGGATTCTGGAGATAAACGGAAAAGTTTGAAACAAACCCCCGGTGGCGGCGAAAAGGATGAGGGGAATTTCCAGAATCCACGAAGGCGACAGGCTTTCCCACCTTCTGGCAACAGGAGTGCTACGTACCATTAGTTAGTTGAGAGATGTACTACCCAACCGAGGCATTGTATGTAACCTAAAGAGTACAGGGGGAATTGTAACAACGCGCATGATTTGGCATTCGTCGGTAAGTCATTGGAAATGCTCTTCTGTGAGATACTATGGAGGCCTGTTTGATGACTAACACAAAATTGATCGCCTCCAACCTTCTTCTGGTTGTTTGACTAACACACACACACACATCATTGAAAAGGAAAACTAGTATGACATCAGTTCTCATGGAAACCATGCATTAATTCTGGTGTTTATTTGTGTATGTAATTCCTGTTATCCAAAGAGTTTGATTATTTGCTTAATCCAGGATGTCTGACTCATAGACATCTAATACCCCTCGTATTGGGGCATCATATCAAGTACTCCCACTCCAGGCTGCTACCCCACCTGAGTCTTATTTTAGCCATACGAGGGGTAATTTGGCTGATATGATGTATCATCAGTCCGATTATTTGTTTAAGAGTACAGTATAAGGTACGTAGCATGCATCAATTAGGTATTTGGCTGAGATAACGTATAATTAAACAAAGAAAAGTATGCTTTATGTCACCGCTTCTTCTTCCAGGCTGCTGCCTTCCCCTCTCCCCTTCTCCGAGCTGATGTGCATCCCTCTCCTCTCCTCACCCTTCCAAACATGGCTCCGACGAGCTCTGGCCAGCCAGCCGATGCTAAGAGCATCTCCACTTGTTCGCCCCTCTAAAATGGGCACGGGGCAATCCGTTTCCGACCTAAGGCCGCCCCTGATGATGTTTTTTTTTTCGTTTTTTCACAAACAAAACTCGGCCACAATTCAACCGAACACGACGCAAATTCGAGCAAACTTGCGAGTTCATTGATATTTTTACAAAACTTAAAAAAAAAAAACAGACAAGGAAACTAGAAAACACTACTACGCCCATCGTCACCTCGTCGTCGCCGTCGCTGTCCCTCTACATGCCGAGTAGCCTGTAGAAGTTCGTGTAGTCGCCGCCGCCGTCGTCGTTGTCGCCGTCTCCGTCGCCGCCGCCCTGCCTGCTGCCCGTGTCCCTACTGCTACCCTGCCTAGCGTCGCCCATGCGTGGGGGGTTGGACGGCCCGGGCGCGTCGTCGTCGCTGTCGTCGAGGACGACGCCGCCGCCCTCCTCCCGTCCACGGCGGCGAGCGGCTATCTGCTCGAGGGCGCGGCGCTGGCGGGCCATTTCCTCGCAGATGTAGTCATCCCGAGACCATTTGAAGGCAGTCTCGTCGTCGACGGCCATCACCTCGTGCTCCTTCTTCACGGCGAGGAGCATCGGCTCCGTCTTCGGCCTGACGAGGCGGGCAGAGGAGGGAGACGGCTCGTTGATGACGATGCCTCCGTCGCGAGTGCGCCGCCCGAGCGGCGTCTCCAAGGGCTCCGGCTTGACGGGGCCGAGCGCGGGCGAGCCAGAGGAGCGGGAGCGGTCGCCGGACGAGGAGGAGGATGCCGTCTCCATGCGCCTCGGCGTCCACGAGCTACCACGCCTGCGGGAGAAGGTGGGGGCCGACGGGTCCAGCCGCGGCGTGTTGCCGCCCTCGATGTACTCGAGGACGGCCTCCAGCGTGTGGCCGGCCACGCCCCACCATCGGCGGCGCCACTCCGAGTTGTGGCGGCCGCGGGGTTCGGTGCCGTTGGTGGCGGTGAGTTGCTCGGCGTGGCGGCGCTTGAAGTACGACTCCCACAACATGCCGTCGGGGGCGTACCTCAGTTCGTTCTTCGCCGCCCGCGGTAGCGAGGATCGGATGCGGGTGATCTTCGCCCGCTGGTCCGCGCCAGAGGGAGGCGGCGGCACTGGGACCCCGCCGGCGCTCAGCCTCCACGCCTCCGGCACCCGCATGTCCGGCGAGGTCGGTATTCGGCCTCGTCCTCGCGCAGATGGCGGTGGCCGAAGCCGTTGGCCGCCGCACCATCGTCGGGGTAGCGTTCCGCCATGGCAGTCGCCGGGGGCAAGAGGAGCGAGGAGAGGCGGGGAGCGTCGACGGTGAGAGGGAGGAGTGAGCTGCGGTGAGCAAGTGTGCGTCTCACCGGTGGGGGAGGGGTGGCTTTTATAGCCACAGGCGGGCGGCGAGCACGTGTCCGCCGCGTGTACATGTGGCGGGAGCAGGTGGGACGCGCGTCGCCACGCCTTCACTGCGCCGCCCGTGAGGAATCAATAGAAGGTTGACCGGCGCGGCAGCGCGACAGCTTTGACATTGATTTCCCGCGGGAAACTGAGGCGATGAGGATGACGAAGCGCCGAGTCGCTGACTCAGCGGGCCCGCTGAATTGCGCGCCAAAAACGTTTCCCCCGGTGCCCCCGGGTACCCCCCAGCGCGCCGGATTCGGCCTGGGTCCGCAGACGCCAAATTCTGTCCGACCCAATGAAAATTGGGCTTTTGGGGGCACGACTGGGCCGATTTATCGACGCCGGCGATAAAAAATGCCCTTCAGGGGGGGGGGGGTTGTTGGGGGCGCGGTTGGAGATGCTCTAATGGCCGAGAAGCAGCGATGCCTTACGGCGAAGATGCGACCAACAGGAGTGGCGACGAGCGGCTTCTCAGCGGGGCGAGGGGTTGTGTGGGGCTCTGTCGACGCTGTGAGCGGCTACCCCCAGGCTACAACCAACAAGCACCTGTGCTCGAGCGGCACACTAAGAGCAAGTACAATAAAGTGACGTAGGTGGCCTGCAAGGTTTTAAATAATATATTTTTGCTTAGTTGGCAGATTGAAAAGGAGAGAGAAGAGAAGCGGATTGCAAACTAACAGTCGGCTGCAACACGCGCTCCTAGAGACTTTATGAGAGAGAGGGGTAGGCCATTAACCCGTCTCCAACGTATCTATAATTTTTTATTGTTCCATACTATTATATTATCTGTTTTGGATGTTTACATGCATTAATTTGCTATTTTATATTATTTTTGGGACTAACTTATTAACCTAGAGCCCAGTGTCAGTTTCTGTTTCTCCCTTGTTTTTGAGTTTTGCAGAAAAGCAATATCAAACGGAGTCGAAACGGAATGAAACTTTATGATGATTTTTATTGGACTAGAAGACACACCGGAGACTTGAGAACCAATTCACAAGGGCCACGAGGCGGCGACAAGGGGGGAGGGCGTGCCCTAGGGGTGGTGGGCGCGCCCCCACCCTTGTGGGCCCCTCGTGACTCCACCGACCTACTTCTTCCTCCTATATATTCACATGTATTCTAGAAACCCTAGAGGAGGCATCGAAAACACTTTTCCACCGCCGTAACCTTATGTATCCGTGATATCCCATCTGGAGGCCTTTTTCGGTACTCCGTCGGAGGGGGATTCAACCATGGAGGGCATCTACATCAACACCATTGCCCTTCCGATGAAGTGTGAGTAGTTTACCACAGACTTACGGGTCCATAGCTAGTAGCTAGATGGCTTCTTCTCTCTCCTTGATTCTCAATACAATGTTCTCCTTGATGTTCTGGGAGATCTATCCGATGTAATCTTCCTTTACAGTGTGTTTGTCGAGATCCCATGAATTGTGGATTTATGATCAACTTATCTATGAATAATATTTGAATTTTCTCTGAATTCTTATATGCATGATTTGATATCTTAGTAATTCTCTTCGAACTATCGGTTTGGTTTGGCCAACTAGATTGGTTTTTCTTGCAATGGGAGAAGTGCTTTGCTTTGGGTTCAATCTTGCGGTGTCCTCACCCAGTGACAGAAGGGGTAGCGAGGCACGTATTGTATTGTTGCCATCGAGGATAAAAAGATGAGGTTTTCAACATATTGCTTGAGTTAATTCCTCTACACCATGTCATCTTACTTAAAGCGTTACTCTGTTCTTCATGAACTTAATACTCTAGATGCAGGCATGAGTCGGTCGATGTGTGGATTAATAGTACTAGATGCTGGCAGGAGTCGGTCTACTTGATACAGATGTGATGCCTATATTGCATAATCATTGCCTAAGATATCTTCATAACTTTGCGCTTTTCTATCAATTGCTCGACAGTAATTTGTTCACCCACCGTATTATTTACCTTCAAGAGAAAAGCCTCTAGTGAAACCTATGGCCCTCAGGTCTATTTTACACCATATTAGTTTCCGTTCTACTATTTTGCTATCTTTTAGTTTCCACTCTATAGACCAAAAAACCCAAAAATATTTTACCTTTTGTTTGTCCATCTCTATCAGATCTCACTTTTGCAAGTAACCGTGAAGAGATTGACAACCCCTTTATCGCGTTGGGTGCAAGTTGTTTGATTGTTTGTGCAGGTATTGGTGATTTGTGCGTCAGTGTCCTAGTGGATTGATCCCTTGGTTCTCAAACTAAGGGAAATACTCATCTCTACTTTGCTGCATCACCCTTTCCTCTTCAAGGGAAAACCAACGCAAGCTCAATAAGTAGCAGCAAGAATTTTTGGCACCGTTATCGGGGAGATCTACGCCAAATCAAGGCACACCAAGTACCCATCATAAAACTCTCATCTCTTGCATTTACATTATTTGCCATCCGCCTCTCGTTTTCCTCTCCTCCACTTCTAAAATGTTTTCAGAAAAACACAATTTTTTGCCTTTTTCCTTCGCCCTTTTTCCGTTCGTCTTTTCTTTAGTTTGCTCGTTCGTTATATTGGTTTTAGCCACTGTGTCTGAATCTGGGAAGGTTATTGCTGAGAATCTTGAGGAAAAACCTAGATGTTCTTCGGATGACAAAACTGAAACTCCTCCTAATTACGAAACAAAAAAATCGCGCGGGGGATGGTAATATCATTGGAAAAGGTGTCATTCAAGAATTCTTTAATTGTACGAGACCTATGCCTATTAGTAAATGATCTATTCTTCTCGATACAGATTGCTATGCACATGCCATTGTTATGCTTGTTGAGAAGTTAGAAATAAAATTTGTGCATATTCATCCTGCTTTGCAAACGGTGTTTTATGAACTTCCCAATATTAATCATCCCATAGCTAAAAAGATTTCTACCATCATCCTCATGCGAGAATTTGATTTTATAATACAATAAGCTAGGGAATTTGTTGCTTTCTATAATAAAGATGTTGCACATCCTCCGATTGAAGATATCCTCCGCGATAAAGAAACTATGCGTAGTTTGGAATCTAGGGATTATCAATCTTATAGCGAGAATCTTAGGAGGAGAGTTCCCCATTCAGAAATTTCTCAAGCCTTGTACCTAGAAACTTACGAGGAATTTGATTAGATTGCTAGGGGAATTCATGTGGGATTTAATAGGGATTGGTTGAATAAAATGATGAAAGAACTTTTCGGAACGAGTTACGTATTCTTTATAATGATATATATGGTGATGATCCTCATTACGGGTTTATGAATGTCAAAATCACTAATCAAAGTCCTTTTCATGATTTAAGTTCCTCCACTAGAAGAGAAATAAAAGAAAGGATAGACTTGTTAAGACGAGTTTTAGAAGATTTAATGAGAAAGGAATTACACGCCAAAGATGACAATACTTAGACCTATGTTTTATGCCTAGCTAGGGGCGTTAAACAATAGCGCTTGTTGGGAGGCAAACCAATTTTATTTTTGTTTTTTTGTCTTTTTGGTTCTGTTTTTCAATAAATACACATTATTACTTCTGTAGTAATTGTGTTTTGGTGTTTCAATTAGTGTTTGAGCCAAGTAAGACCTTTGGGATGGCTTACGGTGATCGTTGATTTGATTCTGCTAAAAAACAGACACTTTTGTGCCCAGTGCAGAAAATTCAATAATTCACTGGAACGTGAAAACCTTCTGAATTTTTTAAACTGATATACAAATTCCCCACGTCATCCTAATTTTTCAGAGTTTCTAGAGTTCCAGAAGTATGTGAAGTTTTCAGATTACTACACACTGTTCTGTTTTTGACAGATTCTGTTTTCTATGTGTTGTTTGCTTATTTTGATGAATCTATATGGCTAGTATCGGGGGGTATGAACCATGGAAAAGTTTGGAGTACAGTAGATATTACACAAATATAAAATAAGAATGAGATCACAACAATACCTTGGGTGGTTATTTGCTTTGTTTTACTAACAGATCTCACGAGTTTTCTGTTGAGTTTTGTGTGGTGAAGTTTTCAAGTTTTGGGTAAGGATTTGATGGACTATGGAATAAGAAGTGACAAGAGCCTAATCTTGGGGATGCCCAAGGCACCCCAAGATAATATTCTAGGACAACCAAGAGCCTAAGCTTGGGGATGCCCCGGGAAGGCATCTCCTCTTTCGTCTTTGTCTATCGGTAACTTTACTTGAGGCTATATTCTTATTCACCACATGATATGTGTTTTTGCTTAGAGCGTTGATAACCCACAAGTGTAGGGGATCGCAAAAGTTTTTGAGGGTAAAGTATTCAACCCAAATTTGTTGATTCGACACAAGGGGAGCCAAAGAATACTCTTAAGTATTAGCAGCGGAGTTGTCAATTCAACCACACCTGGAAACTTAGTATCTGCAGCAAGATAGTTTAGTAGCAAAGTAATATGATAGTGGCGGTAGCAGCAATAAAAGTAACGATAGTGTTTTTGTAGTTTTTGTAATAGTAGCAACAGAAAAGTAGATAAGCGATAAGCAATATAGGAAAAGCTCGTAGGCATTGGATCGGTGATGGGAAATTATGTCGGATGCAATTCATCATGTAGAAGTTATAACCTAGGGTGACACAGAACAAGCTCCAGTTCATCAATGCAATGTATGCATGTACTCCAAATATAGTCATACGTGCTTATGGAAAAGAACTTGCATGACATCCTTTGTCCTACCCTCCCGTGGCAGCGGGGTCCTATTGGAAACGAAGGGATATTAAGGCCTCCTTTTAATAGAGTACCGGACCAAAGCATCAACACATAGTGAATACATGAACTCCTCAAACTATGGTCATCACCGGGAGTGGTCCCGATTATTGTCACTTCGGGGTTGCCGGATCATAACACATAGTAGGTGACTATAGACTTGCAAGATATGATCAAGAACACACATATATTCATGAAAACATAATAGGTTCAGATATGAAATCATGGCACTCGGGCCCTAGTGACAAGCATTAAGCATAGCAAAGTCATAGCAACATCAATTTCAGAACATAGTGGATACTAGGGATCAAACCCTAACAAAACTAACTCGATTACATGATAGATCCCATCCAACCCATCACCGTCCAGCAAGCCTACGATGGAATTACTCACACACGGCGGTGAGCATCATGGAATTGGTGATGGAGGAAGGTTGATGATGACGATGGCGACGATCTCCACTCTCCGGAGCCCCGAACGGACTCCAGATCAGCCCTCCCGAGAGAGATTAGGGCTTGGCGGTGGCTCCGTCTCGTGAAATGCGATAATTCCTTCTCTCTGATTTTTTTCTCCCCGACCGTGAAGATATAGGATCTGGGGATACGTCGGTAAGGCACCAGGGGGGCCACGAGGCAGGGGGGCGCGCCTCCCACCCTCGTGGACAGGCTCAAGGCCCCCTGGTGTGGATCTTCTTGCAGGTATTTTTTATATTTTCTGAAATAATTCTCAGTTGATTTTCAGGCAATTCTGAGAACTTTTTATTCTGCACAAAAACAACACCATGGCAGTTCTGCTGAAAACAGCGTCAGTCCGGGTTAGTTCCATTCAAATCATGCAAGTTAGAGTCCAAAACAAGGGCAAAAGGGTTTGGAAAAGTAGATACGTTGCAGACGTATCAACTCCCCCAAGCTTAAACCCTTGCTTGTCCTCAAGCAATTCAGTTGATAAACTGAAAGTGATAAAGAAAAACTTTGACAAACTCTGTTTGCTCTTCTTGTTGTAAATATGTAACCTAGCATTCAGGTTTTCAACAAGATCATGAACTAACGACATTCACAATAACTTTCAGGTCTCAAGACTACTCACATCAATGGCATAATCAACTAGCGAGCAATACTAATAAACCTCGGATGACAACACTTTCTCAAAACAATCATGACATGATATAACAGGATGGTATCTCGCTAGCCCTTTCTGAGACCACAAAGCATAAATGCAGAGCACCTTTATGGATTAAGGACTGACTAGACATTGTAATTCATGGCAAAAGAGATCCAGTCATGATCATACTCAATGCAAATTAATAGTAATAAATGCAACGACAGATGTGCTCTCCTACTGGTGCTCTTTAATAGGAGGATGACGACTCTGCATAAAAGTAAATAGATAGGCCCTTCACAGAGGGAAGCAGGGATTTGTAGAGGTGTCAGAGCTCGATTTTTAAATAGAGATGAATAACATTTTGAGCGGTATACTTTCATTGTCAACATAACAACCAAGAATCTCGATATCTCCCATGCTACGCACATTATAGGCGGTTCCCAAACAGAATGGTAAAGTTTATACTCCCCCAGCCACCAACAAGCACACTCCACGACTAGCCCGAAACAACAGGTACCGTCCAAACCAGCAACAACCCTGGGGGAGTTTTGTTTAATTATTATGATTTTGAGCATGGGACTGGGCATCCCGATTGCCGGCCATTTTCTCATAAATGAAGAGCGGAGTCCACTCATCGTGAGAATAACCCACCTAGCATGGAAGATATAGACATCCCTAGTTGATACATGAGCTGTTCGAGCATACAAAACAGAATTTCATTTGAAGGTTTGGAGTTTGGCACATACAAATTTACTTGGAACGACAGGTAAATACCACATATAGGAAGGTATGGTGGACTCATATGGAATAACTTTGAGGTTTATGGAAGTGGATGCACAAGCAGTATTCCCGCTTAGTACAGGTGAAGGCTAGAAAGAGACTGGGAAGCGACCAGCTAGAGAGCAACAATGGTCATGAACATGCATTAAAATTAATCAACAATGAATGCAAGCATGAGTAGGATATAAATCACCATGAACATAAATATCATGAAGGCTATGTTAATTTGTTTCAACTACATGCGTGAACATGTGCCAAGTCAAGTCACTTAAATCATTCAAAGGAGGATACCACCCATCATACCACATCACAACCATTTTAATATCATGTTGGCACGCAAGATAGACCATTATAAACTCTCAGCTAGTTTCAGCATGGCATAAGCAGCTATGATCTCTAATTGTCATTGCAAACATGTTTCATTCATAACAAGCTGAATCAGGAACGATGAGCCATCATATTTACAAAAACAAGAGAGGTCGAGTTCATACCAGCTTTTTTCATCTCAATTAGTTCATCATATATCATCCTTATTGCCTTTCACTCGCACGACCGAACGGTGTGTATAATAATAATAGTGCACGTGCATTGGACTAAGCTGGAATCTGCAGGCATTTAATACAAGAGAGAAGACAAGGTACTATGTCTCAAGGTTAATTGAACAACAAAGCATACGAGAGCCACTAAGCATTTTCAATCATGGTCTTCTACTCTTAACCCCTAAAGAAAAAGAAAAGAAACTATTTACGCGGGAAAGCTCCCAACAAGCAAAAGAAGAACGGGAAATCTTTTTGGGTTTTCATTTTTAACTACTACTACAAGCAAAGAAAGTAAACTAGCTAGAAGCTACAACTAATATTTTTTTTTTGTTTTTCTGGGTTTTTCTAGCACACAAGAAAAAGACTAAGAAAAAGAAATTGAAACTAAGCATGGATGGTACAATGAAAGAGTGTGAGCACCGACAACTAGAATAAGTGTGTGAACATGAATGTAAGCTGGTGAGAAACACGTACTCCCCCAAGCTTAGGCTTTTGGCCTAAGTTGGTCTATGGCCACGTATCATAGCCACTCCCTCCAGTGTACTGAGATGCATCCTCTGGTTGCCACTGGTTGGCGAGCTCGTTCAGCTCCCACCCATAAATAGATTGACGGGAAGGATCAAGTGGTGGTTCTCGCTCAGCCTCTGAAGCTTGTGCCTGGCCCTGGTACTTGTAGAAGGCATTTGATGTAATGAGATACTTGCCTATGGACAGATCAAACAAAGATGGTGCACGCAAGGTAACAATTTCACAGTATATTTCATCAAACCTTAATTTATAATTAAGCTGCATATTCTTATCTTTAACAATAAAATCATGAGCTACCATGCTCTTGTAGTCTAGATAAACAGGGGCAAGAAATTTTTCTTCCTTCTCATGATGCCTAATAGGTATATTAAAATATTCAGCAAGGCGAGAAGCAAAGACGCCTCCAAAGACGGGCCCCTTTGAGCGGTTCAGACTCTATCGTTTGGCAACGACATCGCCCAAGCTAAAAGTTGTGTCTTGAAACAAAGCATGGCGTAAAATGATAATGTCAGGGGCACTAAGATTCCCACTGTTCCCGCGACCAATTAAACATCTACTAGCAAATAAAGCAAAGTAGCGCAGAACAGGGAAGCGTATACTAGTGATTCTTGCCCCTGAAACTTGTCTCGTTTCCCCTATGGCTATCATGTCAATGAACCCTTCAACGTCTTCACGACGTGGTTCATCAAGTTTACCTCCAAAGGGTACTTTGCATATTTCACCACAGTCCAAGAGTGATATCTCCTTAATCACATCATATAACCGAAACTCCACCGTAGGTGGTGTTTTCCTAGAATGAAAATGAAAGCTTTGCGTGAAAATATTGGTGAGTAAGAGATACTGTTCTTTCTGGTCATTGAGGAAGTCGGTGAGGCCTGCATTATTTGCCAACCAATAAAAGTCTTCGTAAATACCGGCAGACATCATGAAGTCATTACAAGGCCATTCTCACGGTCGAACTTCCGCCATACAAGGAAGATTATACTTGGGCTTATTATTTTCTTCTTTCTTCTTCTCCTCTGAACTCTTGCTAGAGGAGCCCCTCAATAATCTTTTTAACATTTTCCTTTTCTGAAATTTTCTGAAATTTTTAGTAACTTCAAAATAAAAGTTAAGCAAACTCAATAAGATTGATAGCAACAACTCCTACTAGTGCCTAGAGGCTATATCATGCATTAGAACTACTTGGGACCAAGAAAATTTGACATGCAAGCTCAAGAACAAGGTCACCATAGTAGCATAAATTTGCAAAAAATAAAGCACTAGAACAAAAACTAATTGGACCAATGGAGGAGTCACATACCGAGGAACAATCTCCCCAAACAGTTTGGTGAATGGTGCTTTGAGCAAGGAGATCGAAAATGGCAGCAAGATGAGATAGAACTCGGGTTTGAGCTGGTTGGGGATTTTTTTGGGAGGAAGAAGAAGAGCATGGGTGCAGGAATAAGTGGAGGGGGGCCACGTGGGGCCCACGAGGCAGGGGGTGCGCCCTGGGCAGGGGGCGCGCCCTGGAACCTCGTGGCCACGTGCTGGCTCCCCTCGCTGTGTGTTCAGTGCCATATTTCCTCAAATATTCTAGAAAAAAAATCATATTTCATTTTCATGGCATTTGGAGAACTTTTATTTTTGGGATATTTTTTATTGCACGGATAAGTCTAGAAACAGACAAAAAAATACTATTTTTGCTTTATTTATCCTAATTAACAGAAAGTAAAAGGAGGGTATAGAAGGTTTGTGCTATCTAGATTCACCTATCCCATGCTGATCAAAAGGAATCTATTAACAAGGTTGATCAGGTCTTGTTAATAAACTCTTTCCGAATAACATGAAACCGGAGAATTTTCGAATAACACTAGGTTACCTCAATGGGGATATGTTTGTCCCCAACAATAAGGATGTCATATGTCTTCTTGATAGTAGGCAGAGGAAACTCAAAACCTCCAATAGTAATAGTTGAAGTTTTTCCAATATAATTGATACTGTGGACCCCAGGTTGTTTCCTCGGAAAGTGTACCGCATGCTCATTACCATTGACATGAAAAGTGACATTGCCTTTGTTGCAATCAATAACAGCCCCTGCAGTATTCAACAAGGTCCTTCCAAGAATAATAGACATACTATCATCCTCGGGAATATCAAGTATGACAAAGTCCGTTAGAATAGTAACATTTGCAACTACAATAGGCACATCTCATAGATATCGACATGTATAGCAGTTGATTTATCAGCCATTTGCAAAGATATTTCAGTAGGTGTCAACTTACTCAAGTCAAGTCTACGATATAAAGAGAGAGGCATAACACTAACACCGGCTCCAAGATCACACAAAGCAGTTTTAACATAGTTTCTCTTAATGGAGCAAGGTATAGTAGGTACTCCTGGATCTCCTAATTTCTTAGGCATTCCACCCTCAAAACTGTAATTAGCAAGCATGGTGGAAATTTCTACTTCAGGTATCTTTCTTTTGTTAGTAATGATATCTTTCATATACTTAGCATAAGGATTTGTTTTAAGCACACCAGTCAAACGCATACACAAAAGAGATAGGTCTAATCATTTCAGAAAATCACTCAAAATCCTCATCATCCTTTTTTGGATGGTTTAGGAGGAAAAGGCATGGGTTTCTGAACCCATGGTTCTCTTTCCCTACCGTGCTTCCTAGCAACAAAGTCTCTCTTATCATAACGTTGATTCTTTGATTGTGGGTTATCAAGATCAACAACAGGTTCAATCTCTACATCATTATCATTGCTAGGTTGAGCATCATCATGAACATAATTATTAATATTATCACTGGGTTCATGTTCATTACCAGATTGTGTCTCAGCATCAGAAACAGATATATCATTGGGATTCTTAGGTGTGTCAGCTACAGGTTCACTAGAAGCATGCAAAGTCCTGTAATTTTTCTTTTTCTTCTTCTTAGAAGAACTAGGTGCATCTAAATTAGCTCTCTGAGAATCTTGCTCAAGTCTCTTAGGGTGGCCCTCAGGATACAGAGGTTCCTGAGTCATTTTACCACCTCTAGTTGCAACTCTAACATCATAGTCATTATTCTTACTATTTAATTCATTGAGCAAATCATTTTGAGCCTTAAGTACTTGTTCTACTTGAGTGGTGACCATAGAAGCATGTATACTAATGAGTTTCAGTTCACCTTTAGCTCTAGACAGATAATCGCTCAAGCGTTCAATCATATGAGCATTGTGTTGTAATTGTCTACCAACATAAGCATTGAAGTTTTCTTGTTTCACAATAAAATTGTCAAACTCATCTAAACATTGGCTAGCAGACTTATAACGAGGAATAGCACCTTCATCAAATCTATAAAGAGAATTTACCTTTACTACATGTGTCGGGTTATCAAGACCATGTATTTCTTCAATAGGTGGTAAATTCTTAACATCTTCAGCTTTAATACTTTTTTCTTTCATAGATTTCTTTGCCTCTTGCATATCTTCAGGACTGAGAAATAGAACACCTCTTTTCTTCGGAGTTGGCTTAGGGGCTGGTTCAGGAAGTGTCCAATTATTTTCATTGGCTAGCATATTATTCGATAGTAATTCAGCTTGTTCAACTGTTCTTTCCCTGAAAACACAACCATCACAACTATCCAGGTGGTCTCTGGAAGCATCGGTTAGTCCATTATAAAAGACATCAAGTATATCATGCATCTCAAGAGGATGATCAGGCAAAGCATTAAGTAATTGGAGAAGCCTCCCCCAAGCTTGTGGGAGACTCTCTTCTTCAATTTGCACAAAGTTATATATTTCCCGTAAGGCAGCTTGTTTCTTATGAGCGGGAAAATATTTAGCAGAGAAGTAATACATCATATCTTGGGGACTACGCACACAACCAGGATCAAGAGAATTAAACCAAGTCTTAGCATCACCCTTTAACGAGAAAGGAAATAGCTTAAGGATATAGTAATAGCAAATCTTTTCATCATTGGTAAACAGGGTGGCTATATCATTCAACTTAGTAAGATGTGCCACGACAGTTTGAGACTCATAGCCATGGAAAGGATCAGATTCAGCCAAAGTAATTAACTCAGGATCTACAAAGAATTCATAATCCTTATCAGTAACACAGATAGGTGAAGTAGCAAAAGCAGGGTCATGTTTCATTCTAGCATTAAAGGACTTTTCTTTCAGCTTAGCTAATAATTTCTTAAGATCATATCTATCATTGCAAGCAAGAGAGTCTCTAGCAGTTTCTTCATCCATAACATAACCCTCAGGAACAACAGACAATTCATATATATTGGGAGTAGTTTCATCATCACTTTCATAAATATCATCAGTTTCAACATTTGCGTTCTCCTTAACTTTAGCAGTTTGTTCATCTAGAAATTCACCTAGTGGCACGGTATCACGCATAGAGGTAGTTTCATCATACATAGCAGAAGTAGCATCATCAAGAACATATGACATATCAAATTCAATAGCAGGAGTAGGTGTCGCAAGTTTACTCATAACAGAAGGAGAATCAAGTGCAGAGCTAGATGGCAGTTCCTTACCTCCCCTCGTAGTTGAGGGTAAGATCTTGGTTTTTGAGTCCTTCAAATTCTTCATAGTGATCAACAGATATAAATCCCAAGTGACTTAAAGAATAGAGCTATGCTCCCCGACAACGGCGCCAGAAAATAGTCTTGATAACCCACAAGTGTAGGGGATTGCAACAGTTTTCGAGGGTAAAGTATTCAACCCAAATTTGTTGATTTGACACAAGGGGAGCCAAAGAATACTCTTGAGTATTAGCAGCTGAGTTGTCAATTCAACCACACCTGGAAACTTAGTATCTGCAGCAAGATAGTTTAGTAGCAAAGTAATATGATAGTGGCGGTAACAGCAATAAAAGTAACGATAGTGTTTTTGTAGTTTTTGTAATAGTAGCAACGGAAAAGTAGATAAGCGACAAGCAATATAGGAAAAGCTCGTAGGCATTGGATCGGTGATGGCAAGTTATGTCGGATGCAATTCATCATGTAGAAGTTATAACCTAGGGTGACACAGAACTAGCTCCAGTTCATCAATGCAATGTAGGCATTTATTCCGAATATAGTCATACGTGCTTATGGAAAAGAACTTGCATGACATCTTTTGTCCTACCCTCCCATGGCAGCGGGGGTCCTATTGGAAACTAAGGGATATTAAGGCCTCCTTTTAATAGAGTGCCGGACCAAAGCATTAACACATAGTGAATACATGAACTCCTCAAACTATGGTCATCACCGGGAGTGGTCCCGATTATTGTCACTTCGGGGTTGCCAGATCATAACACATAGTAGGTGACTATAGACTTGAAAGATAGGATCAATAACACACATATATTCATGAAAACATAATAGGTTCAGATCTGAAATCATGGCACTCGGGCCCTAGTGACAAGCATTAAGCATAGCAAAGTCATAGCAACATCAATCACAGAACATAGTGGATACTAGGGATCAAACCCTAACAAAACTAACTCGATTACATGATAGATCCCATCCAACCCATCACCGTCCAGCAAGCCCATGATGGAATTACTCACACACGGCGGTGAGCATCATGGAATTGGTGATGGAGGAAGGTTGATGATGACGATGGCAACTATCTCCACTCTCCGGAGCCCCGAACGGACTCCAGATCAGCCCTCCCGAGAGAGATTAGGGCTTGGCGGCGGCTCCATCTCGTGAAACGCGATAATTCCTTCTCTCTGATTTTTTCTCCCCGAATGTGAAGATATAGGATCTGGGGATACGTCGGTAGGGCACCAGGGGGCCCACGAGGCAGGGGGTGCGCCCTGGGCAGGGGGGCACGCCCCCACCCTCATGGACAGGCCCAAGGCCCCCTGGTGTGGATCTTCTTGCAGGTATTTTTTATATTTTCCGAAATAATTCTCCGTTGATTTTCAGGCGATTCCGAGAACTTTTTATTCTGCACAAAAACAACACCATGGCAGTTCTGCTGAAAACAGCGTCAACCCGGGTTAGTTCCATTCAAATCATGCAAGTTAGAGTCCAAAACAAGGGCAAAAGGGTTTGGAAAAGTAGATACGTTGCAGACGTATCAGGCGTGTTCTATGATATGAGTCTTTGCTTTTTAGTTTTTCACAATCATCCTTGGTGTACACACCTTTTGACAGGGACACGCTTGAATCGTGATTTATTAGAATACTCTAGCGCTTCACTTATATCTTTTTAGGGCACGACGATGGTTTTATTTTATAGAAATTGTTGAACTCTCTTGCTTCACTTTTATTATTTTGAGAGTCTTTAAAACAACATGGTAATTTGCTTGGGTTATGAATTTAGTCCTAATATGATAGGCATCCAAGGGAGATATAATAAAAACTTTCATATATAGAGCATTGAATACTATGAGAAGTTTGATTCCTGATAATTGTTTTGAGATGTTAAGATGGTAATATTAGAGTCATGCTAGTGGTAGTTTGTGAGGTTAAAGAAATAATTGTGTTAAGGGTTGTGATTCCCGTAGCATGCACGTATGGTCTCCTAACCATGTAACCAAATTGAAGCGCATTGTATCTTGATTGTTTATCTTTGCGCGGAGGTCGGGGGCGCGTGATGGTTAACTCCTACCAACCTCCCCCCTAGGAGCATGCGTAGTAGTACTTTTCTTCGAGGGCTAATAATTTTTTCGCAATAAGTATGTGAATTCTTTATGACTAATGTTGAGTCCATGGATTGTACGCACTCTCACCCTTCCACCTTGCTAGCCACTCTAGTGCCGCACAACTTTCGCCGGTGCATCAAACCACCTTATACCCTTCCTCAAAACAGCCACCATACCTACCTATTATGGCATTTCCATAGCCATTTCGAGATATATTGCCATGTAACTCCACCGTTCCGTTTATTGACACACACCATCATTGTCATATTACTTTGCATGATCATGTAGTTGGCATTGTATTTGTGGCAAAGCCACCGTTCATATTTGTTATACATGTCACTCTTGATCATTGCACATCCTGGTACACTGCCTGAGGCATTCATATAGAGTCATATTTTGTTCTAGTATCGAGTTGTAATATTGAGTGGTAAGTAAATAAAAGTGTGATAATCATCATTATTAGAGCATTGTCCCATGTGAGATTATAAATAAAAGAGGCTAAAGAATCCCACAAAAAAGAGAGCCCAAAGAGCCCCGCCCCCAAAAAGAGAGAAAAAAGAGAGAAGGGACAATGTTACTCTCTTTTTCCACAGTTGTGCTTCAGAATAACACCATGATCTTCATGATAGAGAGTCTCCTATGTTGTCACTTTCATATACTAGTGGGAATTTTTCATTATATAACTTGGCTTGTATATTCCAACGATGCGCTTCCTCAAATTTCCCTAGGTCTTCATGAGCAAGCAAGTTGGATGCACACCCACTTAGTTTTCTTTTGAGTTTTGATACACTTATAGCTCTAGTGCATCCATTACATGGAAATCCCTACTCACATTGATATCTATTGATGGACATCTCCATAGTCCATTGATTTGCATAGTTGATGTGAGACTTTCTCCCTCCTTTTGTCTACTACCACCTTCTATTCCACTCATAGTGCTATGTCCATGGCTCACGCTCATGTATTGCGTGAAGAATTGAAAAGGCTGAAGCACGTTAAAAAGTATGAAACAATTTCTTGGTTGACACCGGGATGCACATGATTTATACTTTGTGTTAAGAAGAGGGAGCATAAAAATACTATATGATTTTGTAGGGATAACTTTGTTTAGCCATGTTATTTTTGAAGCTTCATAGATTGCTTTTTAGTATCCTTGAAGTATCACTGTTTTGATATTGATAAACTTTTGTTTTGAGTCTTATGGATCTGAACATTCATGCCACAATAAAGAATAATTACATTGATAAATATGTTAGGTAACATTCCACATCAAAAATTATGTTTTTATCATTTACCTACTCGAGGACGAGCATGAATTAAGTTTGGGGATGCTTGATACGTCTCCAACGTATCTACAATTTTGATTGTTCCATGCTATTATATTATCTGTTTTGGATGTTTATATGCATTAATATGCTATTTTATATTATTTTTGGGACTAACTTATTAACCTAGAGCCCAGTGCCAGTTTATGTTTTTTCCCTTGTTTTTGAGTTTCGTAGAAAAGCAATATCAAACGGAGTCCAAACGGAATGAAACTTTACGATGATTTTTCTTGGACCAGAAGACACCCCGGAGACTTGAGAACCAAGTCACAAGAGCGACAAGGCGGCGACAAGGGGGGAGGGCGCGCCCTAGGGGGTGAGCGCGCCCCACCCTTGTGGGCCCCTCATGACTCCACCGACCTACTTCCTCCTCCTATATATTCACATATATTCTAGAAACCCTAGAGGAGGCATCGAAACCTCTTTTCCACCACCGTAACCTTATGTATCTGTGAGATCCCATATAGAGGCCTTTTCCGGTACTCTACCAGAGGGCAAGCACGGAGGGCATCTACATCAACACCATTGCCCTTCCAATGAAGCGTGAGTAGTTTACCACAGACCCACGGGTCCATAGCTAGTAGCTAGATGGCTTCTTCTCTCTCTTTGATTCTCAATACCATGTTCTCCTCGATGTTCTTGGAGATCTATCCGATGTAATCTTCCTTTGCGGCGTGTTTGTCGAGATCCGATGAATTGTGGATTTATGATTAGCTTATCTAAGAATATTATTTGAATCTTCTCTGAATTCTTATATGCATGATTTGATATCTTAGTAATTCTCTTCGAACTATCGGTTTGGTTTGGCCAACTAGATTGGGTTTTCTTGCAATGGGAGAAGTGCTTTGCTTTGGGTTCAATCTTGTGGTGTCCTCACCCAGTGACGGAAGGGGTAGCGGGGCATGTAATGTATTGTTGACATCGAGGATAAAAATATGGATTTTCATCATATTGCTTGAGTTAATTCCTCTACATCATGTCATCTTACTTAAAGCATTATTCTGTTCTTCATCAACTTAATACTCTAGATGCAGGCAGGAGTCGGTCGATGTGTGGACTAATAGTAGTAGATGCAGGCAGGAGTCGGTCTACTTGATACGGACGTGATGCCTATGTTGCATAATCATTGCGTTAGTTATCTTCATAACCTTGCGCTTTTCTATCAATTGCTCGATAGTAATTTGTTCACCCACCGTATTATTCTGTAACACCCCGGGTGTCATGCTATTGTAAACTCTTGTTGATGGTGCCAGGTCATCACAATTATTTTTTGTTAATCATCACTTTGTTCCAAACCGACCTCAATTTAAATTTTAAAGATAAGTCAAATTATTATCTCTTCAAACTATAAAACTAAAATGTTCGAAGTTTAGTATAAATTTCCCTAATCAATTGTCATGTTGTAACCAACATAATTTGAATCACCATTTATTTTCTAGGAAAATATAGTGGTAAAACAGCTACCAAAATAGCCAATTTCAAATAAACAAATGTTTATGTGTTTCCAAACCACTCAAAACTTTGTGGGCCCCTCCAAAATAATGACTACTAATTATACTAGAAGTTTCATATTTTACATAATGCTTTTGCTATTAAAAATAAATAGAAAACAATAACTCTATTCTAAGAAAAAACACATGGTAGTAAGAGGGGTAAAGCCTAGCTACTGTGCACTTTAGCCCAATGCTACAGTGCACAGCCCAGCCCACGTAGCCGCCATCTTCAACCCCCTGTTCACTCCATCCAGGTGGACGCCGCTCCCGCGTCCATGGCGCGGATGGCCACACGTCGGCCATCCTGCGGCCTCCTCGACGTCGCGGGTGCCTACTAGACCGTCCTGCGGCCCCTCGGCGAATCCTAGACTCACAATCCCCTTCCTCTCGCTCTCTCTCTCTATGCTAGAGCTCACGTGTGAGACCCCGTTGCCGCCACGTCATCATTGTCGTGCTCCAGGGCATCCCCGAGCTGCTGCAAGGTGGCCAGAGCCTCCCCAACATCGTCTCCTTCACCTACGTCTGTGGATCAAAGCCAAAAGGCCATGTATGCCCTACATCGAGCCGCCATCCCCACCACAGCTGCTGCGGCCATCGCCGTCGATCTCCACCATCGGGCCTCCCCGACTTCCCCGAGCTCGCCTACGACATCGCAGTGAGCTTCTCCTCCAAACCCCCCTCTTCAGTGTCATAAGCCGCCGTTCTGCTGCCGTGGTTGGAGCTCCGCTCGCCGTGCCACTAGTCGTGCTCGTGCATCCCTGGCCGTGCCCCTGAGCTCCGAACCACACCCTACTCTCCCTGGCCGCAACCACACACGTCCGCTGCCGCTCGCGCCCACCGTGGCCGAAGCCCCGCTGTATCCGCACCGGGCTCGCTCCTGCACGCGCTCGCCACGCTCGTGGCCGTGTGTAACACCCTACATGCAACCTTTCCAAATTTGGCAATATATTCAACTTGGTCCTCATCCTTTGCTTGGGGGTCTTTCCTTTTATTTTGTTGTGTTTCATTATTGCATTGTCATGCCATCATATTGCATCATTGTCATATCATATTGCATTCCTGACTTTTGACACCTTTGCATTCTATTGTTCATGTCATGTTGTGTGGTGCACATGTCATCTTGCATTCTCATTCTCACCATATGCATTGTGTGTTTCTTGCATGTTATCTTGTTGCTTGAACCTCGTGTGTGATCCATGCATGGTCACCTCCATGCATCACCACCTCTCCTTCCTTCTCTTTCTTTTCTTATTTTTGCAAGTGCCATCTTGCCCTCCCCCATAAATGTTCATCTTCTCCCTATAAATCTTGCACCATGTCCTAAACCTCTATGCCAAATTTCACTCTATTTGAAGTTGTTTTGGTCAGGTTCAAAAATGACCCAAGTTTGAAATATATTCAAACTTGTTTTATTTTTCTACCTCTAAAAATATCCAATGCAATTTATTCAATTAGTGGATAATCCCAGGAGCTAGAGAATATTTTTATTTCTCCCTAACTCCTCTCCTAGCAGCCTAGACATTTCATTTTGTTTTTCTGTCTGAAGAAAAAGAAAAAGAAAAGGGCTAATCAATAGCAGTAGGATTTCAGCCAGTCTAACAGGCCACAGCCCAGCAGCAACAACCCATCAGGCGCCCCGCAGCCCACCTGGACCCGCGCCCTCTCCCTCTTGTGTTTTTTTTTCACCAAGCGCCTCGCTTACCCCTGCTAGCTACCTGCCACGTCGTCCCTTCGGTCCCACTTTTCAGCCTCTGGCTACAGCACACCCGCACCCACCTTTTTGACCAGCTCGCGCCATCGCTATGGGACCCCGCGACGAGCACGTACGAGCTCCTTTCCGTCGCCCTGGCCCCTCTCTTAAGCCATCTCCATATCCACCAACTCCCTAGGGTTCCCTTTCCCCTCCTCCACGCCTCCAGGTGAGCTCAGATCCACCAGATCCACCGCTTCGACCACGTCCCGAGCGCCTCCAGGAGCACGACCTCATCGCCGGCGTGCTCCCCATCCTCCTCTGCCTCGCCGACCCTGTCCAGCTGCTTCCCCGACGTCGAGTATGTCGTCTACGTGGAGCCGAGTGCCTCATATGCTTCCCCTACATCCCCGTCTACATCTCCGGCCGCCGTAGCCGTTCGTCCACCCTTGCCGTCGACTCCGACCACATCTCGCCGAGCCGAACACGTCTTCGTGTTCGTGGTGAGCCCCCGGATCTCCCCTGCCCTTTTCCCCTTCATTTGTGTGCTCTAGCCGCGTCCACACCATCTGCCCGAAGCCATCGCCATCGGACCTCGTCGCCGGCGAGTGTTCCGACCCCCTTAGCTCTCCTTCTCGTCGCCATCATGTTCGCCGCCGTCCGTAGGTCCGTACTGAGGTCTCAGCGCGCCACCTAGGCTTTCGTAGCAACTTGCTCGAGCTCCTTGCCGCCATTCGCATTTGCTGCTTGTCTCGGCGACGACTTCTTCGTCGTCCGGTGCGCCATGTTGCACCCAGGGGCGCGGGATTCCTTGCGGAACCGTTGCGCGTCTCCGTCGCCTTATTAGGTCGCTGGAGCAGCCCCAGCTCATCGCCGCTGTCTCTGCATCACCGGCGTTGCGCGGCTCTATCTGAGCTGCTGGTTTGATCTTCAGGTGCAGAGCCCCTCTTTTTTCAGTCACACACGCCTAGCCCAGCTAGTCGACGTGCTGCTCTGCAAACCAGGAGATCTGGGTTCGATTCCCCCTCGGGCCAGTGGAGTAATATGCCCATATTTTTGCTTTGTTTGCCTCCCTGACACCCAGGCCCCACCTGGCATACTCTGCTCCACCCACACACCCACTCCCACACCCACTGGCCACCTCAACACCCTCCTGGACCCACTAGTCATAGATTGTGGCTAGTCCAGGCTGGGTCAGTGTTGTTTTTCTCTGTTTTGTTTTTATTCAGTTTTGTATTTAAATTTGTTTTGCTAATAACTTTTAAACTGTGCATCCAATTCAATTTAAGAAAAAATGATACCTGTTTAGTTTTTAGTGTAGTTTCGTAATATGTAATTTTCTGCCATGTTTAAAATATTTAAAATGATGTTTGCTTAAGTTTTGTTAAATACCATGTTGAAATTGGTTTAATTGATAACTCATAAACCCGCAACTCGGTTTAAAATGTTCTTTATATGCTTTTGGGGTATAATTTTGCATAGATTAACGTGGCGCAATCTGTTTTGCTGTTTAATAACAATAAAATGGTGTAATAAGTAGAACAGTACCGAATACAAATGTGCACATGGGGATTGTCCGGAATTGTTGTTTGTTTCTTCTGGCCCTATTTAATTTGCTTGTGTTGTAGTTTGTGTTGTGATGCACCCCTTGCCATATTAAACAACAATTTAAATTTGTTGGGTGCTTAACTAGTTCAAATAAAAAACCATATGTGGTGCTATGTCAATATGCTTCCTCTTGTTTGTTGGGTTCTTTTGGATAAGTGGTGGTTGTTGCATTTTTCCATGCCACATGTTGCACCCATCATGTTCCATTTGTGGTGCATCAGACTATGTTCAATGTCATATGCATCATGTCTTGCATCATGTGCTTGTGCATTGCATCGTGATTGATTTTGTTCCGGTGTTTGTATTCTTGTGTTGGGTAGAGCCCGGTGATGATTCGGAGTTTGAGGTTCCTGACGAGACCGCGTTCGAGGAGCAAGTTTACGATCCTACCGAGGACATAACAGGCAAGATGACCATTCCTTGATATCACCTCTATTGTTGCTATGCTAGATGCCTCGCTCTATTTCCTTGTCGCGATACCTATCCTTTTGCATGCCAGCCGCCACCTTGCCATGAAACCCCTAACTACCTTCCTAGCAAACCGTTGTTTGGCTAAATTACGCTTTTGCTCAAGCCCCTCTTATAGTGTAGTTAGTTGCAGGTGAAGATGAAGTTTGCTCCATGTTGGGTTGGTTATTTGGGAATATCACAACATCTCTATTTAAAATAATGCACCTTATATACTTGGCAATGGGTGGAAGGCTTGGCCTTTTGCTCGGTGTTTTGTTCCACTTATGCCACCTTAGGAACTGATAAATCGGTGTTATGTTCCTTGATTTCACGTTGCTAATGCGGTTGGGGTTTATGGCCCCCCTTGATAGTTCGCTTTGAATAAAACTCCTCCAGCAAGGCCCAACCTTGATTTTACCTTTTGCCTATAACTAAATAACTTGCATTGGGACTTTCAGGACCCCGAGGACTTAATTTTCAACCCGGGCCAGTGCTCCTCATGAGTGTTGGTCCAAAATGGCAGTAGCCGAGGCCACCAAGGGGTGTGCCAGCCGGAAACTTAGCCAATCCGATCGTGGCCTGAGACGAGATATGCGCGGCTTTTATCAGGGTGTCAACACGTCGGTAGGTCTGGCTGGACTTGTGTTACCATTGTTGACATATCTTGTACACCGGGATTCCGAGTCTGATCAGGTAGTCCCTAAGATAAGAGGATTTACCTCTATTGATTGCGAGAGCTTGTGATGGGCGAAGTTGGGACACCCCTGCAGGGTTATGATCTTTCGAAAGCCGTGCCCGCGGTTATGTGGCGTATTGGAGTTTGTTAATATCCGGTTGTTGATAACTTGACACAATAACTCAAACAAAATACACTACCGTGTGAGTAGCCGTGATGGTCTCTTTTTGAGGGAGTTCGGGAAGAGAACACGGCTGGGTTACGAATGACTCATAGGTAGACAGGATCATCTAGTGATCATGATTTAGTTCATGACTGATGGTTTTCACTTCTCTTCTCGCTTTGAAGTTACATAAGCTAGCCACCTCATCTACGCTTAGTGCTTGCAACAGCCCACTTATACACTTCCTCCTTTCCCAAAAGCTTTGATAGTTTTGATACCTGGGAATGGGATTGCCGAGTCCTCGTGACTCAAGGTTTACTACAAACACAGATGCAGGTACAACCAAGTACGATACAGGTGATGGCCAGGAACTCAAGTGGAAGTTCGTTGAAGAGCGTGGCTGTATGTACGTGACATACCCCGACGATCAGTAGTGGTTCCTACTAGGGCCGATCGGGCATAGTGGGTGGTTATCTTCTTTTCATTTGGATTCGTTCATAGTCGGACTATGTGTGTACTCTGGATGAATGTATGACTTATTTATGTATTGTGTGAAGTGGCGATTGTAAGCCAACTATGTATTCCCCCTTGTTCTTGTACATGGGAATGTGTGAAGATGACCATCTTGTGATCATACCAGAATGCGGTTATGCCTCTAAGTCATTCCTCGACACGTAGGAGATATAGCCGCATCTTGGGCATTACAAGTAGGTATCAGAGCCTTCCCCGGCCTAGGAGCCCGTGCTTGATCGAACCATTGCCGATGTTTAGTCTAGAATTAAAAATGTTTTGAGTCTTAGGAATATATATATATATCGGAGAGTAGGAATTCCTTTTCTCCTTATCCCCTTCGTCGCTCTGGTGAGGACTCCTGACATAGAAGTTTTGACTTCCTACCCTCTTTTCCACTATTTTTTTAGGATCTCACAGGTATTGTTGGGATCGTTCCGATATCTTTGTGACGAGAATTCTATCTTGGTGCCTCTCAACAGTTTAGGATTAGTCCCGAGGAGTTGAGCTCTGAGGTCTTGTCGTCGCATTGTGTACCTTTACAGTTTCGGAATACTAGAGGTGGCCGACTTCGAAAACGCTTCTATGCATGTCTGGTGGTGAGATAACCCCGACGTCACCTAGTATTGGGGGATAGTTCAGGATTATTGCCATAGCTAGTATATCAGATGCTTTTTGAAGGTCTTAGGTACACGGTTTCCGAAGGTGCCTGGTTATGTGTTGACGGATGGATACTGTTGGATGTAGGTATTGTTAGTTGGTTGAGATATATTTCTTCCACTGTATCCCCAATACCAGATTGCATAACCAGAAAGCTTCGAGAATTAATAGGTGGGAATTCAAGTAGCTCTTAGGTAATGTTCCAACGAATGCATGATATGAGGTTGGGATTCAACGTCTAGTGGTTCATTTGTCATGGTCGATTTTACACTTGGGGTTGCATCTTAAAGAATCCTTGGCTATGCTGATTCGGGGATGCAATGTCCTTTGTAACATCGTGCCCGGGGGGCCTCATCATGAAAATTTTGGACGAACCTCTATCATGTATTTGTTCTAGTTGTTACCTTGTTGGTTTATTCTTCAATCTATTCACGTGGCTTCTCAACAAGTTGATGTGTCACTTAAGCTTATGGAATTCATTCGTTCATTCCTCTGTTCGAATGAGATTGTGAAGATTTACGTTGCAACATGTCTAGCCTTTGATTCATCCTATCTATCTTGCAATTGGGATTCTAACGGTTGTCGTCATCTCCAGGATGGCACCCAAAAGAGTACCCAACCAGAAGCCGGAGGTTGAGGATGAACCACCACCATCCCCTCCTCCTCCGCCCGAGGCATGGCGGGCTGTGATGCAAGCTACCACCGCCAATACTCAGATGTTGCTTCAGATGATGCAAGCTTTTCAAGCAAATTAGAACAACCAGAACAACCAAGGAAATCATGGCCAAGCTAACTTCAACAATCAGTCCCACTTTGCTACTCTGAATCAATTCCTTGCAAATCAGCCCAAGTCCTTCAGCTACTGTGTCGATCCACTCGATGCTGAGGATTGGCTCACAGACATCAAGAAGCATTTCGAGTGCAGCAATGTCAGACTTGAGGATTATGTCAAGTTTGCCGCATTCCAACTCAAAGACCAAGCTGCAGATTGGTGGCAACAGTACAAAGACTCTAGGGAAGGTCAAGTGGTCAGCTAGACTGACTTTTGTCGTGATTTTCGTGCGCACCACATGCCTACCAGTGTCATTAAAGGCATGCGCGAGCAGTTCCGCAACCTCAAGCAAGGTGATAACCCACAAGTGTAGGGGATCAGTTGTAGCCTCTTTCGATAAGTAACAGTGTCGAACCCAATGAGGAGCTAAAGGTAGAACAAATATTTCCTCAAGTTCTATCGACCACCTATACAACTCTACGCACGCTTGACTTTACTTTACCTAGAACAAGTATGAAACTAGAAGTACTTTGTGGTTTTTGTGGGATAGGTTTGCAAGAATATAAAGAGCACGAAAACAAAGACTAGGGGCTGTTAAGATAAAGACACAACTAAATTAGTTTTAGTAGAGAGCTTTTTGTCACGAGAAAGTATTTGTCCCTAGGCAATCAATAACTAGACCAGTAATCACTATTGCAATTTTATTTGAGGGAGCGGCATAAGCTAACATACTTTCTCTTCTTGGATCATATGCACTTATGATTGGAACTCTAGCAAGCATCCGCAACTACTAAAGATCATTAAGGTAAAATCCAATCATAACATTAAAGTATCAAGTCCTCTTTATTCCCATACGCAAACAACCTACTTACTCGGGTTTGTGCTTCTGTCACTCACGCCACCCACCATAAGAAAATCATGAACATATTGCAAACCCTACAGCGGGGATCCCTCACGCTTGCACGACACCTAGAGCACCATAGGACATCACCAATAATAAAACATGCAACTCAAACCAATCAAAATCATCAATTAACCCATAGGACAAGACGAATCTACTCAAACATCATAGGATAGACATACATCATTGGGAAGTAATATATAGCGTTGAGCACCTTGTTTAAGTAGAGATTGCAGTGGGTAGAAGAGGGTTTACACCGCTGCATAGAGGGGGGAAGAGTTGGTGATGACGGTGGTGAAGTTGTTGGTGTAGATTGCGGCGACGATGATGGCCCCGGCGGCACTCTGGTGCCACCGGAAGCGAGGGGGAGAGAGCCCCTCCTTCTTCTTCTTCCTTGACCTTCTCCCTAGATGGGAGAAGGGTTTCCCCTCTGGTCCATGGTCTCCATGGCGTGGGAGGGGTGAGAGCCCCTCCGAGATTGGATCTGTCTCTCTCTGTTTCCGCATTCCCAGATTCTGGCCCTTCACCATTTCTTAAATTCCCGGAGATCCGTAACTCCGATTGGGCTGAATTTTGGACAAGATTTTTATCCGGATTTTAGCTTTCTTGCGACGAAAGAAGGGCATCAACCGCCTTACGGGGTGGCCACGAGGGCCCAGGGCGCGCCTGCTCCTGGGCGCGCCCCTCACCCTCGTGGGCCACTCGGGCATCATCTCACGTTGGTTCCGCTTCCCAAAATTCACATATATTCCAAAAAAAATCTCCGTTCGTTTTTATCCCGTTTGGACTCCGTTTGATATGGATATTCTGCAAAGCAAAAAACATGCAACAAACAGGAACTGGCACTGGGCACTGGATCAATATGTTAGTCCCAAAAAATAGTATAAAAAGTTGCCAAAGGTATATGAAAGTTGTAGAATATTGGCATGGAACAATCAAAAATTATAGATACGATGGAGACGTATCAGCATCCCCAAGCTTAATTCCTGCTCGTCCTCGAGTAGGTAAATGATAAAAATGATAATTTTTGATGTGGAATGCTACCTAGCATAATCTTGATCATGTAATCTAATCATGGCATGAATATTAAGACACGAGTGATTCAAAGCAATAGTCTATCATTTGACATTAAGAGAATAATACTTCAAGCATACTAATAAAGCAATCATGTCTTTTCAAAATAACATGGCCAAAGAAAGTTATCCCTACAAAATCATATGGTCTGGCTATGCTCCATCTTCACCACACAAAGTAATTAAATCATGCACAACCCCGGTTTTAGCCAAGCAATTGTTTCATACTTTAGTATTCTCAAACCTTTTCAACTTTCACACAATACATGAGCGCGAGCCATGGACATAGCACTATGGGTGGAATAGAAGGTGGTGATGGACAAAAGGAGGGAGAAAGTCTCATATCAACTAGGCAAATCAATGGACTATGGAGATGTCCATCAATCGATATCAATGTGAGTGAGTAGGGATTGCCATGTAACGGATGTACTAGAGCTATAAGTGTATGAAAGCTTAAAAAGAAAACTAGTGGGTGTGCATCAACTTGCTTGCTCATGAAGACCTAGGGCATTTAAGGAAGCCCGTCATTGGAATATACAAGGCAAGTTCTATTATGAAAATTCCCACTAGTATATGAAAGTGACAACATAGGAGACTCTCTATCATGAAGAACATGGTGCTATGATGAAGCACACGTGTGGTAAAAGGATAGTAACATTGTCCCTTCTCTCTTTTTCTCTCATTTTTTTGAGGGGCTTTTCTCTTTTTTTAGCCCCCTCTTTTTTTGGGGGCCATCTCTTTTTTATTATTTGGCCTTTCTCTTTTTGTTTTGTTTTTTTGTTTCCTCACACGGGACAATGCTCTAATAATGAAGATCATCACACTTTTATTTACTTACAACTCAAAGATTACAACTCGAAGCTAGAACAAAATATGACTCTATGTGAATGCCTCCGACAGTGTACCAGGATGTGCAATGATCTAGTGTAGCAATGACATCAAAAAATGGACAAGCCATGGAAACATAATGCTAGCTATCTTACGATCTTGCTAGGCAATATGACAATGATGGTGCGTGTCTAATAAACGGAACGGTGGAGTTACATGGCAATATATCTCGGAATGGCTATAGAAATGCCATGATAGGTAGGTATGGTGGCTGTTTTGAGGAAGTAATATGGTGGGTGTATGGTACCGACGAAAGTTGCACGGTACAAGAGAGGCTAGCAATGGTGGAACGGTGAGAGTGCGTATGATCCATGGACTCAACATTAGTCATAAAGAACTCACATACTTATTGCAAAAATTTATTAGCCATCGAAACAAAGTACTACACGCATGCTCCTAGGGGAAGGGTTGGTAGGAGTTAACCATCGCGCGATCCCGACCTCCACACAAAGGATGATAATCAAGAAATAAATCATGCTCCAACTTCGTCACATAACGGTTCACCTTACGTGCATGCTTTGGGAATCAAAAAACTCAACACAAGTATTTCTACAATCCACAACTACCCACTAGCATGACTCTAATATCACCATCTTTATATCGCAAAACTATTGCAAGGAATCAAACATATCATATTCAGCGATCTACAAGTTTATGTAGGATTTTATGACTAACCATGTGAATCACCAATTCCTGTCAACTCTCTAAATAGATATAAGTGAAGCAAGAGAGTTTAAATTCTTTCTACAAAAGATATGCCCACGCTCTAACAAATATTAGTGAAGCAAAAGAGCATTCTACAAATGGCGGTTTTCTATGTGAATGTCACACCCTGATTTTTATGCCACAACACTTAAGCTAATAGTCATGCTAAAATGTGGTTTGACAAAAACCTTTGAGTGTTTTGACCTTGATTGATTGGTTTTCTGGTTGCTGTTTGCAAGTGCTCTAAAAATCAAATAAATCATCCAACTCTTATACTTCATCTCCTTGATCCAAAACCTTTTCCCAATGATCATGCCATGTGTATAGAACAGTATAGTATTTTCCTATAAAAATAATTTGGCCAAATAGTATTTTCTAAAATTAGTTTTCCAAAAACCCCTGAATTGAGGTTTGCACTGCAAGTACTTAATTTAGGCTGTGAAAAATCTTTCAAAAAGTATATTTGAATCCTATTATGTACAGGACTCCCATAAGCCACAAAATTATAATTTTAAAAGTTATTTTTATATTTTATTTAAAGGCTTTTTCTTTAGGGGCGAAATGGTCTTTAGTAGGTTAAAATTATTTAACTATTTCAAAAATATTTTTCAAAATTCAGGGAAACTCATAGGACATATATTGTCCATATATAAGAGTTTCAACACATGGTCATGTTCAAAATATTGGGCAAATCCTTCAAAAACCCTTTCTGGATATTTCAAGCTTTTGAAATATTTACAAAGGAAATATTCTCTAAAACATCCAGGGAAATTCTATCATGTCAAATATGACATATTTGATGATCTTGCAAAGCCTCATGCCTTGAAGATCAAGGAAACATCATCAAATCCCCTCAAAACCATTTCTGTCCATTTTGAAGTTTGAGCAACTTTACATTGCCAAACTTGTCCAAATGCTCTCAAACTTGGTGCACATTCTAAAATGGTCAAATTATGCATCTAGACCAAATGGGACAAGTATTGGAGAAGCATAACTTGATCTAAGTGCCCCAAAACCCTTTCTGACCAGATCCAAATTTGAACCACTCTACATTGCCAACTTTTTACTTGTGACCAAAAATTTTGTGGACATGATCACAACCCCAAATGATGACACTACACCAAGTGGTGCATCAAGGAGGGATGATTTGCATGGCTAAATCTTGGAAAAGCCATTTCTATTGATTTCTAGGGTTTACCAAAGTTACCTTGGCAAGTTTCTTAAAATGAGCTCAAACTTGGTGGAATACCCTATTTCTATATGCCATTTGATCCTGTTAAGTCTCATGTCAATTGGGAATCATTTGCTTGCCCAAAACACCATCAAACACCTTCTGGTGATTTTCCAAAACAGATATTTTCACCTCTTTCCTTGTTCTCCTTGAGCTAGGCTTTTTACCACGACATCTCCTAGACCCCTTCTATCTCCACTAACTCCCCCATGGCCAGAGCTCAATGATTGAGGGGGGTAAAACCTCCTTTTACCCTTCTAGATAGCCCATGTTCATCTCTCCCTCAACCTCTCTCCTCTTACATTGGGTCACCAGGGCATCCAAGGCCACCTCCCCTTTGTTTACTCCTCCCCTGACCCCCTAGACACCATTGGGCAAAGTGGACGCGTCCAGAGCGCGTGAGGAACCGGCCATGCCGGCCATATGGGCGCTCTGGAGCGCGCTACAGTGTTCTCCCGCACTGTAGCCGCGTCCTGCCCGAGGCACCCGACAACCTAGGGCGTTGGGATCGTGTCCCCCGAGGCCTCCTCGGCGTCTGGGACACGCAAGACGGTCGCCCCCCCTCCTTCTCTCTTCGGCGACCTCTGTCACGCGTGCTGGAGCGCCGCCCGCGTCCGCCAGTCGCCGCCCGCGTCCCTGGCCTGCCTCGCGCTCGTTCCTCTCGCCCTCTCCCTTTCCCTAGTCGTAGACCACGCCCAGGAAGACCCCCGACACGAAATCAAGCCCTCCCGTGGCTTACAGGGACGGCTACGGCCTCGCCGGCGCACGGCCCCGTGGTGCACCACACCCTCTCCCATATAAAGCCGCCCGGGTCCTCCTCTCCACCCCATTTGCCCCCCTCACTCCTAGAGCCCGTCTGGACCAACCCAAACCTCTCCCCATGCCCTCCAGCCACCTCCGCGACCGGAGCCTTGCCGATGGCCTCCACCTAAATTCGCGCCCACCACTCCTTCTCCTCCCTTCTAGACCGTACCAGAGCACCTCCAACATCATCTCTGGCGCCTCCCGTGCTTCTCCCTCTCCTCCCCGTGGCCGTGTCATGCTTACTGGAATCGCTCGCGCTGCCGTTTGCCTCGGTCAGGGCCCCGCCCTCCTCGGCTCGCCCCCGTGGGCATGGCGCACACCCGCGGATGCGGATCATCTTCCTGAGCACGCCGGTGGCCAGATCACCGGAAACGGCGGCCTGTGGCGCCGGCCAGCCGCCGTCGAAGCCGCCCCTGCCTCTGCTCTGTTCGAGCGGGAGGTGGGGGATGAACCCGACAACCGAGCCCCGCCTATCGGCCGGCCAGGAGGGCTGAGCCACTGGCAGGTGGGCCTCGCTCGCCCCGCGTAAGTGGAGACGGGCTCGGCCTGCCGTCGTCTTCGCTCGGGGAAGGCACATTTCCAGGAATGCGCCTCCTGCGTCGTCAGCCCGAGCGCGGCCGAGCAGTTGGGCCGGCCCACTGCTATCTCCCGCCCAGTGCGCAGGGTAAGGGTTAAACCCTTTCCCTTTTAATTTTTTTCTTTTTCTAGTAAACTTCAAAAATCCATAAATAAATCAAATGGATTCCAAATTTGATGATTCAAATTTCTATGAGTTCATAAAATCATGCTCTATCACATGGTGTAACTTGCACATTTTTCCAGAAAAACTGTCTTCAAAAATAATTAGCAAATCCTATTTTTCCATTTCTGTAATGAACTTTAGAAAATCACAGAGAGCCCACTTTTGATCCAAATGCCATGATTCAAATTCCTAGATACTTATAATATCAAAACTTAGTTTTGGAACATTTTTCCCAACACTCTCTGTACCGCATCAAATATTGGTCTATTTATCCATGTATAACCAACTTTGCAAAATCATAGGAAATTCATTTGAACTCCAAATCAACTGAAACCAACTCCTAGCTGCTTCTAAAACCATTCCTTGTTAAATGGATGCCTCTGCTCATTTTTCAAAATAATTATTCTGTACACTTCTCACAGATCCATTAAACCCCTTGATTCCATCATATTGAAATGTTCCAAACTATCCATTGATCCAATGCCTGTGAAACCACCTTGGTCATTTTTCATATGACTAGAGGTATCCTAGAAAAGTCCAACTTCTATTTTTAGAGCACTTTTACATTTGCCTTGTTGTCTTGCTTATTATGATTGTTTCCATCGTTAGTTGACGAAATAGACGGAATACTTGGAGATGGACCAGGAGGTTTGAAGACTCGGAAGGACAAGGCAAGCAACCCTTTGACCATGTTTGAGAAACCTTTTTATACATGTCATATAACACCCTATTATCGATGCATCGAAATCATGTTGAGGTGGTGACCACTTTGGTTATTGCCTTTGTTACTTTCCTATTGAATCTTGCATCAAGCATGACCCTACCTTCCTATGAGGGTTATGTGGGTGGGAGTAGATAGTTTGCTCTAGTAGTGGCTACGCAAATGGAACGGGAATATGCATGGTGACGGAGGCAGAGTACTTTCAAAAGACTTTTTGAAAACCCCGTCGGGTGCCACTTATGCCCGAGGGAGATGATGAGTTGGGTAACCACTTGATGACGAAGTGGTGTACCGAGGCAAGTGTGTGTGATGTTTTTCAAACGGATTGGTTTAAGTTGCGACCGTTATTCCAACCTTACATGCGCAACCACTCTACCCTTATATGGGAAAGGGCATTATTGATTACCTAGGCCGATACTAGCATGGTGCCCGCATTACTAGTGACGGGGGTGACATGAGGTCACTCTAGGGACGGGGTCGTGCTTGGATAGGCGGCCATGACTGTTTTCACAGGGCTCCGAACACATCGTTGATACCCCATGCCAGTGGTATGTGATGAATATGGGAGCCAGGCTCCACAAATCTTAGGATGTGAAATGTTGGGCACAAGGGTTGCTACCAATCGAGTGGACTCCATGTTAGTGTCGTCTAGGGAAAGATAGTGACCGAGTGCTTACCCCGGGTACTTGAAGTACCGCGGGTCGTGGATGACACGGAAGTTCCCCGGATCTTGTGGGTAAAGTGTGCAAGCTCTGCAGAGTGTAAAACTATTCGAATAGCCGTGTCCACGGTCAAGGACAGTTGGGTAACCGCTCTTGGGCTACGTCCAATGTTTGCGAAACCTGGTGTGTGTGTGTGTGTGTGTGTGAGGATAACAACATGGTTCAGTGATACTGATGATGTGATTCTTGAGGTAGTTACGATGAGCTTGAGCATGAGGTGATTACAACTCTTTCTCGATATTGATGTCTGTAACCTCCTGATACTTGTTGCAGACACGTGCATGTCCTTGATATATGTTGATCATACTTGCATATGAAAACTAGCTTTACGCAAAACTACCAATTTAGCAGTAGAGCCTTGCATAATTATTCTGTTATCACTCTTGGGTTGCTTGCGAGTACATTCAAAGTACTCATTGGCTTGCCACTGGTTATTTTATTGGCCAGGCATGAAAGAACAAGATATGATGAAGATTTCTTGGTGACGAACTTGCGAGCTAGGACGCTTCCCAGTCAGAATGCCTGTAGGGTTAAGGCAGATGGCATGGGTCCAAGTTGTTATTGAAGATTTCCGCTGCAATGATATACTTAAGACTTGACCATAAAGGTCACAATTTGTGTAACACGGTATGTACGGATGTAAGACTCTTGTTATTCAGCTTCTGTGTGTTCAGTGAGCATTGATCTCTGGGATCATTGTACACGTGCATTCGGTGATCTCGACTTATGAGTCGGGGTCCCCACAGTGAAGAGAAACATGCAATCCAAACTGCAAATGATATAAGTGAAGTGCAAAGAGAATTCTATAAATCAACCAAGGACTATCTCATACCAGCATGGTGCATTTATTAAAAGGAAAAATAAAAAGCACACGATGCTCCAAGAGTTTACGCATAACATGTGAACGAAACGAATCCGAAAACATACCGATACTTGTTGAAGAAAGATGGGATGCCTTCTGGGGCATCCCCAAGCTTAGACACTTGAGTCTCTTGAATATTTACTTGGGGTGCCTCGGGCATCCCCAAGCTTGAGCTATTGCCTCTCCTCCTTCTCCTCATATCGAGACCTCCTCGATCTTCGAACACTTCATCCACACAGAACTTAACTGAACTTTTAGTGGCGGGGTTAGTGCATATGATCAAAAAAATCCCATCATGTACTGCTCTAAAATTATTGTATAATTATGAACAAACATTACCCACAGTATGCTATCACAATTCTATGGCCCCAAGTCAAGGAGGCTTCAACAAGAATTCAAACATATGCAAATAATGAAGCTATAACAGGAATCTGTGAAAACAGGACAGTCTGTAGTAATCTGAACATTAACCATACTTCTGTAACTCTAAAAATTCTGGAAAAATTAGGAAACATCAACAATTTGTATAGAAAGACTTTGCAAAATGTATCAGATCCTTTCGACGTTCCAGTAAAAATGTAAAATCGCGCACTACAGCCAAAGTTTCTGTTTTTGCACCGCACAAACCAACAAGTAGTTTAATCATCCTAAAGGAAACTCTTGGCACATTATTTTTATAATACAATGGAATTGTACAAGGGGATAATTATTTTTATTGAAAATTTTCTGTAATCAAGGTTCACAAAGTTTCCATGGGCATGAACAAAGTTCAAGGCTAGCTCCCACTTTAACAATGCTCGTCTTTCTCACTTTCGCTTTTCTTTTTGAAAAAGTTTTAGGTTCCCCTCTTTATTTTTTTGTTTTTAAACTTTATAAAAGCACTCAACAGAAATAAATGACTCTCTAAAACTTCTGGGCTGTCTCCCTGGCAGCGCTTTCTTAAAAGCCATTAAGCTAGGCATATAGTGCTCAAGTAATGTATCCACCCGGATCCCAAGGTATATCAAAGTCAATTTTAATTAGCAATAATTTGGCATTTAGTAGTGAGCACAAAGTGATATGTGTCATGCAAGAACGAAGTCTACTCTCTTCCTATGCATAGGCATGTCATACAAGATCAATTCATGCACATCAAGTAAAGGCCAATGCATAGTATAAACGGTTTCTTGCAATTTTATCGTGTTGGAAACATAAAGAGGCGGAGATGTAGTTCCTCTCTCATAATAATTGCAAGTAGGAGTAGCAAGCACATGCATATTATATTAATCAAAATCATCATGTGTAATGGAAAAAGGCAACCCATCAATATAATCCTTAATAGGACTATCTCATGTTTAACATAAGGAACTATAGCAAGTTCATCTCCATAAGCATATTTCATATTGGCATCTTGGCCACAAGCATAGCAAGCATCATCAAAAAGGGATATTTCAAAAGAATCCAAGGGATCATAGCAATCATCATAGCATTCGTCCTTCGGTAAGAACGAAGGGAAATTAAACAATGTATGAGTTGAAGAGTTACTCTCATTAGAAGGTGGGCATGGGTAGCTAATCCGCCTTCCTTCTTTTGCTCTTCGCTCTCCTCGTCATCTTTTTCATCCAATGAGCTCACAATGTCATTAATTTCTTCTTCCATAGACTCCTGCGAAATATTAGTCTCTTCTTGGACATCGGAGGAGTCCTCAATATATGGTTTAACATAGGCATTAGAAGCATAATTATCATAACAATATTTAAATATGGCAAAAATTTAGATTTGTAAAGAGTAGCATCATACTTTTCAATCAAAGAAGCAATTTCATAAGCACCCTTAAAAGCAACACATTCTTCAATTTGTTGAACATCATAGTAATTATAAACACCCTTAGCATACGAAGATACGATTCCATTATCACTAAACTATCATTGGTATGGAAGGTGTTTCTTAGGGTCTTCAGAACAACAAGTAAAATCATAAATTTCACATAAATTCCAAGCATAGCACTGCAAACGATGAATTTGATATAGTAAAAGTTTCCCTTTTTCAGATATGCGGTGTCGCACATAACAAGCATGCTCATCTAAATATTTTCCCTCAACTAAGCTAGTTGGGGTTTCAGCCCGAGCACATAGGGATCGAAGATGATCCAAGTAATAAGCTTCAGCAGTGTGATAGATTTTGAGTGGTTCTTCAACCATTGTTTCAGTAGGCATCACTATTTTTTTGGTATTTTGCGTTTCCTACCCATAACTAAAGATAGAAATTAACTTAGAACAGGAAATAAAATCTACTTAGTGATAAAGCAAACAAGCACACATGAGAATATTCACCCCACGCTATTGCTCCCCAACAACGGCGCCAGAAAAAGGTCTTGATAACCCACAAGTGTAGGGGATCAGTTGTAGCTTATTTTGATAAGTAAGAGTGTCGAACCCAATGAGGAGCTAAAGGTAGAACAAATATTCCCTCAAGTTCTATCGACCACTAATACAACTCTACGCACGCTTGACGTTTACTTTACCTAGAACAAGTATGAAACTAGAAGTACTTTGTGGTTTTTGTGGGATAGGTTTGCAAGTATATAAAGAGCACGAAAATAAAGACTAGAGGCTGTTAAGATAAAGACACAACTAAATTAGTTTTAGTAGAGAGCTTTTTGTCACGAGAAAGTTATTTGTCCCTAGGCAATCGATAACTAGACCGGTAATCACTATTGCAATTTTATTTGAGAGAGAGGCATAAGCTAACATACTTTCTCTTCTTGGATCATATGCACTTATGATTGGAACTCTAGCAAGCATCCGCAACTACTAAAGATCATTAAGGTAAACCCAACCATAGCATTAAAGTATCAAGTCCTCTTTATTCCCATACGCAAACAACCTACTTACTCGGGTCTGTGCTTCTGTCACTCGCGCCACCCACCATAAGCAAATCATGAACATATTGCAAACCCTACAGCGGGGATCCCTCACGCTTGATTGACACGGAGAGCACCATAGGACAGCACCAATAATAAAACATGCAACTCAAACCAATCACGATCATCAATTAACCCATAGGACAAAACAGATCTACTCAAACATCATAGGATAGCCATACATCATTGGGAAATAATATATAGCATTGAGCACCATGTTTAAGTAGAGATTATAGCAGGTAGAAGAGGGGTTACACCACTGCATAGAGGGGGGAAGAGTTGATGATGACGGTGGTGAAGTTGTTGGTGTAGATTGCGGTTTTGATGATGGCCCCAGCGGCATTCCGGTGCCACCGGAAGCGAGGGGGAGAGAGCCCCCCTCGTTCTTCTTCTTCTTCCTTTACCTTCTCCCTAGATGGGAGAAGGGTTTCCCCTCTGGTCCATGGTCTCCATGGTTTGGGAGGGGCGAGAGCCCCTCCGAGATTGGATCCGTCTCTCTGTCTCTCTCTGTTTCTGCGTTCCCGGATTCTGACCCTTCACCGTTTCTTAAATTCCCCGAGATCCGTAACTCCGATTGGGCTGAATTTTGGACATGATTTTGATCCGGATATTATCTTTATTGTGGCGAAAGAAGGGAATCAACCACCTTACGGCGTGGCCACGAGAGCCCAGGGCGCGCCTGCCCTCCCTGGGCGCACCCCCCACCCTCGTGGGCCACTCGGGCATCATCTCACGTTGGTTCCGCTTCCTAAAATTCACATATATTCCAAAAAAATCTCCGTCCATTTTTATCCCGTTTGGACTCCGTTTGATATGGATATTCTGCGAAACAAAAAACATGCAACAAACAGGAACTAGCACTGGGCACTGGATCAATATGTTATTCCCATAAAATAGTATAAAAAGTTGCCAAAAGTATATGAAAGTTGTAGAATATTGGCATGGAACAATAAAAAATTGTAGATACGATGGAGACGTATCACAAGGCAACATGTCTGTCTACCAATACAATGTCAAGTTCCAGAATCTGGCTCGTTATGCAAAGCAAGACATTCTCGATGCCAAGAGCAAGATCTACCAATTCCAAGGTGGTCTCAAAGATGAACTCCAGCTTGGTCTCACTCTCTTCGAGCCAGTCGAATTTGATCTATTCTACAATCGTGCTCTCAAACAAGAAGCTGCCCAACTCAAGTGTGAGGCTTCAAAGAAAAGAATTAGAGATGCAATCCATTCTTTTTCTTCCTCACAAGTGGTTGCTAAACAGGAGAAGTTCTGGCTTTCGCCACCTTCAGTGTTCCGTCCTCCAAGTCAGAACAAGCAGTCAGATGGTCGTGGATATTCCCACCCGCCCAACCCAAGCAACGAGAACAAGTCTTAGTATCAAGCTCCAAGGTTAAGCGGTCCTTATCATAAGCCACTCTCAGAGATTGTGTGCAACAAGTGTGGTTAGAAGGGTCACTATGACAACAAGTGCACCCAAAGGCCCTTCCGCCTCCTCCTCATCCTATCAAGCCGTCAAGCAATGCTATTGTGAGGCACAGTCCCAAGACGGTGAGAGTTAACTTGGTCAACGCAGCTCAAGCAGAAGATTCTTCTCAAGTGATCATGGGTACTCTTCCAGTTAACTCTTTTCCTGCTAAAGTGTTATTTGATTCTGGTGCATCACATTTTTTCATATCAAAACCGTTTGTGGCGAAGCATGATTTCTTCCTGGACTAGTTGCCTAGACCATTGACAATAGCTTCTCCGGGTCTTATGATGAATTCTCACTTAATGGTTCCGGATGTCTCCATCAAGATGTGCAATTATTCATTTCTAGCTTCCCCGGTTGTTCTCGGCAATTCGGACATCGACCTCATTCTTGGAATGGATTGGCTCTCTAATCACAATGCTCTTCATGATTGTGCTAACAAAGAGGTGAATCTAACTCATCCTTCCGAAGATGTGATTATCTTCGCAGCTCGAGATAACACAATCAGGCTATTCTTTCTCAATGACAAGGGCGAGATTAATGCCATCTCCTAGATTCTGGTGGTCTGCGAATATGAAGAAATATTTCCTGAAGAATTGCCAGGGATACCTCCCAACCATCCAGTTGAATTCGTCATTGAACTTGAACTTGGTACGAAGCTGGCCTATTGGCGTCCGTACAAACTTTCTCCTCAAGAGTTGAAGGAGTTGAAGAAGCAACTTGACGAGCAAGAACGCTTGGGTTTGATCAGACCGAGTTGTTCTCCTTGGGGTTGTGGAGTTCTGCTTGTCAAGAAGAAGGATGGCACGGAACGATTGTGCGTTGATTACTGTCCATTAAACAAGAATACAATCAAAAACAAATACCCTCTCCCCAATATCAATGAACTGTTCAAGCAACTCAAAGGTGCTAAGGTTTTCTCGAAGCTTGATCTCCGAATGGGCTACCATCAAATTCGTATCCGTGAGCAAGATATTCCCAAGACTGCATTCAGAACAAGTTTTGGCTCCTACGAGTACACAGTCATGTCCTTCGGGCTTGCAAATGCCCCTCCCACCTTCTCTCAGATGATGCACTTCGTATTCAGACCCTACACCAATGAGTTCATCCTCTTCTACCTCGAGGACATCTTGGTATTCTCCAAGACAAAACAAGACCACGCCAATCACCTTTGTTTGGTTCTCGACAGGCTGAGAGAGCACCGCTTTTATGCGAAATTATCAAAGTGCGAATTCTGGCTTGATGAAATTCTCTATCTGGGTCACATCATCTCTGCCAAGGGCATTTCAGTTAATCCCGAGAAGGTTGAAGCCATTGTTGTCATGCCCAAGATGGGATTCTATCTCGATCACTAAATAAAACTTGTGATTGAGGCACAACCGCATTTCAGTTCAGGCATTTCCTAATCAGCTCATGTTCTCTTCATTGTCTTATATCTAAATTCCCTCAAGTGCCTTCGTTCGTGTTCTAATTCTTTCTGGTGATCCCTTCTCTTTTCTTCGTTCACCTTTAAATTCTCATGGTGGTTCATTTAACATTCCTCTTCCTACATTATCATATCATTTCACTCGTTCTTTCCAAAATCCTACCGGTGATTTGTTGAATACTTTCTCAAGATTGTGCGAGATCTCTCTTTAATTCTTTTCAACAAGAATAAGTAGTATGCTAAATCCATTGCTTTTCATTGATTTAAATTGGTGAAGGATAAGCATACATTATATCTTATTCTTATTTCCTCGAAGTGATTAATACTTTCCTTCGAAGTTTATTCATGAGGAATACATTCTTGGTTTCAAGTTATTCGACTTGTCTCCCGGTGTTCTAAGCTCTCTCAATTTTATCATCACGAAGATCCATCTAAATCATTGCAAGGCTTCAATCTTATTCTTTTTCATCCTTCACTTCTCATCCTTTTGTTACCGGAGTTCTTCATGGTGGTTCATCATGATTTAATTCATCCTCGAAGTGTTCTTCAAGATTCTTGTTGGAGGAGCTCAAGTATTCTTCTCTTTCCACTTCGAAGTGCAAATAATTGCTCCCTTATCTTTTGAGATGGTGTTATGCCATTCTTGACAACTTCCTTCATGTTTCATGATTCACAAGTTATCAAGAATGAAATAACTAAATCCATCATTTTTCTTTCTTCAGGAGATCTTGCCAACCCCTCAATTTATTCGTTGGAGTAATCTTGGGTTCTGTATCACCTAAAAGCTTTTCCCTAAGGATTGTTGCTATTTATGGTGCTTACAAATGACCCAAGTTCTTCATTTATCCTCCAGGTGAAATAGGTTTTCGTCTCCTTCTTGATCTCAATCCAATCAAATGTTTTCCGTTAGTGGCCGGTTGTCACCTCATAATTCTGAGATGCTTTCCATAAGCCCACAACAACCTTATTCTTTTGTTGTTTATTTTTAAACAACTCCATTCAATCCTTCTTTCTAAGGATGCTTTCAATTCATTGGTGGTAGAAGTTATCATTTTCTTCTACTTTCCTAACGAACTAGCTTCTATTCTTTCGTTCCGGAGGTATTGTGGTCTTGATCTGTTCGTCCCCGCATATAGTCTTGTCAAGATCACGTTCTTTCCTCACTTGTCCTTTTAACCGGAGTGTTGCGTCATTATTCAAGTTCACCCATCTTATCAAGTTTTGCCTCTCTTTTCAACTGGAGTGATATCTAAATATTTCTGACCGCTTGTGCCATTCTTTCAATTGTTCCGGAGGCAGTGTGTTGTTGATGTCATCAAGTATCATCCAATCTTGTCAAGTTCTTGTTAAATTCCTTCCATTTTGAGTCGGAGCCCTGCTGAATTCTTCTTTCCTTGCTTCTCTTCAGCCAGAGTGGTTTCAAAGTCTATATTGTTCCTTGAGCTCTCGGTTCTTGTCGTATGATAACCCACAAGTGTAGGGGATCGCAACAGTTTTCGAGGGTAAAGTATTCAAACCAAATTTGTTGATTCGACACAAGGGGAGCCAAAGAATACTCTTAAGTATTAGCCGCTGAGTTGTCAATTCAACCACACCTGGAAACTTAGTATCTGCAGCAAGATAGTTTAGTAGCAAAGTAATATGATAGTGGCGGTAGCAGCAATAAAAGCAACGATAGTGTTTTTGTAGTTTTTGCAATAGTAGCAACGGAAAAGTAGATAAGCGACAAGCAATATAGGAAAAGCTCGTAGGCGTTGGATCGGTGATGGGAAATTATACCGGATGCAATTCATCATGTAGAAGTTATAACCTAGGGTGACACAAAACTAGCTCCAGTTCATCAATGCAATGTAGGCATGTATTCCGAATATAGTCATACGTGCTTATGGAAAAGAACATGCATGGCATCTTTTGTCCTACCCTCCCATGGCAGCGGGGTCCTATCGGAATATTAAGGCCTCCTTTTAATAGAGTACCAGACCAAAGCATTAACACATAGTGAATAGATGAACTTCTCAAACTATGGTCCTCACCGGGAGTGGTCCGGATTATTGTCACTTCGGGGTTGCTGGATTATAACAACATAGTAGGCGACTATAGACTTGCAAGATAGGATCAATAACACACATATATTCATGAAAACATAATAGGTTCAGATCTGAAATCATGGCACTTGGGCCCTAGTGACAAGCATTAAGCATAGCAAAGTCATAGAAACATCAATCTCAGAACATAGTGGATACTAGGGATCAAACCCTAACAAAACTAACTCGATTACATGATAGATCCCATCCAACCCATCATCGTCTAGCAAGCCTACGATGGAATTACTCACACACGGCGGTATGCATCATGGAATTGGTGAAGGAGGAAGGTTGATGATGACGATGGCGACGATCTCCACTCTCCGGAGCCCCGAACGGACTCTAGATCAGCCCTCCCGAGAGATTAGGGCTTGGCGGCGGCTCCGTCTCGTGAAACGCGATAATTCCTTCTCTCTGATGTTTTCTCCCCGAAACGGAAGATATAGGATCTGGGAGTACGTCGGTGGAGCACCAGGGGCCCCACAATGCAGGGGGCGCGCCCTGGGCAGGGGGGCGCGCCACCCATCCTCGTGGATTGGCCCAAGGCCCCATGGTGTGGATCTTATTGCAGGTATTTTTTATATTTTCCAAAATAATTCTCCATAGATTTTCATGCGATTCCGAGAACTTTTTATTCTGCACAGAAACAACACCATGGCAGTTCTACTGACAACATCGTCAGTCCGGGTTAGGTCCATTCAAATCATGCAAGTTAGAGTCCAAAACAAGGGCAAAAGGGTTTAGAAAAGTAGACACGTTGGAGATGTATCAACTCCCCCAAGCTTAAACCTTTGCTTGTCCTCAAGCAATTCAGTTGATAAACTGAAAGTGATAAAGAAAAACTTTGACAAACTCTGTTTGCTCTTGTTGTTGTAAATATGTAAGCTAGCATTCAGGTTTTCAACAAGATCATGAACTAACCACATTCACAATAACTTTCAAGTCTCAAGACTACTCACATCAATGGCATAATCAACTAGCGAGCAATAATAATAAACCTCGGATGACAACACTTTCTCAAAACAATCATGATATGATATAACATGATGGTATCTCGCTAGCCCTTTCCGAGACCGCAAAACATAAATGCAGAGCGCCTTTAAAGATCAAGGACTGACTAGACATTGTAATTCATGGTAAAAGAGATCCAGTCATGATCATACTCAATTCAAATTAATAGTAATACATGCAATGACAGAGGTGCTCTCCTACTGGTGCTCTTTGATAAGAGGATGATTACTCTGCATAAAAGTAAATAGATAGGCCCTTCGCAGAGGGAAGCATGGATTTGTAGAGGTGCCAGAGCTCAGTTTTTAAATAGAGATGAATAATATTTTGAGCGGTATGCTTTCATTGTCAACATAACAACCAAGAATCTCAATATCTCCCATGCTACGCACATTATAGGCGGTTCCCAAACAGAATGGTAAAGTTTATACTCCCCCAACCACCAACAAGCACACTCCACGGCTAGTGCAAAACAACGGGTACCGTCCAAACCAGCAACAACCCTGGGGGAGTTTTGTTTGATTATTATGATTTTGAGCATGGGACTGGGCATCCCGATTACCAGCCATTTTCTCATGAATGATGAGCGGAGTCCACTCGTCATGAGAATAACCCACCTAGCATGGAAGATATAGACAACCCTAGTTGATACATGAGCTGTTCGAGCATACAAAACAAAATTTCATTTGAAGGTTTAGAGTTTGGCACATACAAATTTACTTGGAACGGAAGGTAAATACCGCATATAGGAAGGTATGGTGGACTCATATGGAATAACTTTGGGTATATGGAAGTGGATGCACAAGCAGTACTCCCGCTTAGTACATGTGAAGGCTAGAAAGAGACTGGGAAGCGACCAGCTAGAGAGCAACAATGGTCATGAACATGCATTAAAATTAATCAACAATGGATGCAAGCATGAGTAGGATATAAATCACCATGAACACAAATATCGTGAAGGCTATGTTGATTTGTTTCAACTACATGCGTGAATATGTGCCAAGTCAGATCACTTAAATCGTTCAAAGGAGGATACGACCCATCATACCACATCACAACCATTTTAATATCATGTTGGCATGCAAGATAGACCATTATAAACTCTCAGCTAATTAAGCATGGCATAAGCAGCTATGATCTCTAATTTTTATTGCAAACATGTTTCATTCATAACAAGCTGAATCAGGAACGGTGAGCAATCATATTTAAAAAACAAGAGAGGTCGAGTTCATACTAGCTTTTCTTATCTCAATTAGTTCATCATATATCATCCTTATTGCCTTTCACTCGCACGACCGAACGGTGTGTATAATAATAATAGTGCACGTGCATTGGACTAAGCTGGAATCTGCAGACATTTAATCCAAGAGAGAATACAAGGTAATGTGGTTCAAGGTTAAATCAACAACAAAGCATATGAGAGCCACTAAGCATTTTAGTCATGGTCTTCTACTCTCAATCCCTAAAGAAAAAAAAGAAACTAATTACACGGGAAAGCTCCCAACAAGCGAAAGAAGAATGGGAAATCTTTTTGGGTTTTCATTTTTAGTTACTACTACAAGCAAAGAAAGTAAACTAGCTAGAAGCTACAACTAATATTTTTTTGTTTTTCTGGGTTTTTCTAGCACACAAGAAAAAGACTAAGAAAAAGAAATTGAAACTAAGCATGGATGGTACTGTGAAAGAGTGTGAGCACCGACAACAAGAACAAGTGTGTGAACATGAAAGTAAGTCGGTGAGAAACACGTTCTCCCCCAAGCTTAGGCTTTTGGCCTAAGTTGGTCTATGGCCAGGGATCGAAGCCGCTACCTCCAGTGTACTGAGATGTGTCCTCTGGGTGCCACTGGTTGGCGAGTTCATCCAGCTCCTACCCAAACAGATTGACGGGAAGGATCAAGGGGTGGTTCTGGCTTAGGCTCTGAAGCTTGTGCCTGGCCTTGGTACTTGTAGAAGGCATCTGATGTAATGAGATACTTGCATGTGGACAGATCAAACAAAGATGGTGCAGGCAAGGTAACAATTTCACAGTATATTTCATCAAATCTTAATTTATAATTAAGCTACATATTCTTTTCTTTAACAATAAATTCATGAGCTACCATGCTCTTGTAGTCTAGATAAACAGGGGCAAGCAATTTTTCTTCCTTCTCATGATGCCTAATAGGTATATTAAAATATTCAGCAAGGCGAGAAGCAAATATGCCTCCAAAGACGGGCCCCGTTGAGCGGTTCAGACTCAATCGTTTGGCAACGATGACGCCCAAGCTAAAAGTTATGTCTTGAAACATGGCATGGCATAAAATGATAATATGATAATATCAGGGGCACTGAGATTTCCACTGTTCCCGCGACCAATTAAACATCTACCGGCAAATAAAGCAAAGTAGCGCAGAACAGGGAAGTGTATACTAGTGATTCTTGCCCCTGAAACTTGTCTAGTTTCCCCTACAGCTATCATATTAATAAACCCTTCAACGTCTTCACGACGTGGTTCATCAAGTCTACCTCCGAAGGGTACTTTGCATATTTCACAAAAATCTAAAAGTGATATCTCCTTAACCACATCATATAAGTGAAACTCCACCGTAGGTGGTGTTTTCCTAGACTAAAAATGAAAGCTTTGCGTGAAAATATTAGTGAGTAAGAGATACTGTTCTTTCTGGTTGTTGAGGAAGTCGGTGAGGCCGGCATTATTTGCCAACCAATAAAAGTCTTCGTAAATACCGGCGGGCGTCATGAAATTATTACAAGGCCATTCGCACGGTCGAACTTCCGCCATGCGAGGAAGATTATACTTGGGCTTCTTGTTTTCTTCTTTATTCTTCTCCTCTGAGCTCTTGCTGGAGGAGCCCCTCAATAATCTTTTTAACATTTTCCTTTTTTGAAAAATTCTGAAATTTTTAGTAACTTCAAAATAAAAGTTAACCAAACTCAACAAGATTGATAGGAACAACTCCTATAAGTGCCTAGAGGCTATATCATGCATTAGAACTACTTGGGACCAAGAAAATTTGACATGCAAGCTCAAGAACAAGGTCACCACAGCAGCATAAACTTGCAACAAATAAAGCACTAGAACAAAAACTAATTGGACCAATGGAGGAGTCACATACCAAGGAACAATCTCCCAAACAGTTTGGTGAATGGTGCTGTGAGCAAGGAGATCGAAAATGGCAGCAAGATGAGCTAGAACTCGGGTTTGAGCTGGTTGGGGATTTTTTTGGGAGGAAGAAGAAGAGCATGGGTGCAAGGATAAGTGGTGGGGGGCCACGTGGGGCCCACGAGGCAGGGGGCGCGCCCTGGGTAGGGGGCGCGCCCTGCACCCTCGTGGCCACGTGCTGGCTCCCCTCGTTGTGTGTTCAGTGCCATATTTTCTTAAATATTCTAGAAAAAACCACCCTTCATTTTCATGGCATTTGGAGAACTTTTATTTTCGGGACATTTTTTATTGCACGGATAAGTCTGGAAACAGACAGACAATGCTATTTTTCTTTTATTTAACCTAATTAACAGAAAGTAAAAGGAGGGTACAGAAGGTTTGTGCTATCAAGATTCACCTATCCCATGCTCATCAAAAGGAATCCATTAACAAGGTTGATCAGGTCTTGTTAATAAACTCTTTCCGAGTAACATGAAACCGGAGAGTTTTCGAATAACACTAGGTTACCTCAATGGGGATATGTATGTCCCCAACAATAAGGATGTCATATGCCTTCTTGATAGTAGTAATAGGAAACTCAAAACCTCCAATAGTAATAGTTGAAGTTTTTCCAATATAATTGATACTGTGGACCTGAGGTTGTTTCCTCGGAAAGTGTACCGTATGCTCATTACCATTGACATGAAAAGTGACATTGCCTTTGTTGCAATCAATAACAGCCCCTGCAGTATTCAAAAAAGGTCTTCTAAGAATAATAGACATACTATCGTCCTCAGGAATATCGAGGATAACAAAGTCCGTTAGAATAGTAATATTTGCAACTACAACATGCACATCCTCACAAATACCGACATGTATAGCTGTTGATTTATCAGCCATTTGCAAAGATATTTCAGTAGGTGTCAACTTACTCAAGTCAAGTCTACGATATAAAGAGAGAGGCATAACACTAACACTGGCTCCAAGATCACACAAAGCAGTTTTAACATAGTTTCTCTAAATGGAGCAAGGTATAGTAGGTACTCCCGGATCTCCTAATTTATTAGGCATTCGACCCTCAAAAGTGTAATTGGCAAGCATGGTGGAGATTTCAACTTCAGGTATCTTCCTTTTGTTGGTAATAATATCTTTCATATACTTGGCATAAGGATTTGTTTTAAGCACATCAGTCAAACGCATACACAAAAAGATAGGTCTAATCATTTCAGCAAAGCGCTCAAAATCCTCATCATCCTTTTTCTTGGATGGTTTCGGAGGAAAAGTCATGGGTTTCTGAACCCATGGTTCTCTATCCCTACCGTGCTTCCTAGCAACAAAGTCTCTCTTATCATAACGTTGATTCTTTGATTGTGGGTTATCAAGATCAACAACAGGTTCAATCTCTACATCATTATCATTGCTAGGTTGAGCATCATCATGAACATCATCATTAATATTATCACTAGGTTCATGTTCATTACCAGATTGTGTCTCAGCATCAGAAACAGATATATCATTGGGATTCTCAGGTGTGTCAGCTACAGGTTCACTAGGAGCATGCAAAGTCCTATCGTTTTTCTTTTTCTTCTTATTAGAAGAACTAGGTGCATCTAAATTAGCTCTGTGAGAATCTTGCTCAATTCTCTTAGGGTGGCCTTCAGGATACAGAGGTTCCTGAGTCATTCTACCACCTCTAATCACAACCCTAATGGCATTATCATTGTTCTTACAATTTAATTCATTGAGCAAATCGTTCTGAGCCTTAAGTACTTGTTCTACTTGAGTGGTGACCATAAAAGCATGTATACTAATAAGGTTTAGTTCACCTTTAGCACTAGACAGATAATCACTCAAGCGTTCAATCATATAAGCATTGTGTTGTAATTGTCTACCAACATAAGCATTGAAGTTTTCTTGTTTCACAATAAAATTGTCAAACTCATCTAAGCATTGGCTAACAGACTTATAACGAGGAATATCACCTTCATCAAATCTATAAAGAGAATTTACCTTTACTACCTGTGTCAGTTTATCAAGACCATGTATTTCTTCAATAGGCGGTAAATTCTTAACATCTTCAACTTTAATACCTTTTTCTTTCATAGATTTCTTTTCCTCTTGCATGTCTTCAGGATTGAGAAATAGAACACCTCTCTTCTTCGGAGTTGGCTTAGGGGCTGGTTCAGGAAGTGTCCAATTATTTTCATTGGCTAGCATATTATTCAATAGTAATTCAGCTTGTTCCACTATTCTTTCCCTGAAAACACAACCAGCACAACTATCCAGGCGGTCTCTGGAAGCATCAGTTAGTCCATTATAAAAGACAACAAGTATATCATGCATATCAAGAGGATGATCAGGCAAAGCATTAAGTAACTGGAGAAGCCTCCCCCAAGCTTGTGGGAGACTCTCTTCTTCAGTTTGAGCAAAGTTATATATTTCCTGTAAGGCATCTTGTTTCTTATGAGCGGGAAAATATTTAGCAAAGAAGTAATACATCATATCTTGGGGACTACGCGCACAACCAGGATCAAGATAATTAAACCAAGTCTTAGCATCACCCTTTAACGAGAACGGAAATAACTTAAGGATATAGTAGTAATGAATCTTTTCATTGTTGGTAAACAGGGTGGCTATATCATTCAACTTGGTAAGATGTGCCACAACAGTTTCAGACTAATAGCCATGGAAAGGATCAGATTCAACCAAAGTAATTAACTCAGGATCAACAGAGAATTCATAATCCTTATCAGTAACACAGATAGGTGAAATAGCAAAAGCAGGGTCATGTTTCATTCTAGCATTCAAGGACTTTTCTTTCAGCTTAGCTAATAATTTCTTAAGATCATATCTATCATTGCAAGCAAGAAAGTCTCTAGCAGTTTCTTCATCCATAACATAACCCTCAGGCACGACATGCAATTCATATCTATTGGGAGTAGTTTCATCATCACTTTCATAAATATCATCAACATTTGCACTCTCCCTAACCTTAGCAATTTGTTCATCTAGAAATTCACCTAGTGGCACAGTATCAGGCATAGAGGTAGTTTCTTCATACATAGCAGAAGTAGCATCATCAAGAACATACGACATATCAGATTCAATAGCAGGAGTAGATGTCGCAAGTTTACTCATAACAGAAGGAGAATCAAGTTCAGAGCTAGATGGCAGTTCCTTACCTCCCCTCGTAGTTGAGGGTAAGATCTTGGTTTTTGATTCCTTCAAATTCTTCATAGTGATAAACAGATATAAATCCCAAGTGACGTAAATAATAGAGCTATTCTCCCCGGCAACGGCGCCAGAAAATAGTCTAGATAACCCACAAGTGTAGGGGATCGCAACAGTTTTCGAGGGTAAAATATTCAACCCAAATTTGTTGATTCGATACAAGGGGAGCCAAAGAATACTCTTAAGTATTAGCAGCTGAGTTGTCAATTCAACCACGCCTGGAAACTTAGTATCTGCAGCAAGATAGTTTAGTAGCAAAGTATTATGATTGTGGCGGTAGCGGCAATAAAAGTACGATAGTGTTTTTGTGGTTTTTGTGATAGTAGCAATGGAAAAGTAAATAAGCAACTAGCAATATAAGTAAAGCTCGTAGGCATTGGATCGGTGATGGGAAATTATGTCGGATGCAATTCATCATGTAGAATTTATAACCTAGGGTGACACAGAACTAGCTCCAGTTCATCAATGCAATGTAGGCATGTATTCTGAATATAGTCATACGTGCTTATGGAAAACAACATGCATGACATCTTTTGTCCTACCCTCCCGTGGCAGCGGGGTCCTATTAGAAACTAAGGGATATTCAGGCCTCCTTTTAATAGAGTACCGGACCAAAGCATTAACACATAGTGAATACATGAACTCCTCAAACTATGGTCATCGCCGAGAGTGGTCCCGATTATTGTCACTTCGAGGTTGCCGGATCATAACACATAGTAGGTGACTATAGACTTGCAAGATAGAATCAAGAACACACATATATTCATGAAAACATAATAGGTCCAGATCTGAAAGCATGGCACCCGGGCCCTAGTGACAAGCATTAAGAATAGCATAGTCATAGCAACATCAATCTCAGAACATAGTGGATACTAGGGATCAAACCCTAACAAAACTAACTCGATTACATGATAGATCCCATCCAACCCATCACCGTCAAACAAGCCTACGATGGAATTACTCACACACGGCGGTGAGCATCATGGAATTGGTGATGGGGGAAGGTTGATGATGACGATGGCGACGATCTCCACTCTCCGGAGCCCCAAACGGACTCCATATCAGCCCTCCCGAGAGAGATTAGGTCTTGGCGGCAGCTCCGTCTCGTGAAACGCGATAATTCCTTCTCTTTGATTTTTCTCTCCCCGAAACGGAACATATAGGATCTGGGGGTACATCGGTGGAGCACCAGGGGGCCCACGAGGCAGGGGGCACGCCTTGAGCAGGGGGGCACCCCCCCACCCTCGTGGACTGGTCCAAGGCCCCCTAGTGTGGATCTTCTTGCAGGTATTTTTTATATTTTCCAAAATAATTCTCCGTTGATTTTCAGGCGATTCCGAGAACTTTTTATTCTGCACAAAAACAACACCATGGTAGTTCTGCTGAAAACAGCGTCAGTCCGGGTTAGTTCCATTCAAATCATGCAAGTTAGAGTCCAAAACAAGTGCAAAAGGGTTTGGAAAAGTAGATACGTTGGAGATGTATCATCGTATTACCTGTTCCTCTTGTCTATTGGAGAGTTTCAATTTCTTTCATCTACGTTGTGTCATTTCTTCAAGGTTGTAACCTCTCAAGGTTCGTGGTTTCACTCGTTTGTCAAAGAAGTGATACGTCTCCAACATATCTATAATTTTTTATTGTTCCACGCTATTATTTATGATGTTTTGGATGTTTAATGGGCTTTGTCATACACTTTTATAGTATTTTTGTGACTAACCTACTAACCCAAAGGCCCAGTCCAGATTGTTGTTTTTTTTTGCCTGTTTTAGGGTTTTACAGAAAAGGGATATCAAACGGAGTCCAAACGGAATGAAACCTTCGAGAGAGATATTTTTGGAGAAAATCACGCATGTGAGACTTGAGAACCACGGAGTAGGGGCCACGAGGTGCCCACGAGGGTGGGGGGCGCGCCCCCCTGCCCAGGGTGTGTCCCCTGCCTCGTGGGTCCCTCGTGAGGCCCCCTGTAACATCCCAAATTTTCAATTTGGAATGTTATACATTAGATCATTATGCATATCATATTTTCTTGTTTTTGGTGATCCGAGAAAATCCTAAGCAACTCAAGGACCCTCGGAGAGAGTTGGGGATTTCTAAATTTTCATATTTGAGGTTTCTCAAATTTTGAAAAATAGGATCATTTGATTTATTTATTTTTTCTTCAAGTATTTTTATCATAAATATATGAGAGAGGGAGTAAAATGACTCTCCCAAAATAAAGAAATACGGAAGATTTAATAAAAAGATCAAACCGGTTTATTTGGAGTTTATTTGGATTTTATTTGAATTAGGAAAAAATTGCATGTTTTCAAAAATGCATTTTAGTGCCAAGAAAATGTTCATCTTGTTCTAAATATTTTATTTAGATGGTGAAAATTTGTTTTGGCAATTTCTAGATTTTTTTTAGAGTTATTAGCGCCGGCGTAATTGTTACAAAAAAATAGGGGACCGACCCGACTGGGCCGAAGCGCAGCCGAACCGGCCCATCGCCCCGTCGCCGCCTTCCCCGCGTCGCCCTCCGTGGCCGACTCGGACACCGCCGCCGAACGCCATGGTTGCCCCCTCCCCCAAGCCAGCCACCCCCTCCTATATATAGCCAGCCACCCCCCCTCTCCAACCACGCCAGCCCCGCCGCCTCGCCAAGTCACCGCCGCCGCGACGCCTGCACCCCACCTCCAGCCGCCAGCCCCGTCGCCGCGACGCCCGCGCCCCGCCGCCGCCGCCGCCCCTCGCCGCGGCACCCCACTGCAGCCCGCCGCCACTCGCCGTTGCCGGAAAGCCACCGCCGCCGGCAGTTCTCGAGGTAGCCGCCGCCGGTTTTCTCCAGAAAACCGTTGATTTTTTTAGAACCCCTAGCCGTTTTTTTATTAGATCGGTTTTCTGTTTTATGTTTCTGGTTTAGTTAAGTAGTAAACGTTCACCCGTTCGTTCGTTCTAATGAACGAATTCACCATTTAGTCTCAGCTGATGAACGTCCGCTCGTTAAGCTGTTTTAGTTTTTCTTTTTCTAGTTTGTTTTCTGATCACGATCTGAGATCCGATCTTCGTTTTAGTTTAACTGTTCGCTCGTTTATCGGAATCAGGTGATTCAAGCGCCTGGAGTTTCGTATCGAAATGCTCTTTCCGTTTAACCTAGTCGCTCAAGAGTTTGCCTCTGTTAAATCTGGACTTAGATCCGGATTGGTTTGATAGTTGTTTCTCTTTCGCCGTTTGTCTTTCGTTGTTTCTTCTTTTGTCGTTTCTTTTGCAAACCGGAGCTCTTAAGTTGAACTTTCTGGTTAGATCCTTTATTTGAGATTTACCCGTGCATTAGTTAAGTACTTATTGTGTGCTTGTTTGTTTGCGATAGAGTACCCGGAGTGCGCCGCTCGCTACTTTGAATCTCTAGATTTTGCGGATCATCAGCAAGGCAAGTAACACTTTGATCATACTTTCCAACTACCCAGTTTTCATTGCATTAGTCAACCCTCACACATTGCATGAGTAGGACCAATTAACTTGTGGGACTGGGAAGTAGATTGAGGTAGTACCTATTACCTGCATTACATTCAAACCTTTGGGAGTTACTTCTACGTTTGCTGTTAGGACATGCTATGCTCGTAGACGTGGATTGGGTGAGTGAAATTCCATGACAGATGTGAGTTTGTTAATTAATGGTTCAACTTAAGGTGGAAACTTTAATACACATCTGGGTGGATTGAGGCATCTGGGTATTCCAGGGATTGCCTGTTTTTCTTTTGGACCGCCACCAAGGCTCAAAGGGATTATGAGATTATTCATACTAGAAACTTCCGTGTGCAGCCACAATGCTATTAAGGGCTCTAGCATAGTATGAGTAAGTCGCGCGAACATCTACAGTGGTGAACTAGCAGATGTAGGGGATGTAGGTTGGTACAGTTCACCCGGTCGTAGGTGCTAGTGCTTCTGAAAGATTGTGTCTCGGTCATCCGTTTCTCACACATCATGCAGTGCGAGAAATCAAACGGAGGAGATCGGGTCTTGTGGGGAAAAGTGCACAAACCTCTGCAGAGTGTACAAACTGATCATGATTAGCCGTGTCCCCGGTTACGGACGTCTTGAGTATCTAGTACTTGAATATCATGTGCATCTCATCATGTTACTTTAATTTAATACTGTTGGGTTTAATGATGAACTTTAATTGGGGTTGAGAGGATGTATATCTTCCCAACAATGTTTCAACTACCATGATAGTTAAATTAAAATTTATTCCTTTGAAGTAGGAAAAAACTGGCTTTACGCAAAACTGTAACCATAGAGCTTTCCACCAGCCATATTGCATGTAGTATAGCTTTACTTTCAATTGCTCTCTTGTGTTACTTTGCCAGCATATTCCATGTGCTGACCCGTTTTTTGAGCTGCAACGTTTCATGTTGCAGACTTTTCAGACGATGAGTAAGGTGCCTTTTAGGTCGTGGTTATATACTCAGTGATGCCATTGGAGTTGATGGACTCACTTATCTTCCAAGCCTTCCGCTGTTATCGTATTAGATGGCCTTCAGCCATTTTTATTGTAATAAGTTCATCGTTGGAACTATCGATGTAATAAGTGGGTGATTGCTACTCTGTTATAAATCCTTCAAGTACTGTGCGTGTCAGCATTACTGATCCAGGGATGACACTGATGCACAGAGATCAGACTGTTTGAGGTCTGGTCGCTACAAGATGGTATCAGAGCACACGCTGACTGTAGGACACGACCACTAAGCTAAAACCCTAGAGCACTATTCACTCTTCTCTTTTCTGACTCCTCATCTTTTCTACTCTTTTAGGATGGTGGATGCAAAGAACCAGTTCATGCAGCCGGATGACGATACACCATTTGGACGACACCTGGAGGAAGTCACCAGATATCTAAACATTGGACTACCAAGTTTCACCGGAACCTACAATGCCACTCTACCTGAGGAGGAGCGTTGCCTGATTCAAGCTCAAGTTCCAGGAAGGACGTTCAAGCCCGTCACCGCACTCATAGCATTTTCCTTTAATGCGCCTACATGGAGCCTAGGTAGGAGCATGGCAGCCCACATAGCTATGGGAAGGATCGGAGAAGTCTACAAGCAGGAGCTAAAGGACACTATCTACCAGATTTGTGGACGCCGAGATGAGAATTGGGATATGATCAGCACCCGAAAGGATAGATCTATTGCAGCCTTCATCCAGGAGTTAAACCAGCACATTCGTCGCCAGGAGCACCAGATGTGTGCAGGGATGATAGATTTGAAGAAATCACTAAATAGGAATTTGGAGCTAGAGGAAGAACTCAAGTCTACACGCGACGGATATGAGGAGGAGATGCAAATACTTGTGGAGAAGAATGATGACTTGACACGGAAGTTAGGGATACTCATGGGAGAAGAAGATGAGGAAGAAAAACCCAAGGAGATTCCACCGGAAGACTACATCATCATCGACGACACGGATTCGGAACCCGATGATAGCAAAGATGAAGACTATGAAGATGAAGCTGGGGCAGATATCATGGAATCCTCTGCCGATCAATAATTTTTAGATGACCACCCTGTGATTAGTAGTTTACCTTTATATATTAGCTTTAGATCACTTTTGTAAACGATTAGATTCGTGTAAGCCCTTGATTGAAATTGATTTTGGTGTGATGAATTGTGTGTTTGCCTCATGTGCATATGGGTAGTGATTTTCCCTTAGACCTCTACTCTGTTCTAATCTCTTCCCTCTACACCCATCAGATGCATCCAAGACGTGAATTTGAGTTTCCCCCTGAGCTCACCCAGTTGATCCAGCAGCAGAACACCCTGATGCAACTACTTGTCCAGAATACTCAGAACAACCAGAACAACAACAACAACCCTCCCCCACCACCACCCGTGGACAACCTGACACGTTTCTTAAGGTTGAAACCACTAGTGTTTGCTAGCAGCATCGAACCAATAGTGGCTGATGACTGGCTACACAAGATTGGAATGGATTTGACCATCGCAAATTGCTCGGATGCTGAGAAGGTGCGATTTGCCGCACACCAGTTGTCTGGACCAGCCGCAGTATGGTGGGAGAATTACACAACCACTTACCCCATAGCCAATGTGACTTGGGATCAGTTTCAGCACGCTTTTCGTACTGCCCATGTCTCAACTGGAGCTATGAGTATGAAGAAGCAGGAGTTTCGCAATCCGCGCCAAGGAAATCGTACTGTGGCTCAGTATGTGGATGAGTTTAGTACCCTATCTCGTTATGCCCCGGATGATGTGGCCACAGATGCCGCTAAGCAGGAGAGATTCATGGAAGGGCTGAATGATGAGATGAGTGTAAAGTTGATGGTGGCAACTTTCAATAACTACCAGGAGCTGGTTGACCGCGCCCTAATGATTGAAAGGAAGCATCAACAGATTGAAAGTTGCAAGAGGAAGTATGGGCAAGGAAAGTATAATTTTGGAGCACAGCAGAAGCCCCGTTTTACCCCTAAAACGGTAGGACAGTTTCAGCATACCCATGGAGGAGGTAGCTCGCACAATCACAATGGCACCAAGAATGGAAATGGGAATGGAGCAAATGGAAACCAGAGCCGCCCTACACCGTCCACACCCACCAAGAAGGATTCCAGCCATGTCACTTGTTTCAAGTGCGGGAAGAATGGACATTATGCCACTGACTGCCCAGAAGCTAAGAATGGGAACGAAAATGGAAGCGCCACGAAGAAGCCCAACCCCTTCAACAAAGGACAAGTGAATCACGTTAGCATGGAGGAGGTTGAAGCCCAGCCAGATGCAGTAATAGGTAAGTTTTTAGTTAAGTCCTTTATTGCACTCGTTCTTTTCGACACTGGTGCATCACATTCATACATTTCAAGGGGATTTGTGGATAAGTATAAGCTGCCAACCCAAGCCCTTAGATCGCCCATGATAGTAACCTCACCAGGAGCGGAGTATATGGCCAAGTTATGGTGTGATCAGTTGCCATTAAGGATTGGTAACAACATTTTCCCTTCGGACCTAATAGTATTGGAATCTCAAGGACTGGATGTGATATTAGGCATGGATTGGTTATCTAAGTATGAAGGGAATATTGAATGTGCTAGTAAGACCATTTTGCTCACTACACCAGAAGGAAGAAGGATCAAGTATGTATCCCGGCATGAGCCGAAGAGGAACAGATTAAATTCCTTAACAGGAGTTGTTCAGGAGGAAGTACCCGTGGTGAAGGATTTCCCTGACGTATTTCCAGAAGAACTGCGAGGAATGCCACCTGACAGAGATATAGAGTTTTTGATTGAGCTTTTGCCAGGCACCGGGCCAATTTCTAAGAGACCATATAGGATGCCCGCAAAGGATTTGGAGGAAATTAATAAACAGATTAAGGAGTTATTGGATAAAGGATTTATACGCCCAAGTTCTTCGCCTTGGGGTTCGCCAGTACTTCTAGTGGAGAAGAAGGATGGATCGTTAAGAATGGTCGTTGATTACCGAGGGCTGAACGAAGTAACAATCAAGAACAAGTACCCACTACCGATGATCAATGATCTGTTCGATAGATTGCAAGGAGCTAAGGTATTTTCCAAGATCGATCTGCGATCAGGGTACCATCATTTGAAGATCCGAGAGCAGGATATACCTAAGACGGCCTTTACCACTAGGTATGGGTTGTACGAGTATACCGTTATGTCTTTTGGTCTGACTAACGCACCGGCATACTTTATGAACCTGATGAACAAAGTGTTTATGGAGTATTTGGATAAGTTCGTCGTAGTGTTCATAGATGATATATTGATCTTCTCAAAGGATGAAGAGGAGCATGCAAAACATTTGCGTTTGGTATTGGAGAAGCTCAGAGAACATCAGTTATATGCCAAGTTTAGCAAATGCGAATTTTGGCTGAAGGAAGTCGGATTCCTCGGACATGTTATATCTGGAGAAGGAACAGCAGTAGATCCGGCCAAGGTGGACACTGTGACCCATTGGGAAGCACCGACAACAGTTGGAGAGATCCGGAGTTTTCTTGGACTTGCAGGATACTACCAGAGATTTATCGAGAATTTCTCAAAGATTGCAAAGCCAATGACGGAGTTGTTAAAGAAGGACACCAAGTTCAGATGGACAGAAGAATGTGAGGCCAGTTTCCAGGAATTAAAGAAAAGGTTGGTCTCATCCCGTGTGTTGATTCTGCCAGATCAACATAAGGACTATGAGGTGTACTGCGACGCTTCACGTCGAGGACTTGGATCAGTTCTTATGCAGGAAGGAAGAGTTATTTCGTATGCTTCACGACAACTAAAACCTCATGAGTTGAACTATGCCACTCATGATTTGGAGTTAGCAGCCGTAGTGCATGCATTTAAGACGTGGAGACACTTTCTCATTGGAAACCATTGTGAAGTATATACGGATCACAAGAGTTTGAAGTATATATTCACTTAGAAGGAGTTGAATCTCAGGAAAAGGAGATGGCTGGAACTCATTAAGGATTACGACATGAGATTGCATTATCATCCCGGAAAGGCTAACGTAGTAGCCGATGCGCTAAGCCGTAAGAGCCATGTCAATACCCTAATGATGGAAGAATTTCCAAAGGAGTTAGCCGAGGACTTACGAGAACTACGTTTGGAGATAGTTCCGAGAGGCTATGTAGCAACACTAGAAATCCAGTCTACCCTGATGGATAAAATCCGAGAAGCTCAGAAAACTGACAAGGAGATTGCCTCTATAAAGGAGAGGATGAGCGAAGGAAAAGCTAAAGGATTTCGTGAGGATGAACACGACACCTTATGGTTTGAGGACCGCGTCTATGTGCCTAATGACCCGGAGATCAGGAAGTTGATTTTACAGGAGGCCCATGATTCACCATACTTGATTCACCCAGGGAATACTAAGATGTATTTGGATTTGAAGTATATTTTCTGGTGGACCGGTATGAAGAAGGATATTGCGGAGTATGTAGCAGTTTGTGATGTATGTCAGAGAGTGAAGGCAGAACATTAGAAGCCGGCACGATTGTTACAACCATTGCCAATACCCGAATGGAAGTGGGATAAGCTAGGTATGGATTTTATTACGGGACTACCCAGAACTCGTTCTGGCTATGACTCGATTTGGGTCGTAGTCGATCGTTTAACAAAGGTAGCTCATTTCATCCCCGTAAAGACTACCTATACCAGTGCAAAGTTGGCAAAGATATACATGACCCGAATTGTATGTCTGCATGGAGTTCCGAGGAGCATCGTATCAGATAGAGGAACCTAGTTTACCTCAAAGTTCTGGAATCAGTTACATGAAACCTTGGGTACCAGGCTAGAGTTCAGCACAGCTTTTCACCCGTAGACAGATGGACAGACTGAAAGAGTCAATCAGATTTTGGAGGATATGCTGAGAGCCTGTGCACTAGATTATGGATCTAGTTGGGACGACAATTTGCCGTATGCCGAGTTTTCTTACAACAACAGTTATCAATCCAGTTTGAAGATGGCCCCTTTCGAAGCGCTATATGGAAGGAGATGTAGGACTCCGTTCTCGTGGGACGAAGTTGGAGACCGATAGTTGTTTGGACCAGACTTGATCAAAGAGTCTGAGGAAAAGGTGAAGTTGATTCGAGATAGACTGAAGGTAGCTCAGTCCAGGCAGAAAAGTTATGCAGATTCGAAGCGTAAGGAGATAACCTATGAGATCGGAGACAGAGCCTACTTGAGAGTATCGCCCCTGCGAGGAGTCAAACGTTTCAGAGTTAAAGGAAAGTTAGCCCCGAGATTTGTGGGACCCTACCGTGTCTTGCAACGAATGGGAGAGGTTGCCTACAAGTTGGAATTGCCCGAAGGATTGTCAGGAGTGCATGATGTGTTTCACGTTTCGCAGCTTAAGAAGTGCCATGCGGAGATGGCCGATATACCGCTTAGAGAGACAGTACCCCTGGAAGCAATTCAGTTGGACAGTGATCTGACCTACGAGGAGAAGCCTGTTAAAATCCTCGAATTTTCGAGCAGAGTTACCCGCAGCAAGGTTATCAAGTTCTGCAAAGTTCAGTGGAGTCACCACCCCGAGGAAGAAGCCACCTGGGAACGAGAAGATGATCTACGCCAGGACCACCCTCACCTATTTTCTAGCCAACCCGAATCTCGAGGGCGAGATTCATCTTAAGGGGGGGGGGGTAGGTTTGTAACATCCCAAATTTTCAATTTGGAATGTTATACATTAGATCATTATGCATATCATATTTTCTTGTTTTTGGTGATCCGAGAAAATCCTAAGCAACTCAAGGACCCTCGGAGAGAGTTGGGGATTTCTAAATTTTCATATTTGAGGTTTCTCAAATTTTGAAAAATAGGATCGTTTGATTTATTTATTTTTTCTTCAAGTATTTCTATCATAAATATATGAGAGAGGGAGTAAAATGACTCTCCCAAAATAAAGAAATACGGAAGATTTAATAAAAAGATCAAACCGGTTTATTTGGAGTTTATTTGGATTTTATTTGAATTAGGAAAAAATTGCATGTTTTCAAAAATGCATTTTAGTGCCAAGAAAATGTTCATCTTGTTCTAAATATGTTATTTAGACGGTGAAAATTTGTTTTGGCAATTTCTAGTTTTTTTAGAGTTATTAGCGCCGGCGTAATTGTTAAAGAAAAATAGGGGACCGACCCGACTGGGCCGAAGCCCAGCCGAACCGGCCCATCGCCCCGTCGCCGCCTTCCCTGCGTCGCCCGCCGTGGCCGACTCGGACACCGCCGCCGACCGCCATGGTTGCCCCCTCCCCCAAGCCAGCCACCCCCCTCCTATATATAGCCAGCCACCCCCTCTCCAACCACGCCAGCCCCGCCGCCTCGCCAAGCCACCGCCGCCGCGACGCCCGCACCCCGCCGCTAGCCGCCAGCCCCCCCGCCGCGACGCCCGCACCCCGCCGCCCCTCGCCACCGCACCCCACCGCAGCCCGCCGCCGCTGGCAATTCTCGAGGTAGCCGCTGCCGGTTTTCTCCAGAAAACCGTTGGTTTTTTTAGAACCCCTAGTCGTTTTTTTTATTAGATCGGTTTTCTGTTTTATGTTTCTGGTTTAGTTAAGTAGTAAACGTTCACCCGTTCGTTCGTTCTAACGAACGAATTCACCGTTTAGTCTCAGCTGACGAACGTCCGTTCGTTAAGCTGTTTTAGTTTTTCTTTTTCTAGTTTATTTTCTGATCGCGATCTTAGATCCGATCTTCGTTTTAGTTTAACTTTTTGCTCGTTTATCGGAATCAGGTGATTCAAGCGCCTGGAGTTTCGTATCGAAATTCTCTTTCCGTTTAACCTAGTCGCTCAAGCGTTTGCCTCTGTTAAATTTGGACTTAGATCCGGATTGGTTTGATAGTTGTTTCTCTTTCGCCGTTTGTCTTTCGTGGTTTCTTCTTTTGTCGTTTCTTTTGCAAACCGGAGTTCTTAAGTTGAACTTTCTGGTTAGATCATTTATTTGATATTTACCCGTGCATTAGTTAAGTACTTATTGTGTGCTTGTTTGTTTGCGATAGAGTACCCGGAGTGCGTCGATTGCTACTTTGAATCTCTAGGTTTTGCGGATCATCAGCAAGGCAAGTAACACTTTGATCATACTTTCTAACTACCCAGTTTTCATTGCATTAGTCAACCCTCACACATTGCATGAGTAGGACCAATTAACTTGTGGGACTGGGAAGTAGATTGAGGTAGTACCTATTACCTGCATTACATTCAAACCTTTGGGAGTTACTTCTACGTTTGCTGTTAGGACATGCTATGCTCGTAGACGTGGATTGGATGAGTGAAATTCCATGACAGATGTGAGTTTGTTAATTAATGGTTCAACTTAAGGTGGCAACATTAATACACATCTGGGTGGATTGAGGCATCTGGGTATTCCAGGGATTGCCTATTTTTCTTTTGGACCGCCACCCAGGCTCAAAGGGATCATGAGATTATTCATACTAGAAACTTCCGTGTGCAGCCACAATGCTATTATGGGCTCTAGCATAGTATGAGTAAGTCGCGCGAACATCTACAGTGGTGAACTAGCATATGTAGGGGATGTAGGTTGGTACGGTTCACCCGGTCGTAGGTGCTAGTGCTTCTGAAAGACTGTGTCTCGGTCATCCGTTTCTCAAACATCATGCAGTGCGAGAAATCAAACGGAGGAGATCGGGTCTTGTGGGGAAAAGTGCACAAACCTCTGCAGAGTGTACAAACTGATCATGATTAGCCGTGTTCCCGATTACGGACGTCTTGAGTATCTAGTACTTGAATATCATGTGCATCTCATCATGTTACTTTAATTTAATACTGTTGGGTTTAATGATGAACTTTAATTGGGGTTGAGAGGATGTCTATCTTCTCAACAATGTTTCAACTACCATGATAGTTAAATTAAAATTTATTCCTTTGAAGTAGGGAAAAACTGGCTTTACGCAAAACTGTAACCATAGAGCTTTCCACCAGCCATATTGCATGTAGTATAGCTTTACTTTCAATTGCTCTCTTGTGTTACTTTGCCAGCATATTCCATGTGCTGACCCATTTTTCGGGCTGCAACGTTTCATGTTGCAGACTTTTCAGACGACGAGTAAGGTGCCTTTTAGGTCGTGGTTCTATACTCAATGATGCCGTTGGAGTTGATGGACTCACTTATCTTCCAAGCCTTCCGCTGTTATCGTATTAGATGGCCATCAGCCATTTTTATTGTAATAAGTTCATCGTTGGAACTATCGATGTAATAAGTGGGTGATTGCTACTCTATTATAAATCCTTCAAGTACTGTGCGTGTCAGCATTACTGATCCAGGGATGACACTGATGCACAGAGATCAGACTGTTTGAGGTCTGGTCGCTACACCCCCGGTGTCCTCCTTCCTCCTATATAAACCTACGTACCCCAAAACCATCAAAAGAGGAGAGAAAACCCTAGTTCCACCGCCGTAACCTTCTGTTCTCGTGAGATCCCATCTTGGAGCCTGTTCCGGAGCTCCACCGGAGGGGGGATCCATCACGGAGTGCTTCTATATCATCATCATCTCCCTCACCATGAGTTGTGAGTAGTTTACCACAGACCTTCGGGTCCATAGCTAGTATCTAGATGGCTTCTTCTCTCTCTCTGGATCTCAATACAAAGTTCTCCTCGGTCTTCAAGGAGATCTATTCGATGTAATCTCTTTTTGCGGTGTGTTTGTCGAGATCCGATGAATTGTGAGTTTATGATCAAGATTATCTATGAGAAATATTTGGTTCTTTTCTTAACTCTTTATGTGTGCTCATAATATCCTTGCAAATCTCTTCGAATTATTGGTTTGGTTTGGCCTACTAGATCTATAATTCTTGCAATGGGAGAGCTGCTTGGCTTTGGGTTCAATCTCGCGGTGTCCTTTCCCAGTGACAGTAGGGGCAGCAAGGCACGTATTGTATTGTTGCCATCGAGGATAAAAAGATGGGGTTTATATCATATTGCTTGAGTATATCCCTCTACATCATGTCATCTTGCTTAAGGCGTTACTCTATTCTTATGAACTCAATACACTAGATGCATGCTAGATAGCGGTTGATGTGTGGAGTAATAGTAGTAGATGCAGGCAGGAGTCGGTCTACTTCTCTCGGACGTGATGCCTATGTACAATGATCATGCCTATATAGTCTCATAATTATTCGCTTTTCTATCAATTGCTCGACAGTAATTTGTTTACCCGCTGTAGAATATCGCTATCATGAGAGAAGCCACTAGAGAACACTATGGCCCCCGGGTCTATTCTCAACATATCAATCTACATCTACTTTAATTTTTCCGCTTTTACTTTCTATTCTTATAAACAAAAAAACCAAAAATATAAACTATCATCTCTATCAGATCTCACTTTCGTAAGTGACCGTAAAGGGATTGACAACCCCTTATCGCGTCGGCTGCGAAGTTCTTATTTGTTTGTGCAGGTGCAAGGGACTCGCGCGTGGTCTCCTACTGGATTGATACCTTGGTTCTCAAAAACTGAGGGAAATACTTACGCTACTGTGGTGCATCTCCCTTTACTCTTCGAGGGAATACAACGCAAGCTCGAGAAGTAGCAAGAAGAATTTCTGGTGCCATTGCCGGGGAGGCTTACGCAAAAGTCATATACCAAGTACCTGTCACAAACACTTATCCTTCGCATTACATTTTTTGCCTCTCGTTTTCCTCTCCCCCACTTCACCCTTGTCGTTTTATTTGCGCTTCTTCTGCTGTGTGTTTATTGTTCGCTTGCTTCTTGTTTGCTTGTGTGTATTGGATTGCTTGCTTTTCACTATGGCTCAGAACAATATGTGTGACTTCTCCAATACCAACAATAATGATTTTATTAGCACTCCGATTGCTCCTATTACCGATGCTGAATCTTGTGAGATCAATGCTTCTTTGTTGAATCTTGTCATGAAAGATCAATTCTCCGGCCTTCCTAGTGAAGATGCCGCTACCCATCTAAACAACTTTGTTGAGTTGTGTGATATGCAAAAGAAAAGGGATACGGATAACGATATTGTTAGATTGAAGTTATTTCTGTTTTCACTTAGAGATCGTGCTAAAACTTGGTTTTCCTCTTTGCCTAGAAATAGTATTGATTCGTGGAATAAGTGCAAAGATGCTTTTATCTCTAAGTATTTCCCTCCTGCTAAGATCATCTCTCTTAGAAACGATATTATGAACTTTAAGCAACTAGATCATGAGCATGTTGCACAAGCTTGGGAGAGAATGAAACTAATGATACGTAATTGCCCTACACATGGTTTGAACTTATGGATGATTATTCAGAACTTTTATGCTGGCTTGAATTTTGCTTCTAGAAATCTTTTAGATTTGGCCACAGGAGGCACTTTCATGGAAACTAACTTAGGAGAAGCTACTAAACTCCTAGATAATATCATGGTCAATTATTGTCAATGGCACATCGAAAGATCTACTAATAAAAAAGTGCATGCTATTGAAGAAATTAGTGTTTTGAGTGGAAAGATGGATGAACTTATGAAATTATTTGCTGCTAAGAGTGCTTCTTCTGATCCTAATGATATGCATTTGTCCACTTTGATTGAAAATAACAATGAATCTTTGGATGTGAATTTTGTTGGTAGTAATAATTTTGGTAATAATGCTTATAGAGGGAATTTTAATCCTAGGCCTTTTCCTAGTAATTCCTCTAATAATTATGGTAATTCCTACAACAACTCTTATGGAAAGATGCCTTCTGAATTTGAAACTAGTGTTAAGGAGTTTATGATCTCGCAAAAGAATTTTAATGCTTTGCTTGAAGAGAAATTGCTTAAGATTGATGAATTGGCTAGAAGTGTGGATATAATTACTCTTGATGTTGATTCTTTGCAACTTAGATCTATCCCACCTAAGCATGATATCAATGAGTCTCTCAAAGGCATGAGAATTTCCATTGATGAATGCAAAGAAAGAACCGGTAGGATGCGTGCTAAAAGAGAAGATTATATTAAAGCGAGTTCTTCTAGTTATCATGAAAATAAAGATGAAGATCTGAAAGTCATTGATGTGTCTCCTATTAGATCCTTGTTTTCTAGTATAAATCTTGATGAAGATAGGATTGGAGATGATTCTGCTTTGAGGTGTCCCAATGATTCGGAGTTTTTAGATCTTGATGCTAAAATTGTTAAAAGTGGGAGTGAAGAGATTAAAACTTTGCATAGTGATGAACCCACTACTTTGGATTTGAAGGGATTTAATTATGGCAATTGCTCTTTGATTGATTGTATTTCCTTGTTGCAATCCGTACTAAACTCTCCGCATGCTTATAGTCAAAATAAAGCTTTCATCAAACACATAGTTGATGCTTGGATGCAATCTTATGAAGAAAAACTTGAGTTGGAAGTTTCTATCCCTAGAAAGCTTTATGATGAGTGGGACATACTATTAAAATAAAAATAAAAGATCATGAATGCTATGCTTTGTGTGATTTGGGTGCAAGTGTCTCCACAATCCCAAAAACTTTGTGTGATTTGCTAGGGTTCCATGAGCTTGATGGTTATTCTTTAAATTTGCATCTTGCGGATTCCACTATTAAGAAACCTATGGGAAGAATTAATGATGTTCTTATTGTTGCCAATAGGAATTATGTGCCATAGATTTCATTGTTCTTGATATAGATTGCAATCCTTCATGTCCTACTATTATTGGTAGACCTTTCCTTAGAACGATTGGTGCAATTATTGATATGAAGGAAGGAAATATTAGATTCCAATTTTCGTTAAGGAAGGGCATGGAACACTTTCATAGAAAGAAAATCAAATTACCATATGAATATATCATGAGAGCCACTTATGGATTGCCTTCCAAGGATGGCAATACCTAGATTTATCCTTGTATCGTGCCTAGCTAGGGGCGTAAAATGATAGTGCTTGTTGGGAGGCAACCCAATTTTTTTTCTGCTGCTGTTAGGGAATAAATATTGCATATAGCTTCTGTTTAGATGTGGTTTCATGTTTTGTTTAGTGTTTGTGCCAAGTAGAACCTTTGGGAAGACTTGTGTGAAGTTTATATGATCTTGCTGTGAGAAACATAATCGTTAGCGCTCGCTAGAATGGTCGTCAGATTTTACTGGAACGTGCTATTTAGTTGATTCTTTTTGCAGATGATTAATACACAAATTCCTCACGTTTACCAATTTAGTTTGAATTTTTTGGAGTTAGAGAAGTATGCGAAACCTGCAGAATACTACAGATTGTTTTGATTTTGACAGATTCTGTTTTTCGTGTGTTGTTTGCTTATTTCAATGTATCTATGAGTAATACTAGCAAAAGGCCCGTGCGTTGCAACAGATACATTAATTTTATACTAGCAACAATAATCATGTCAAATATATATCTTTAGGATTCTCATGCACATCAAACAGCAACGACATTAAAGACATGTGTCCTAATAAAACAGGTGTGTAAGCACAACAACTATCCCGACCAGAGCCATGAGTAGCACAAGCGCCAAGCCAGTGTCCCATCCACCACTGTAATGCATCTACAACACAAAGTTGTGCCCCCACAATCATTCGAGCGAGATATTTTTTTAATGTTTTTTTAAAACGGTCCAAGCGAGTTGTTGAAGGCAAAACAGATGAGAAAGCTCATCTTACCGTGCACCAGCACATGGCGTTCGCTGCTGAATTGATCGGCATTGGTGTTGTTATGCACATCCGGTGCTCGCCCTCCATCATCAGGTCTGTGTGAACGGCGGACAAAAAAAGAGAATAAGCGATCTTTCCTTTAGTATTCTATATATAGGTCGAGATAGTGATAATGATTTTTTTTCCAGTGAACCTTTGAAGCTTCCAAAAATAATTTGTATGTTGTTTTATGTTATAAGCTATAACAGCGAATTATTTTGAACTTTTAAAGTGGGCTGAATTTGAATAGTGAACTACTAAAATTTAAATAGTGAACTCCTCCAATTTTGCTACCCTGCCAAAAAAAACTTCTGCAATTTCGTTTGAAGGAGAACACACCACTCTTCTTACTTGTAATTGCTTTTTATAAGCTGTATAAGATCAACTGTACTGCGCTTTTCAATTAAAAAATGAAACCATTCATCTCTTTATAAGCTCTATATAAGAGCAACTGTACTGTAATTTCGGTGGCTACAAAGTAGGCTGGGCAGCACGTTGGAGAGCCGTGTGCTAGGCAGCTGTTGTGCTTTTATGCGGAGGGCAGCGAACCAGCAGGACAGTACGCCGGAGCCACTGGCAGGGGAGCTGCGCAAGAAGAAAGGCACAAGGGAAGGAGGCAGGCGCGGAGGTGTACGGGGGCGGCTGTGGATACCCACGCCGACTGGAGGCGCATGGAGAGCGCTAGGAGGCACGCACGGCCAGCTGATGCGCGCGACGACCGGGACAGGCGTGTGCGTTAGCCATTCCTTTGGCGTGGTGCTTGATTTCTTTCACGAGCGGACGAAAGGGAGGGCTGTAGGCAGTTGGCGGCTCTGTATGTCGGAGAACTGCATGTGGAGGTCATCAGAGGCGAGGTCGTTAGGGACGGTATCTCGTGCTCACCGTCATGCTCGAGCAGGGCATATCGTAGTTGCCATCCTGCTCGGGGAGGGAAGGACATGCTCGCAGATGGGAGCCCGGGTCACCCAACAGCAACAATAGCACCACCGGAGCAAGATACCACCGGGCTCCAACCAAGCTCCGAAGGATCCCCCCGCCCCTTCCTCAAGACTCCTTCCTTTCCTTCTTGCTCCCGGCTCTTTCTCATCTCTCCCTCTTTTGCCCGCACGCAGGGGCACCACCAGGACCTCCCCGCCGCCCCTCACGCCCTATCTTTCTCCCTGCCTCTCCTCCTTCCTTTCTATCTCTCCCCTCACCTTTATCTCTCTCACAGGTGTAGCCCCACCTTCTCCGTGGAGAAATCCCGCCGGAGCTCGCCATCTCGTTCGGAACCATCGAGGAACGCTGCCGCCATGAACTTGGAGTTCAAGGCCCACCGCTAGACCCTGGACCTCCTCCCGCACCTCGTAGATCATCTCCACGCCATCCCCGCAACCAAATCCAGCCCCTTCCATACCTCCTCAATAGGATATGGTTGGAGATCGCCGCCATCGCGCCCAGCGTCGTCTGCATCGCGGCCAGCCTCGCCTCCACGCCGTCGCCGCACCAAATCCAGCCCCTTACGCGCCTCCTCGATCGGATCTGGTCGGAGATCATCGTCGTCGCGCCCGACGTCGTCAGGGTCGCCAGCAACCACCACCGCGACGATGAGTGGGCGAAACGTTTTCCCAAATCCACTTGAATAGGGACGGCGGGTTTAATTCATAAAAACTACATGGACTATTTTGTAAAAAGGGCATGACGGTGAACCCGACACACTCAACCCATGCTTTATTATTAGGTAAAGATTGGGAAGTATGAACCATAGAGAAGTTGGAATACAGTAGGTTTAACACCAATATAAACAAAGAATGAATTCATTGCAGTACCTTTGAGTAGTGGTTTGCTTTCTTATACTAACGAAGCTCACGAGATTTTTGTCTAAGTTTTGTGTTGTGAAGTTTTCAAGTTTTGAGTATTGCTTTGTTGGACTATGGAACAAAGAGTAGCAAGGGCCTAAGATTGGGGATGCCCAAGGCACCCTAAGTAAAATTCAAGGACAATCAAAAGCCTAAGCTTGGGGATGCCCCGGGAAGGCATCCCCTCTTTCGTCTTCATCCATCGGTAACTATACTTGGAGCTATATTTTTATTCACCAAATGATATGTGTTTTGCTTGGAGGGTCTTGTATAATTTGAGTATTTTCTTGTTAGTTTGCCACAATTGTCCTTGCTGGACACACCTATTTAAAAGAGTTAAATATGGCCTAGGAATTGATAGAACACTCTATGTGCTTCACTTATATCTTTTGAGTTGAATAGTTTTTGCTCTAGTGCTTCACTTATATCTTTTAGAGCACGGTGGTGATAATATTTTGTAGAAATTGTTGAACTCTCATGATTCACTTATATCCTTTTGAGAGTCTATTAAAACAGCATGGTAATGTGTTTAGGCTATAAAACTAGTCTTCACATGATAGACATCCAATATCAATGTAGTAAAAACTTTCACACTAAGTGCATTGTATATGATGAGATGTTGGATGATTGATAAATGTTTTGAGATATGAGGATAGTGATATTAGAGTCATGCTAGTGGAGTTAATATGAATTTAAGAAATGCTTGTGTTAAAGTTAGTGATTCCCGTAGCATGCACGTATGGTGAACCGCTATGTGACGAAGTTAGAGCATGAGGTATTTGTAAAGTGCCAACCTTTGTGTGGAGGTCGGGAGCGCGCGATGGTAAACTCCTACCAACCTCCACCCTAGGAGCATGCGTTGATTGCTTTGTTTTGATGACTCATAGATTTTTGCAATAAGTATATGAGTTTGACTAATGTTGAGTCCATGGATCATACGCACTCTCACCCTTCCACCATTTCTAGCCTCTCTTGTACCGCGCAACTTTCGCCGGTACCGTACACCCACTATATATCCTTCCTCAAAATAGCCACCATATTATTCCTCAAAACAACCAACATACCTACCTACCACGGCATTTCCATAGCCATTCCGAGATATATTGCCATGCAAGTTTCCACCGTTTTGTTCATATGACATGCTTCATATTGTCATATTGCCATGCATGATCATGTAGTTGACATCGTGTTTGTGGCAAAGCCACCATGCATAATTTTTCATACATGCCACTCTTGATTCATTGCAAATGCCGGTACACCGCCGGAGGCATTCATATAGAGTCATACTTTGTTGTAGTATCGAGTTGTAATATCGAGTTGTAATTTAACGAAAGTGTGATGATCATCATTATTAGAGCATTGTCCCATGGGAGGAAAGGCTAAATCAATAAAGGCCCTCCACAAAAAAAAAGAAAAAAAAGAAAGGCCAAAGAAAAAAGAAAGGCCCAAAAAAAGAGAAAAAAAGAAAAGAAAAGAAAAAAAGGGACAATTGCTACTATCTCTTTTTCCACACTTGTGCTTCGAAGTAGCACCATGTTCTTCATTGTAGAGAGTCTCATGCTTAGTCACTTTATATACTAGTGGGAATTTTTGTTATAGAACTTGGCTTGTATATTCCAACGATGGGCTTCCTCAAATGCCCTAGGTCTTTGTGAGCAAGCAAGTTGGATGCACACCCACTAGTTTCTTTTGTTGAGCTTTCATACATATTTAGCTCTAGTGCATCCATTGCATGGCAATCCCTACTCACTCACATTGATATCTATTGATGGGCATCTCCATAGCCCGTTGATACGCCTAGTTGATGTGAGACTATCTCCCTCTTTTTTGTCTTCTCCACAACCACCTCTCTATTCCACCCATAGTGCTATGTCCATGGCTCACGCTCATGTATTGCGTGAAAGTTGAAAGGTTTGAAAGACTAGAGTATGAAAACAAGTGCTTGGCTGAAATCGGGGTTGCGCATGATAGGAATATTTTGTGTGATGAAGAGGGAGCATAGCCAGACTATATGATTTTGTAGGGATAACTTTCTTTAGCCATAGTTTTTTGAGAAGACATGATTGCTTTGTTAGTATGCTTGAAGTATTATTATTTCTTATGTCAATATAGACTTTTATCTCGAATCTTTCAGATCTGAACATTCATGCCACAATTAAGAGAATTACATTGAAAAACTATGTTGGTTAGCATTCCACATCAAACATTCTTTTTTTATCATTTACCTACTCGAGGACGAGCAGGAATTAAGCTTGGGGATGCTTGATACGTCTCCAACGTATCTATAATTTTTGATTGTTCCATGCTATTATTTATGATGTTTTGGATGTTTAATGGGCTTTGTCATACACTTCTATATTATTTTTGGGACTAACCTACTAACCCAAAGGCCCAGTCCAGATTGCTGTTTTTTGCCTGTTTTAGGGTTTTACAGAAAAAGGATATCAAACGGAATGAAACCTTCGGGAGAGATAATTTTGGAGAAAATCACGCACGGGAGACTTGAGAACCACGGAGTAGGGGCTACGAGGTGCCCACGAGGGTGGGGGCGTGCCCCCTGCCCAGGGCGCGCCCCCTGCCTCGTGGGTCCCTCGTGAGGCCCCCGGTGTCCTCCTTCCTCCTATATAAACCTACGTAGCCCGAAACCATCAGAAGAGGAGAGAAAACCCTAGTTCCATCGCCGTAACCTTCTGTTCCCGTGAGATCCCATCTTGGAGCCTGTTCTGGAGCTCCGCCGGAGGGGGGATCCATCACGGAGTGCTTCTACATCATCATCATCGCCCTCACCATGAGTTGTGAGTAGTTTACCACAGACCTTTGGGTCCATAGCTAGTATCTAGATGGCTTCTTCTCTCTCTGGATCTCAATACAAAGTTCTCCTCGGTCTTCGAGGAGATCTATTCGATGTAATCTCTTTTTGCGGTGTGTTTGTCGAGATCCGATGAATTGTGAATTTATGATCAAGATTATCAATGAGCAATATTTGGTTCTTTTCTGAACTCTTTATGTGTGCTCATAATATCCTTGCAAGTCTCTTCGAATTATTGGTTTGGTTTGGCCTACTAGATCTATAATTCTTGCAATGGGAGAACTGCTTGGCTTTGGGTTCAATCTTGCGGTTTCCTTTCCCAGTGACAATAGGGGCAGCAAGGCACGTATTGTATTGTTGCCATCGAGGATAAAAAGATGGGGTTTATATCATATTGCTTGAGTTTATCCATCTACATCATGTCATCTTGCTTAAGGCGTTACTCTGTTCTTATGAACTCAATACACTAGATGCATGCTGGATAGCGGTCGATGTGTGGAGTAATAGTAGTACATGCAGGCAGGAGTCGGTATACTTGTCTCGGACGTGATGCCTATATACAATGATCATGCATAGATAGTCTCATAATTATTCGCTTTTCTATCAATTGCTCGACAGTAATTTGTTTACCCGCCGTAGAATATCGCTATCATGAGAGAAGCCACTAGAGAACACTATGGCCCCTGGGTCTATTCTCAACATATCAATCTACATCTACTTTACTTTTTCCGCTTTTACTTTCTGTTCTTATAAACAAAAATACCAAAAATATAAACTATCATCTCTATCAGATGTCACTTTCGTAAGTGACCGTAAAGGGATTGACAACCCCTTATCGCGTTGGCTGCGAAGTTCTTATTTGTTTGTGCAGGTCCGAGGGACTCGCGCGTGGTCTCCTACTGGATTGATACCTTGGTTCTCCAAAACTGAGGGAAATACTTACGCTACTGTGCTGCATCTCCCTTTCCTCTTCGAGGGAATACAACGCAAGCTCGAGAAGTAGCAAGAAGCAACTTCGCTTTACCTCTTCCTTATCCTCTTCTATCCGGTGTCATCTACAGGATCTCGGGTCGAGATCCTCTGTTAGTGTGGGAGAGTTGGGATGCCCCAAGACCAACGCTCCAGAAGACTTCCAGCTATTTCGTTGTTGGCGTGTGATTTATTTTAGTTGTTGCATTTTATCATCGCATCATACGCATTGCATCTGCATGTTTTCATAAAACCCGTACACGTCCGTTGTTCCCGCTTCTCCTCGTTGCCTTCGTTGTCCCTTTCGAGTCAAATCTTTGTTTTGTTGTCTGACCCTTTGAGCCTCTCTGCACAGCCACCGACCGCGTTCGCAACCTAGTCCGAAAACTTCTCCCGGACCCGACCAGTGCAGTCACGACCAATGGGTTCAGATCATCTCCAAACATCCCTAAAACATCTTCGTTTTGTTAGTTGGACTCCTTACCTATTTATTTCTCGTCCATCTGATTTCGATCGGAGGGACAAGATACTCCTAGACCTAGCCCACTTGCTATTTAAACTAGACCAACCCTAAAACCTAGGGACCTTGTCCCATCCACCCGTCGCCGCCGCCACCCACTCACCATCTCCCTCGGGATCGTCCTCGATCCAAAAACCGCAGACAACCACCTCCCTCCTCGTCTCCCCCTTGATCCAAATCCTTCCCCGACCAATTCCCTTGAGTTCCGCCATCTTCCAACCACATCAAGCCGCAGCAGGCCCGACTCCTCCACCTCTCCCAAGATCCCCTTCCTCTCGAGCACCCTGCAGATGTGCGTCGCCAGGGTCCCGACGACCTCGCCATCCTGGCCTCCTCCATCGCACCGGCGAGCGCGCCACTCCGTTGGGTTGTCCTCCCCGTCTCTGCTCCTCTCCTTGCCATCTCTCTCTATCTTCTCTAATCGCTGCTGCCGCCCCACCTATGCAGCGCCACTGCCGGAGCTTCATGGCCTCAGCTCATGTGCCTCCTCTGCCCGCCGCCCCGAGCCGTAGCAGTTCTGGAGCTCTACTGCTCCGTCTGCCGCCCCTCGTTGTCGGAGGTCGTCTCGCCACTGTCGGAGTTCCTCATCGCCAGGAACTGCCTCCCCGACCCTCATACTGCTCGGATCCGCCGCGCCGGCGAGTCCCCGAGCCGCTACCCTGCGCCAAGCTCCGTCGCCGCCGTCCAGACCCGCCGGTCCTGGAGCTCATCCGCCTCGAAGCCGGCCTCCACCACCTCCTCCGCATCTATCTCGCCTCGCCGGAGCTCCGTACGCATCGCTGCCGTCGTCTTCGTGTCGTAGCCCAAGCACTGCTCCGCGCCGCGCAGCCTCCTTCTGTCGGGAGCAGACAGAGGAAGCCGCCCCTACCATGTTGACCGCCAAGTCCCACACCACCTCGCCCCGCCATGTCCCTCGCGGCTCCACTAGAAGCTGCTCCTCGTCGGCCTTCCCTGCATGCCCGCCGCCGCAAGTCCCGTCGCCGCTGGCCTCCTGCTCGTGCGAGCGCTCATGGGAGACGAGCATGTCGCCGAGCGCGTGCCTCGTCATCCCCTGCCACGCCCCCTCATTGACTAGATCCGGTGCCAGCATGGATGAGCGCCAAGGCCCATCAAACCTCTGCCTCGCCCATGGGCCTCTTCCTCATTTGGCCCAGCCAGATCTGGCCGCTAGGTGAGCAGCCCAGTTCCAGCGCCTATGTCCTGATTTGCCCCAGTGCATGGGTTCGGCCGGTGACTTGTTTTTTTTCCTGCGGCGAATTTGTCTATTATCCAGAGATGTGCTATTTTGCAGAAAAGTACTCCATGTTCATGCATATAGTAACTTGACAACCGTGCATCAGATGAAAATGATTTAAACATGTAAATTGCTTAGAATTGTGTGTAGATTAATAATAACCAACTTTCACGCATGTTTAAAATGTTTAGATTGCTGTTTGCATTAACTTGCTTAAATAACATGCTAAAATGGTTTAATTCATAACTAAATAACCGTAGCTTAGTTTTAAGTAAACTTTATATGTGAATGGGGTAGAAAAATGTGTAGAATAACTTGGTGCATTTACTTTTGCCATTTAATAAATTTAAAATATGTTTTAGTTAGAACAGTACCAAAGTCAATAATTGCACATGGGGATTTTCCGGAATTGTTGTTTGTTGTTTCCGACCCCATTTAAATTGCTAAGATAGTGTAGTTTAATTGTGTTGCACCTCTTTCCATGTTAACCAACTTTTAAACTTGTTGTGCACATAACCGGGATCAAACTAAATATGTGAATGTGGTGTTTCGTCAATATGCAACCCGTTGCATATTAAGCTCCACTTAATTTGTAGTGTTGTTTGAGCACTTTTCCATGGCATGCATATTTAAACCGGACATGCACCATACTTGATTGTGCATTATGCCATGTTAATGCTTGTGTGTTTACCATGTTGTTTGCTTCCTTCCGGTTGCTTCTCTCGTTAGCTTCGGTTTCGTTCCAGAGTTGTGAGGATTCGTTCGACCACGTCCGTTTGTCTTCTTCATGGACTCGTTCTTCTTCTTTTCGGGATCCCAGGCAAGATGACCATTCCTTCATATCATATCTATTGTTGCTATGCTATATGCCTTGCTCTATTGCTTTGTCGTGATACCTATCCTTTAGCATGTCAGTCCCTACCTTGCCATGAAACCTCTAACTACCTTCCTAGCAAACCGTTGTTTGGCTAAGTTATGCTTTTGCTCAAGCCCCCTCTTATAGCGTTGTTAGTTGCAGGTGAAGATGAAGTTTGCTCCATGTTGGATTGGTTATTTGGGAATAACACAATATCTCTATTTAAATAATGCACCTTATATACTTGGCAATGGGTGGAAGGCTTGGCCCTTTGCTCGGTGTTTTGTTCCACTCATGCCGCCTTAGGAACCGATAAACTGGTGTTATGTTCCTTGATTTTGCGTTCCTAACACTACAACAAGAACCCCCCTTTAGCAACGCATCGATGCGTTGTCCTATGTCCATATATACGTTGCTATGGTCTACACCAACGGATTTATATGCGTTGTCGTTGGTGGCGTTGCTAGAGTCTACGGCAACGTATATGCATGCGTTGGTAAACAGTGTATAGAAGCGTTGTAAGATAGCAATGTATAAAGCTAGAGCGTAACAACGCTTCATGTGCGTTGTAAGGGTCATTTAAAGGACTAGAAGATTTGGTAGGTCACATGAACAATCATGGTATTTCCAGAATTAGTAGATCAATGGTGATAGTGCATAGGAGACACAATATAATGAACAAAAAAAGTCTCATATATTAAATCGAATATGTTGCATTACAAAGAACATGGTCCAAAGTTTACAATATGTGAAACAATCTAGTACGGAGAAGTAGCCAATTCTCCACCTTGCAACAACTTATCAGCCATTCTAAGACATAATGTTTGAAACATTGACCATGAAAATGGCATTCTAATTATCTAAGTAGCATCCCCATTCTCGACCTTGCACAACATCTGAGCCATCCATCATGAGTTTATCTTGCAATCTACAACACCAAAGAAGCAAAGAAATGAGATGAGTAACCTACGGTAGAGAAAACCAAGTTAATAGAGCAGTAAAATTTAAAGGAGGAGCCCCTTACAAAGGTAGAAGGCCGTGATATCATTAGCTCTGTACACATAAAAGGAGAGTATTGGTTCTGCACCTGACAAATACTTTGATCATTGATTTGTTATGAACAAACCTGGTACATGTCAGTTGAGTTAACATAAACCTTAATAAGAACTTACTAAGTAGAAACAAGGTACCTCTCTTGAATTAAATCATGTGCTGACATACCACACATCCTTCGTTTGCTAGAAAGATCTGCTGTTCAATGAAAAATAAAAACATATGAAAGGTTTGGACGTACTTAAATTTGGTACAGCGGTACATGCCGACAAATGTTATTTACCTTAATTATAGAGATGTGGTCCTAAGTAATAATCTGAATACACATAATTTTTCAACATGATTTCATTAAATAACATTGCAGATTATGCAACCTATATCTATGTAATACATAAATTATGCATCTTGCATCAACTCAAAATTATATAAACTATTATAATATATCTGTAGTGTTCCAGACTATTTTTCTATTAAAAATACCAAAATCTAGAAGTGTGAATTGCATATACTTGCAACATCAGCAGTATGGGTACTGTGTACAGAAATAAAAATAATATACACTAGCGAAAGGGTCATCACCTTTTATGAAGTGGAAACACAAAGACTTCGATACTTGACATTATCTTTGTAAACTGATGGCATTCTATTTTTCAAACTGCCCGCATCTTCAGTTCTGAATATAAACCACTTAACATAAGAAACTGCATAAACCCTCACATGCTCATTTATTAAATTAACAAAGTTCTATAATTAATTAGGTTAAATCGAGCAACTCAAATCTTTGCTCTGTAGAGGATATGTCAAACAAGCATAGGGGAATCATGCAGTGGCCTCCTCTTTCCGCAGAAGCTTCCCCAGCTATATATGTCATGGCCGTCCCCTGAAGTAGATACCCTTGTCACCATAAAAAATTATAGTGTAATACAATCGGCCAGGGGAAAGAAAATAAGATGTGTTGTTGACATCACAACACGAATACATACACATGTTGAAAATTACAAACCTCTGAGTGCGGCTCAAATTAAGGAGTATGGAATAAGAGGAATATTATGATAGAGTGATGCGTGTGGGGCTTATTCCTTTGGTATGAAGTCTGATAATGAAATAAATAAGGATTCATATAAGACTAATAAGGGGATTTGTTTTCTGTCTCTAAGTAATCATGATGCCATAGATCGATGCTAGTGCTGAGTGCTGACCTGTTCCTCTAGTGTATCTTTCTCTAAGTACAAACTTCACCGAGTGTATCTTCAAGGATCTTCTAACCAATGCTCTTTGATGACATGGTCATAGCTAAGATATATCTGGGATAATATGAAAGCTGATTGAAAAAGTGTGTGATCGTCAATTTCACTTTCTAATCTTTATAATTACCTAACTGCTAGCAGCAAGAATATTAAAAACATAATGCATCACAACAAACAATGTTTTTAGAAAAAGAGGATGCAAATTTTTTTCTCGAATTAACACATGGACACAGTTGCATATATCTAAATCAATAAAGCTGACCAGCAACAATTTGCACATGGTGAACTAGAATACCGAATAGGAAATTAATAGAAGTAAGCCTAAAATTAAATAACATGCCTAGAAAGGAGTCCCGACTGCTTGGCCTTCCTTGATCAACAACACCATGGCGGACAGGCTAGTGCAGACGTTGTGGTGCTGATAGGATAGATGACCTAGAACCAGGTAAGATTGGCGGAGGGGGTGAGCTGGTGGCAATGAAAAAAAGAGGATTCTAGTATATGTACCAATATGTGGTGGCGGAGACGGCGGGCGACCCCGTAGGCGAGCTGGCGCTCCAGCTGGGCGGCATCCTACTTGGGCTGGCTATCCATCTATATGGCGATCTCGGGACGGGCGTACTGGCCGGAGAAGACGTGGCTGTGCCGCTCTGACGCGAACCTGCCCCAGATCTGCAACTTTGGCAGGTCGGCTCTAAAGAGCTCCTCGCCGCCGCCGGTGTCACCACCAGGCAGTTTGACCATGAAATCGCCCTCTGTAGTACCCCGGCGACAACGGCCCATCCAATTTATTTGGAAGACATCTTCCCATGGGTGGAGAAGAAGAAGAAACACTAGGTGGGAATAATTGTGGAGATAGAGAGGAAGAGGAGGAGAAGGTGGGTACGACCATACGGGGAGGAGGTTATCTCTTTTTTTAGCTGGTTTTTTTAGAAGGGTGGGGAGGAGGTTAGCTATTCATGGGGAGGTGGGAGAGGTTGAGCCCGCGGCTCACCAACGCATGTTGTGTCACCGTTGCTACGTATGCGTTGTTATATGTATGTTGTTGTTGTAGTGTAACACGGTTGGGGTTTATGGGCCCCTGATACGCGAATTTTGCATCATGCTTATAAGTTGATATTTATTGCATTATGGGCCGTTCATACATGTTTTGTCACAATACTTATGCCTTTTCCCTCTTATTTTGCAAGGTTTACATGAAGAGTGGGGAATGCCGGCAACTGGAATTCTGGGCTGGAAAAGGAGTAAACTCTGGAAACCTATTCTGGAAAACTCCAAAAGCTCCGAAACTCCACAGAACATTTTTTCGGAAAATATAAAAAATACCTGGTGGAAGAAACCCACGGGAGGGGCCACTAGCTTGCCTCGAGGGTGGGGGGTGCGCCCCCTTCCCAAGGTGCGCCCTCCTTCCTCGAGGGCCAGCCGGTGGGCCCTAGGTGCCCATCTTCTCCTATATGAAGCGTTTTGACCTAGAAAAAAAATCAGGAGGAGGCTTTCGGGACCAGACGCCGCCGTCTCGAGGCGAAACCGAGGCGGAAACCAATCTAGGGCTCCGTCACAGCTGTTCTGCCGGGGATACTCCCCTCCGGGAGGGGGAAATCGTCACCGCCGTCATCACCAACAACTCTCCCATCTTGGGGAGAGCTATCTTCATCAACATCTTCACCATCACCATCTCCTCTCAAACCCTAGTTCATCTCTTGTATCCAATCTTTGTATCCAAACCTCAGATTGGTACCTGTGGGTTGCTAGTAGTGTTGATTACTCCTTGTAGATGATGCTAGTTGGTTTATTTGGTGGAAGATCATAGGTTCAGATCCATTATGCATATTAATACTCCTCTGATCATGAACAATGTTATGTCTTGTGAGTAGTTGCTTTTGTTCCCGAGGACATGGGAGAAGTCTTGCTATTAGTAGTCATGTGAATTTGGTCTTCGTTCAATATTTTGATGAGATGTATGTTGTCTCTCCTCTAGTGGTGTTATGTGAACGACGACTACATGACACTTCACCATTATATGGGCCTAGAGGAAGGCATTGGGAAGTAATAAGTAGATGATGGGTTGCTAGAGTGACAGAAGCTTAAACCCTAGTTTATGCGTTGCTTTGTAAGGGGTTGATTTGGATCCATATGTTTCAGGCTATGGTTAGGTTTACCTTAATACTTCTTTTGTAGTTGCGGATGCTTGCATTAGAGGTTAATCATAAGTGGGAGGCTTGTCCAAGTAAGGGAAGCACCCAAGCACCGGTCCACCCACATACCAAAATATCAAAGTACCGAACGCGAATCAGATGATCGTGATGAAAACTAGCTTGACGATAATTCCCATATGTCCTCGGGAGCGCTTTACCTTGCATAAGAGTTTGTCCAGGCTTGTCCTTTGCTACAAAAAGGATTGGGCCACCTTGCTGCACCTTATTTACTTTTACCTTTTGTCACTTGCTACCAATTATCTTATCACAAAACTATCTGTTACCTATAATTTCAGTGCTTGCAGATAATACCTTACTGAAAACTGCTTATCATTTCCTTCTGCTCCTCGTTTGGTTCGACACTCTTACTTATAGAAAGGACTACGATAGATCCTCTACACTTGTGGGTCATCAAGACTCTTTTCTGGCGCCGTTGCCGGGGAGTGAAGCGCCTTTGGTAAGGAAAAATTTATATAGTGTGCTGAAATTTATTGTCACTTGTTACTATGGCTCAAAATCCTTTGAGGGGCTTGTTCGGGGTATCTTCACCCCAAGAAGAAGAGCAAAGAATTGCTCCTCAACCTACTGCACCTATTGAAAATGTTTGCTTTGTGATTCCTTCGGGTATGATAGAGAAACTGCTCGAAAATCCCTATATAGGAGACGGAACACTTCACCCCGATTTACATCTAATCTATGTGGATGAAGTTTGTGGATTGTTTAAGCTTGCAGGTATGCCCGAGGAAGTTATCAAGAAGAAGGTCTTCCCTTTATCTTTGAAGGGAGATGCATTGACATGGTTTAGGCTATGCGATGATATGGGATCTTGGAACTATAATCATCTGAAGCTGGAATTTCATCAGAAGTTCTACCCTATGCACCAGGTTCATCGTGATCATAATTATATTTATAATTTCTGGCCTCACGAAGGAGAAAGCATCGCTCAAGCTTGGGGGAGGCTTAAGTCAATGTTATATTCATGCCCCAATCATGAGCTCTCAAGAGAAATGATCACTCAAAATGTTTATGCTCGGCTTTCTCATAATAATCGCTCCATGCTCGATACTTCTTGTTCTGGCTCTTATATGATGAAGACTATTGACTTCAAATGGGATTTATTGGAAAGAATTAAACGCAACTCCGAAGATTGGGATCTCGACGAAGGTAAGGAGTCAGGTATGACCCCTAAGTTTGATTGTGTTAAAGCTTTTATGGATACTAATGTTTTTCGTGAGTTTAGCACCAAATATGGACTTGACTCTGAGATTGTAGCTTCTTTCTGTGAATCCTTTGCTACTCATGTTGATATCCCCAAGGAGAAGTGGTTTAAATACCACCCCCATATTGAAGTAAAAGTAGTTGAACCTATTAAAGTTGAAGAAAAGACTATCACTTATAATGTTGATCCAGTTATACCTACTGCTTATATTGAGAAACCACCTTTCCCTGTTAGGATAAAGGATCATGCTCAAGCTTCAACTGTAGTTCATAAGAATAATACTAGAACACCTACACCCTCTGAGCAAATTAAAGTTGAACCTAGTGTTGCTATGGTTAAATACCTCTTGGACATGTTATTTATCTCCAAGAAGAGTCTACTAGAATAGCCAAACCCAATGCTAGGAATAAACATAAACCTGTTGTAGGCCTACCTGTCATCTCTGCTACGATAGGAGATCATTGATATCATGGTTTATGTGACGTTGGTGCTAGTGCGAGTATTATCCCTCTCAATTTGTATAACGAAATTATGCATGATATTGCACCTGTTGAGTTCGAGGGGATTGATGTTACTATTAAGCTTGCTAATAGAGATACTATTTCACCAGTTGGGATTGTTAGAGATATTGAAGTCTTATGTGGGAAGGTTAAATACCCTGCTGACTTTATTGTTCTTAGTTCCCCACAAGATGCTTTCTGTCCCATTATATTTGGTAGACCCTTCTTGAATACCGTTAATACCAAGATAGACTGTGTGAAAGATATTGTCACTATCGGATTAGGGGACACGTCTCATGATTTTAACTTTGCTAAATTCCGTAGACAACCCCTTGGAAAGGCACCACCTAGTAAAGATGAAATTATTGGTCTCGCTTCTATTGCCGTGCCACCTAATGACCCTTTAGAACAATACTTGCTAGACCATGAAAATGATATGCATATGAACGAGAGAAGGGAGATAGATGAAATATTCCTTACACAGGGACCTGTATTGAAAAATAACTTGCCTGTTGAAATCCTAGGGGATCCTCCTCCACCCAAGGGTGATCCCGTGTTTGAGCTTAAACCTTTGCCTGATAATCTTAAGTATGTTTATCTTGATGAAAAGAATATATATCCTGTTATTATTAGTGCTAACCTTTCAGAGCATGAAGAAGAAAGATTATTGAAAACTCTGAAGAAGCACCGAGCTGCTATTGGATATAGTCTGGATGATCTTAAGGGCATTAGTCCCACTATATGTCAACACAAGATAAAATTGTAAGAAAATGCTAAACCAGTTATTGATCATCAGCGACGGTTAAATCCTAAGATGAAAGAAGTGGTAAGGAAGGAAATTCTAAAGCTTCTAGAGGCATGTATTATCCATCCCATTGCTGATAGCCAGTGGGTAAGTCATGTCCATTGTGTTCCTAAGAAAGGAGGTATGACTGTTGTCCCTAATGATAAAGATGAATTGATCCCGCAAAGAATAGTTACAGGTTATAGGATGGTAATTGATTTCCGTAAGTTAAATAAAGCTACTAAGAAAGATCATTACCCCTTGCCATTTATTGATCAAATGCTAGAAAGATTATCCAAACATACTCATTTCTGCTTTCTAGATGGTTATTCTGGTTTCTCTCAAATACCTGTGTCAAAGGGGGATCAAGAAAAGACCACCTTTACTTGTCCTTTCGGTACCTTTGCTTATAGACGTATGCATTTTGGTTTATGTAACGCACCTGCTACCTTTCAAAGATGCATGATGCCTATATTCTCTGACTTTTGTGAAAAGATTGTTGAGGTATTGATGGATGATTTCTCGGTTTATGGAACTTCTTTTGATGATTGCTTAAGCAACCTTGATCGAGTTTTATAGAGATGTGAAGACACTAACCTTGTCTTGAATTGGGAGAAGTGCCACTTTATGGTCAATGAAGGCATTGTCTTGGGACATAAAATTTCTGAAAGAGGTATTGAAGTTGACAAAGCTAAAGTGGATTCTATTGAAAAGATGCCATGCCCTAAGGATATCAAAGGTATAAAAAGTTTCCTTGGTCATGCCGGGTTTTATAGGAGGTTCATCAAGGACTTCTCCGAAATCTCCAGGCCTCTGACTAATCTTTTACAGAAAGATATTCCTTTTGTCTTTGATGATGATTGTCTAGAAGCATTTGAAATACTTAAGAAAGCATTGATATCTGCACCCATTGTCCAGCCTCCTGACTGGAACTTACCCTTTGAGTTTATGTGCGATGCTAGTGATTATGCTGTAGGAGTTGTTCTAGGGCAAAGAGTTGATAAGAAATTGAATGTTATCCAGTATGCTAGTAAAACTCTAGATAGTGCCCAAAGAAATTATGCTACCACTGAGAAAGAATTTTTAGCAGTTGTGTTTGCTTGTGATAAGTTTAGACCCTATATCGTAGATTCTAAAGTAACTATTCACACTGATCATGCTGCTATAAAATACCTTATGGAAAAGAAAGATGCTAAACCTAGACTTATTAGATGGGTCCTCTTGCTGCAAGAATTTGACTTGCATATTATTGATAGAAAGGGAGTTGAGAACCCCGTAGCAGATAACTTGTCTAGGTTAGAGAATATGCTTGATGACCCACAACCTATTGATGATAGCTTTCCTGATGAACAACTAGCTGTCATAAATACTTCTCGTACTGCTCCTTGGTATACTGATTATGCTAATTACATTGTTGCTAAGTTTATACCTCCTAGCTTCACATACCAGCAAAAGAAAAAGTTCTTCTATGATTTGAGACATTACTTTTGGGATGACCCAAATGTTTATAAAGAAGGAGTAGATGGTATTATTAGATGTTGTGTGCCTGGGCATGAACAGGAATAGATCTTACACAAGTGCCACTCCGAAGCTTACGGAGGACACCATGCGGGAGACCGAACTGCACACAAGGTATTGCAATCCGGTTTTTATTGGCCTACTAATGTAGGGTGGAACCCTAGATGGCCAATCTTTCATGAAAAGGAGGGATCCCAAGGATGAACGCGAGGTGCACGAGGAGAAAGCACAAGAGGACAAGAAGGAAACACTCCAATCAACACGTTTAGGTCACACAAATGCTAGATCCGGGTACACAAAGTGCGATACACGATACACGATCAACTAAGGATGATACAAGAGGCGGTAGTCATCTCCGTGAGGAGGTCTTGATGTTCTTGTCCGTGAAGGAGGTCTTGAATCCAGTGGATCTTCTCCGAAGAGGCCACTGTCTCGTAGGAGAGGAACCACTCAGGTCTAAATGAGCTATCACAAAGCTACCTCGAAAGGATGGAAGTTAACGAGTATATATTACATGGGGTGGCGCCGTCGGGTCGGACTTCCGCTGGGTCACCGGACGTCCGGTGGCTCGGGAGGGACCGGACGTCCGGTAATCCTCGGATTTCCGCTAATTACGTTTTGTGGTCAGTGTCACGGACGTCCGGTGGCTTCCGGTTGTTCGGTCGTCTGGAGGTCGCCGGTCGTCCGGTGGACGTCGGACGTCCGGTGCCTGGGAGTGACCGGTCGTCCGGTAGGGGTCGGACGTCCGGTGCCTGGAGCGTCTTCAGCCGTCCTTCTTCTTGTTCCAAGCACTTGTTGATCCCACCACCTTGTCCACTGTGCAGAGCTGTCCCGTGGCCTTCATCCAAGTACCTGAGTATGCATATAGTTTCCGATGAGGGTAGAAGGCCTGTTCCCTGTGAGTCGAGAGAGAATTGGTAAAGGAGCGAGTTCACCTCAGATTCAAGAGCTCTTGTACGAGCTCGTGTCATTGGTCCTTTGGGCACTTGGTGAGTCAACGGTATGTCTATGGGGATGACCTTGGGATGCTCCGCATCATCTCCCCTCCCTTGGAAAAGATCCGACCTCGGATCGAAATCTTCATCACCATGGAAAGGAGATAGGTCCTTGATGTTGATGGTATTGCTCACGTTATACTTGTCTCGCGGAAGGTCGATCTTGTATGCATTGTTGTTGTAGCATGCTAACACCTTGAAAGGGCCGTCGGCTCGAGGTAGCAGTTTGGACTTGTGTTCGTTGGGGAAGCGGTCCTTTCGAAGATAAAGCCATAAGAGATCTCTCGGTTGGAACACCATTGGTGTCTTGTTGACGTTGAGCTTGGTGGTGAGGCGATGGACTTGTCGCTCGATCTTTGCCCTTGTATCTTCATGCACCTTCTTGAGATAGCTTGCTCGTGCACTTGCGTCCATATTGATGCGCTCTTGTAGAGGTACAGGTAGGATGTCCAATGGGGACAACGGGTTGAAGCCGTAGACGACCTCGAAGGGGGACTTGCCGGTAGTCGAATGTCTTGCACGGTTGTAGGCGTACTCGGCGATGGGCAAGCATTGCTCCCATTCCTTGATGTTCTTCTTGATCAACACGCGAAGAACCGTCGAAAGCGTGCGGTTCGTCACCTCTGTTTGGCCGTCGGTTTGGGAATGATATGCCGGTAGAAGAGGAGCTTGATGCCGAGTTTGGCGCATAGAGTCTTCCAAAAGTAGCTCAAGAACTTGACGTCCCGATCCGACACGATCGTCTTGGGTACTCCATGTAGACGAATGATTTCCCTACAAAAGAGATTTGCAACATGTGAAGCATCGTCGATCTTGTTACAAGGAATGAAATGAGCCATTTTAGAGAATCTATCCACGACAACAAACACATAATCTTTGCCATTTTGAGTCCTAGGCAATCCAATTATAAAGTCCATGCTTATGTCTTCCCATGGATGGTATGGAATAGGAAGTGGCATGTAAAGACCATGAGATTGGGCTTTTGACTTAGCTTTGCGGCATGTAGAACGGTTGGTGAGGCGTGAGACTTTACGTAGCATCTTGGGCCAAAAGTAGTTCTTTGAGATCATAGCAAATGTCTTGTCGCGACCAAAGTGTCCCATGAGTCCTCCTCCATGAGATTCCTGCAAAAGGAGCAAACGAAGCGAAGACTCGGGAATTCAAAGTTTGTTAGCTCTCATAAGATATTCATCCTTGATGTAGTAATGTGCCCAAGAAGTGTGAGTCAAACACTTAGCATAAGGATGTGCAAAGAAAGGATCATGCTCATATAAGTCTTTTATGTGCTCAAAGCCAATAACATCCAATTCAAGTTGTGTAACAAGCATGCATTTGCGGGAAAGCGCATACGCCACAACATTCTCTTTGCCTTTGATGTATTTGATGACATAGGGAAAAGACTCAATGAACTCACTCCACTTAGCATGACGCTTGTTCAACTTAGTTTCACCCTTGAGATACTTGAGAGTCTCATGGTCCGTATGAAGAATGAATTCATGAGGTCTAAGATAATGTTCCCAAACACGTAAAACTCTCACCAAGGCATAGAGCTCTTTATCATATATGGGGTAGTTTAGTTGCGCTCCGGATAGCTTCTCGCTAAAGTATGCAATTGGGCGTTTTTCTTGCATTAGCACGCCACCTATGCCGGTACCGCTAGCATCACAATGAATCTCAAAAGGTTTATCGAAGTTCGGTAGGGCAAGAAGTGGTGCGTGTGTAAGCAAGCTTTTTGGCTCATTGAACGCGGTGTCTTGCGAAGGACCCCAGATGAAGGGTGCGTTCTTCTTGCTCAAGGCGTGTAGAGGCATGGCAATAGTGCTAAAGTCCATCACAAAACGTCGGTAGAAACCGGCTAAACCAAGGAAACTACGCACTTGTAGGAGATTCGTTGGTTCTGGCCAAGTTTTAATTGCTTCAATTTTAGTTTCATCAACGTGAACACCTTGTGAAGAAACGACAAATCCTAGGAAAACAACCTTGTCGACGCCAAAAGTGCATTTTTCCATGTTAGCATATAAGCGCTCTTTCCGAAGGGTTTGTAAAACCATACGGATGTGTGTCACATGGTCCTCAAGCGATTTGCTAAAAATGAGGATGCCATCAAAGTAAACCACTACAAAGACGCCTATGTAGGGTCGTAGAACAAAATGCATGAGACGCATAAATGAACCGGGTGCTTCCGATAAACCCATTGGCATGACAAGCCACTCATATAACCCAAACTTGGTTTTGAAAGCCGTTTTCCACTCATCACCCTCTTGAATGCGAATTTGGTAGTAACCACTTTTAAGATCAATTTTCGAAAAGATGGTGGCACCACATAATTCATCAAGCATGTCGTCTAAACGTGGGATAGGGTAATGGTATCTAACGGTGATAGCATTTATAGGGCGACAATCGGAGCGCATGCGAAAACTTCCATCTTTCTTAGGCACGAGAATAACCGGAACGACACAAGGGCTTAAGCTTTCACGTACATGACCTTTTTCAATGAGTTGTTGCACTTGCCGTTGTATCTCCTTGGTTTCCTCGGGGTTGACGCGGTAAGGAGCCTTGTTTGGAAGTGGTGCACTGGGTATGAGGTCGATGCGGTGCTCGATTCCGCGAAGTGGAGGTAGACCCGAAGGTAGCTCATCGGGAAAGACGTCCGAGAATTCCTGCAACAATTGAGAAAACACTAAAGGTAGAGGTGGTGAAGTGTTAGTAGGTTTGGCTTCCCCTTTGCATAAAAGCACAAGGTGAAAGACACTCGATGGGTTCTCACACACTTCTCTCATCTCACTTCTGGTGGCAAATAGCACTAGTTGCTTCTTGTCGCTCATCGTGGAGTCGCTCATATTTGGCTTGTGGCTCTCACTCTCCTTTTGGTGGCTCACTCTCTCACCATTCTCTCCATGATGGTTGGTAGGTAAGTGTTTGTCGGTGGCTACTTGACTTGGTGACATGGGAAGTAGCACGAATTCCTTGCCCTTCATCTTGAAGCTATAGTGGTTGGTCCGTCCGTTGTGTGTGACTCCACGATCGTATTGCCATGGTCGTCCAAGTAGAAGGTGGCACACGGACATAGGGACCACATCACACTCAAGTGTGTCCTCGTAGGCGCCTATCTTGAAGTAGACTTGCATGGTATGCTCGACTCGAAGAATTCCGGCGTCATTAAGCCATTGGACCTTGTAGGTATGAGGGTGCTTCGTCTTGACCAATTGTAGCTTGTCGCATAGCTCTTCGCTTGCCAAATTATGATAACTTCCTCCATCGATGATAACCTTGACGGAGCGTCCATTGATGCCGGCCTTGGTATGGAAGATATGGCATCGTTGGTCGTCATCTTGTTGGTGTTGGAGTGTCAAGACCTTGGAGACAACAAGATTGGGACTTGAGTCATTGTCGCAAAACACTTGATGGTCTTCTTCTTCGTTCACTTGGCGATGCATAGCTACATGCTCAAGGGCTTCCATCTCATCGTCACTCATTGAGTCATAAGATCCGTCATCATTGATGATCATGGTACGGACGGTCTTGCACTCAAATGACTTGTGGCCTCGCCCTTGGCACTTGAAACATTTGATGGAACTCGTCTTGGAGTTGTCCTCGGTTGGAGTTGTAGATGATGAAGTTCTTGGCTTGAAGTTGTTCGTAGAAGGTGGACGACTCGATGTAGTCGCATTCTTGTAGCTAGACTTGTCACCGAAGTTTGTAGATGGCTTAGTAGAGGTAGGAGGAGCCGAAGTTGTTGAAGCTTGGTTGTAGGAGCCGAAGTTCTTGGAGGTGAACTTGGAGTACTTGTAGTCCTCTTGAACTTGTCTCTCCGCTTTGGTTGCTTGGTGTACTAGCTCAAGGAGGGTCGTGTAGGGTTGAAAGTCTGCAATCTTCTTGATAGTATAGTTGAGACCATTCAAGAATCTCGCCATCGTTTTCTCTTCATCTTCCGTGATGTTGGCTCTTATCATGGCAATCTCCATCTCCTTGTAGTACTCTTCAACGGACTTGGTACCTTGCTTGAGGAGTTGTAGCTTCTTGAACAAGTCACGGTTGTAGTGTGTTGGCACGAAGCGTGCTCTCATGACTTCCTTCATTTGAGCCCAAGTGGTGATAGGAGGTTCGCCTTTTGATTCTCTTCTCTCTATGATTTGCTCCCACCAAATGAGAACATAGTCTTGGAACTCAAGGGAGGCCATAGCAATTTTCTTTTCTTCATCAAAGTTGTGTAAGCGGAAGATCTTGTCGACCTTCAATGCCCATGAGAGGTAGTCTTCGGGATCAATGCTTCCGGAAAACTTTGGCATGGTGAACTTAAGCTTGTCGTAGCGATGCTCTTCATTGTTTCCTTGCCTATTGGGAGGGCGTTCTTGATTTGGGCGATTGTCAATCTCATGTTGCTCTTGGCGGAGTAGATGTCCAATGTCATGCTGTACTTGCCGAGCTTGTGGTTCTTGGTGAGCTTGTTGCTCTTGTTGCACTTGAGGAGGAACTTCTTCTTGCATGCGTGCTTGGTGGCGCCTCTCTTGTATCTCATCGCGAAGGAAATCCTCTTCTTGACGAGTATGTCGATTGCGAGTTGCCACATTGCGATGTGAATCACGTAATGCTCGTTGCGCCTCAAGAGCTTGAGTTTCTCAGCGTGGTTGTGCTTGACGATTAGCCTCGGCATCTTGTTCTTCTTGGTGTTGACGTGCTCGCTCTTGCTGTTGTTGGCGTAGTTGTTGCCGTTCTTGCGCTTGGTCAAGTGTAGCTTGGTTTTGACGATGTCGACTTTCTTGCTCTTCAAATAGCTCTTGTGAACTCTTGTCATGAAGTGGATTCCAGTTGTCATGTCGAGCTTGACGTGCCGCTTGACGAAGAGTGTTTGATGTAGGGGTACTTGAGCCATCCGTGGAGTCGGTATGTCGACTTGAGCGGCTTCGTCATTGAGAAGATGTGGAAGAAGAACGTCGGTTGACTATCAAAGTACATAGCTCATCGAATTGAGTAGACATGTTGGTGTTGATGATGTCGAATTGCTCTCTTGTTCTTGCTTCAAATTGTCATGCATCGGCGGCGACTTGCTCAATGCGCTCTCGCATAGCTTCACTTTCTTGATGTAGAGCTCGTTGGACGTCGAAGAGATGTAGTTTGGTGACGTAGTTGTTCGATTCTTGAGGTTCATCGAAGAGCAGGTTCGAAGATGTACTTGGCCTATCCATCATTGCAAGCAAGAGTGTGAGTGGGAGAAAGGAGACGACAATACCAATTGTACCTTGACCGAAGTTGATAATGGATCAATGATCACTCAATAATGTAACCCGGAAATAGCACTATTGGTACCACTTCGTGTCGATTCTCACACCTACACAAGTAAAGCTTTGAGAGGAGCTTGGTTAGGATGGTGGCACAAATTCAATGCAATTGTCAAAGTGACTCAATGATGTTGAAAATGATTCACAATTTGCTCATGCAACAAGTAGATCACAAGCAAGAAGTACCACATGGAACACACGCACAGATAGATAAATGTGGTTGTGCAACCAAGGGGGGGGGGCGAAAATGTGAAACCACGGAAAATGCTCGTGTTGCACAACACTAGAGAGACGCTAACCGATTTCTTAATAGGCGGATACGCACTTGTGCACGACCTATAGAGGCAAAACGTGACAACTTCCTATCACAAGTATGCTAAGAGTGTATGATGTGCCGATGCTTAAGCACAAAATGATGTATTGCTATCACATATTATCTTTTTTGATGCAAGGCGGTTGATGCTATTTTTCTTTTGCTTATAATCTTTGGGTGGCTCTTTTGCTTAAAAGCTTGTGAGCTCTTTCTTTGGGCACTTATGCATGCTTCTCGGATCAAGGTAGCTATTGTGTATGCGGATCACTCTTGTGTCACACGGAGATATGATGATGTAGTATGAAATATCTATGACTATCACTAACGTGCACAAGTGTCGTGGCCCGGCAATACTCAAATGTCTAGTCTCAATGGGAAAGGTACGCAAAGATGGTCGATAGGGTGACAATGCAAGTGCAAGGTAGAATGACAAAGCGTCGTCGATGTTACCGTCCTTGTCGAGGTTGAGAGGTGGTCTTGTCGATGTTGCTCCATTCCGAGATAGCCGAAACACACAAGGAAACGGGAAAACCACAACTCAAATGATCCAAGACACAAAGAGGTAATACCGTAGTGATTTGATTTAGGCAATGGTGGTGGTGGAAAGGTAAGTGCATGCGGAAGGTGGAAGAAAACTAAATAAATTCAGCTTCGGCAGGGTTCGTCGGACGTCCGGTAGGTCGCCGGTCGTCCGATCGCCGGACGTCCAGTAAGTCTCGGAAATCCGATGATAGTTTCTGTATAAGAGGTGCCGGTCGTCCGATGGTTAACGGACGTCCGGTGCTTCGCGGGGTTCCGGACGTCCGGTAGTTCTCGGCTAGGGTTCGAGGATCCGTGGACAAATTGGTCAAACTTGGCCGAATTTGCGGAAGAAAAATGGTGAAAAGGTGGGGAAAAGCTAGATCCACTCGTGGCACAGCAAATCCATGGAACAAATTCAACAAAATCTCGCCAAATCAACAGATCACAAAAAAAAAATTGGGGCTATTTTTGGTGTGGAATTTTCGAAATTGGGAAGAACACAACAAAAACAAGCTAGAAAACACGGGTAGGGGCTCCAATTTCGTGAGAAACCTTGGCTCTTGATACCATAATGATGTAGGGTGGAACCCTAGATGGCCGATCTTTCACGAAAAGGAGGGATCCCAAGGATGAACACGAGGTGCACGAGGAGAAAACACAAGAGGACAAGAAGGAAACACTCCAATCAACACGTTTAGGTCACACAAATGCTAGATCCGGGTACACAAAGTGCGATACACGATACACGATCAACTAAGGACGATACAAGAGTCGGTAGTCATCTCCGTGAGGAGGTCTTGATGTTCTTCTCTATGAAGGAGGTCTTGAATCCGGTGGATCTTCTCCGAAGAGGCCGCGGTCTCGTTGGAGAGGAACCACTCAGGTCTAAATGAGCTATCACAAAGCTACCTCGAAAGGATGGAAGTCAACGAGTATATATTACATGGGGTGGCGCCGTCGGGTCGGACGTCCGCTGGGTCACCGGACGTGCGGTGGCTCGGGAGGGACCGGACGTCCGGTAATCCTCGGATTTCCCCTAATTACATTTTGTGGTCGGTGTCACGGACGTCCGGTGGCTTCCGGTCGTCCGGTCGTCTGGAGGTCGCCGGTCGTCCGGTGGACGTCGGATGTCCGGTGCCTGGGGGTGACCGGTCGTCCGATAGGGGTCGAACGTCCGGTTCTTGGAGCGTCTTCAGCCGTCCTTCTTCTTGTTCCAAGCACTTGTCGATCCCACCGCCTTGTCCACTATGCAGAGCTGTCCCGTGGCCTTCATCCAAGTACCTGAGTATGCATATAGTTTCTGATGAGGGTAGAAGGCCTGTTCCATGTGAGTCGAGAGAGAATTGGTAAAGGAGCGAGTTCACCTCAGCTTCAAGAGCTCTTGTACAGGCTCGTGTCATTGGTCCTTTGGGCACTTGGTGAGTCGACGGTATGTCCATGGGGATGACCTTGGGATGCTCCGCATCACCTACTCTCTTCAAGGATGCCCGTAAGTTTGTCTTGTCATGTGATGAATGTCAAAGAATTGGTAATATTAGTAGACGTCAAGAAATGCCTATGAATTATTCACTTGTTATTGAACCATTTGATGTCTGGGGTTTTGATTATATGGGACCTTTTCTTGCCTCTAATGGGTACACACATATCTTAGTTGTTGTTGATTATGTTACTAAGTGGGTAGAAGCTATTCCAACTAGTAGTGCTGATCATAACACCTCTATCAAGATGCTTAAAGAAGTTATATTTCCGAGGTTTGGAGTCCCTAGATATCTAATGACTGATGGTGGTTCACACTTTATTCATGGTGCTTTTTGTAAGATGCTTGCTAAGTACGATGTCAACCATAGAATTGCATCACCCTATCACCCACAAACTAGTGGTCAGGTAGAACTAAGTAATAGGAAGTTGAAATTAATCCTGCAAAAGACAGTTAATAGGTCTAGAAAGAATTGGTCTAAGAAACTAGATGATGCATTATGGGCCTATAGAACTGCATACAAAAATCGTATGGGTATGTCCCCATATAAGATGGTATATGGAATAGCTTGTCATTTACCTCTTGAGGTGGAACATAAGGCATATTGGGCCATCAAAGAGCTCAATTATGATTTCAAACTTGCCGGTGAAAAGAGGCTATTTGATATTAGCTATCTCGATGAATGGAGAACCCAGGCCTACGAGAACGCCAAGTTATTTAAAGAAAAAGTTAAAAGATGGCATGACAAAAGGATACAAAAGCGTGAGTTTAACGTAGGTGATTATGTTTTGTTATTCAATTATCGTTTAAGATTTTTTGCAAGAAAACTTCTCTCCAAGTGGGAAGGGCCCTACGTTATCGAGGAGGTCTATCATTCTGGTGCCATAAAGATCAACAACTTCGAAGGCACAAATCCGAAGGTGGTGAATGGTCAAAGGATCAAACATTATATCTCAGGTAATCCTATAAATGTTGAAACTAATATTATAGAATCATAACCCCGGAGGAACACATCAGGGACACTTTCCAGAACGATTCAGCCTCCGAAAAGGAAGAGGTACGTGATACGATAAGTAAACCGACTCCAAAACAGTTCTAAAGGCAATTTTTCTCCGTTTTGGAATATTTAGAAAAATAGAAAAATAAATCGCAGTCCAAAGGAGACGCGAGGCGGCCTCGAGGGTAGGGGGCGCGCCCCCCTTCCCAGAGCACGCCCCCTGCCTCGAGGGCACCTCGTGTGTCCCCTGGACTCCGTTTTCTTGTGGGTTACTCCTTTTGTTCGGGAAAAATCATTATATATACTCCCGAGGGTTTTGACCTCCGTATCACACAGAATTCCTCTGTTTTCATTTCGAGCTGTTATCTGTTAGGGTTTGCGAAGCCAGGCATCATGTCATCTCCCTCCTCCAACAATGAAGGCAATGATGCTTGGCTTATGAAGATAGATCTGAAGAGGGAAGGACCCGAGGAGATCCACAAGGAGAAGAAGATCAAGATGGAGGTGGAAGATCCGGCTCCGGTAGAGGGAGAAGAAGACACCCCCAAATCCCTTCCTAATCTCTTTACCTCAACTGAGCTTTAAGCTTTCAGGATGATTGAGTTAACTCATATCCGCAGCAAGCATCTCACAAGTGAAAATCTTTTGTTGAAGGATTACATAGCTGCTCTCAAAGGTATTATCTGCAAGGTGGAAGATCTCCTGCACTCAATATATGAGGACCCCCCGTCACTACTTGCAACTCCATCATCACCAACCCCGAAGAAGGAGACATAATCATATGGGTATGGGCACTCCCCTTGGCAACTTCCAAGCTTGGGGGAGTGACCCCGATATCGTATCACCATCACCCCTATCCTTACCGTTTTACTTAGTTCGATCCTTTTGGTAGTATCTTGATCTATTAGAATAAAGTTAGCATGATCTAGTTGTGAGCTTTTGCTTTGTGAGCTTTATCCTTTGTAATCGAGTTCGTGAGCTATATAATAAAGATTAGTGTTGAGTCAAGGGCTTGATTTCCTCACTTGGGTCATGATAAAAGAAAGGAAACAAAAAGAGAATCAAAGAGATCATATCGATCTTATGGGAAGTAATGACTTCACATACAAGAGTATGATAAATAAAAGTTGTTGGGAGGTGACAAACATAGTTTTGGTCATCGTTGCAATTAATAGGAAGTAATAAAAGAAGAGAGGCTTCACATACAAATATACTATCTTGGACATCTTTCATGATTGTGAGCACTCATTTTTTTTGAAGCACTCATTAAAGTATGACATGCTAAAGAGTTGATGTTGAACAAGCAAGACAAAATAATGGGTTATGTCTTCTTATATCCGAAATAAAGTATATTGTCATGGATATTCCAACATGTTGAGCTTGCCTTTCCCTCTCATGCTGGCCAAAACTCCTCACACAAAGTAGAGATACTACTTGTGCCTCCTTACATCCTTAAACCCAGCTTTGCCATGAGAGTCCACCATACCTACATATGGATTGAGAAAGATTCTTCCAAGTAAGTTGTCATGTTATAAACCCGCTAATACATGCATGATTTATTAGTGTGGGAGAAATTAGCTTTATATGAGCTTGTGATATGGAAGTAATAAAAGCGACGGACTGCATAATAAAGGTCCTTATCACAAATGGCAATATAAAGCGAAGTTCTTCTAGGCTAAGACTTTGTGCATCCAACCATAAAAACACATGACAACCTCTGCTTCCCTCCGCGAAGGGCCTATCTTTTATTCTTGTCTTATAAGTGTCAAGGTGAGTTCCACCTTTCCTTTTTCATTTTATCCTTTGGCAAGCACACTATATTGGAAAGATCCTGATATATATACCCACTTGGATGTAAGTTTTCATGATCTATTACTGTTGACATTACCCTTGAGGTAAAAGGTTGGGTGGCAACACCATAAGCCCCTATCTTTCTCTGTGCCCGATTAAAACTCCATAAACATTAGTATTGCGTGAGTGTGAGCAATTGTGAAAGACTATATGATAGTTGAGTATGTAGGCTTGCTGAAAAGCTCTTATATTGACTCTTTCCGATGTTATGATAAATTGCAATTGCTTCAATGACCGAGACCAAAGTTTGTTAGTTTCCAATAAAGTTTATGAAGCATACTTGATATTGTGGATGAATTGTTACTTTTGCATAATGATCATATGACTATATTTATATAAGTTGTTGTTATGAGAATGATCATGATGCCCTCATGTCCGTATTTTGTTTTTATCGACACCTCTATCTCTAAACGTGTGGGCATATTTTTCGATATCGGCTTTCGCTTGAGGACAAGCGAGGTCTAAGCTTGGGGGAGTTGATACGTCCATTTTGCATCATGCTTATAAGTTGATATTTATTGCATTATGGGCTGTTCATACATGTTTTGTCACAATACTTATGCATTTTCCCTCTTATTTTGCAAGGTTTACATGAAGAAGGGGGAATGTCGGCAGCTGGAATTCTGGGCTGGAAAAGGAGTAAACTCTGGAAACCTATTCTACACAACTACAAAAGCCCCGAAACTCCACAGAATATTTTTTCGGAAAATATAAAAAATACCTGGCGGAAGAAACCCACGGGAGGGGCCACTGGCTGGCCTCGAGGGCTAGCCGGTGGGCCCCAGGTGCCCATCTTCTCCTATATGAAGCGTTTTGACCTGGAAAAATTCAGGAGGAGGCTTTCAAGGCGGAACCGAGGCGGAAACCAATCCAGGGCTCCGGCAGAGCTGCTCTACCGGGGATACTTCCCTCCGGGAGGGGGAAGTCATCACCGCCGTCATCACCAACAACTCTCCCATCTTGGGGAGAGCTATATTCATTAACATCTTCACTAGCATCATCTCCTCTCAAACCCTAGTTCATCTCTTGTATCCAATCATTGTATCCAAACCTCAGATTGGTACCTGTGGGTTGCTAGTAGTGTTGATTACTCCTTGTAGTTGATGCTAGTTGGTTTATTTGGTGGAAGATCATATGTTCAGATCCATTATGCATATTAATACCCCTCTGATCATGAACAATATTATGTCTTGTGAGTAGTTGCTTTTGTTCCTGAGGACATGGGAGAAGTCTTGCTATTAGTAGTCATGTGAATTTGGTCTTCGTTCGATATTTTGATGAGATGTATGTTGTCTCTCCTCTAGTGGTGTTATGTGAACGTCGACTACATGTCACTTCACCATCATTTGGGCCTAGAGGAAGGCATTAGGAAGTAATAAGTAGATGATAGGTAACTAGAGTGACAGAAGCTTAAACCCTAGTTTATGCGTTGCTTCGTAAGGGGCTGATTTGGATCCATATGTTTCAGGCTATGGTTAGGTTTACCTTAATACTTCTTTTGTAGTTGCGGATGCTTGCATTAGAGGTTAATCATAAGTGGGAGGCTTGTCCAAGAAAGGGCAGCACCCAAGCGCCGGTCCACCCACATACCAAATTATCAAAGTACCGAACGTGAATCAGATGATCGTGATGAAAACTAGCTTGATGACAATTCCCATATGTCCTCAGGAGCACTTTACCTTGCGTAAGAGTTTGACCAGGCTTGTCCTTTGCTACAAAAAGGATTGGGCCACCTTGCTGCACCTTATTTACTTTTACCTTTTGTCACTTGCTACCAATTATCTTATCACAAAACTATCTGTTACCTATAATTTCAGTGCTTGCAGAAAATACCTTACTGAAAACTGCCTATCATTTCCTTCTGCTCCTCGTTGGGTTCGACACTCTTACTTATCGAAAGGAATACGATAGATCCCCTACACTTGTGGGTCATCAGCCCCCCTCGATAATTCGCTTTATTTAAAGCTTTTCCCGCAAGGCCCAACCTTGGTTTTACATTGCCTAATAACTAAAAACTTGCATATGGACTTTCTGGACCCCGTGGATTCTTAATCAACCCCTGGGCCAGTGCTCCTCATGAGTGTTGGTCCAAACTAGAGCACCGTGCGGGTCCGCCCCTTGGCAACTTGGGGTATTTTGGCACTTGTACGCTTAGCTTATCCGATGTGGCCTGAGACGAGATACGCGCGGCTCTTATCATGGTGACGGCACGTCGGGAGGTCTTGCTAGATTAGTTTTACTATTGTCAAAATATCTTGAGCACAGGATTCCGAGAATACTTGGGACTTCCCAATTATGGAGTTGTTACTCTACTGATCGTGAGTGCTTAAGATGGGCTAAGTTGGGACACCCCTGCAGGGTTATGAACTTTCGAAAGCCATGCCCGCGGTTATGTGGCGGATTGGAATTTGTTAATATCCGGTTGTAGATAACTTGACACAAAAACTAAAACAGAATACACTACCGTGTGAATAGTCGTGATGGTCTATTGTCGAGGGAGTTCGGGAAGAGAACACGGCTGGGTTATGGATGACTCATAGGTAGACAGGATCATCTAGTGATCATGATTTAGTTCATGACCGATGGTTTTCACTTCTCTTCTCGCTATGATGATACGTAAGCTAGCCACCTAATGTACTCTTAGTGCTTGCAACAGCCCACTTATACACTTTCTCCCTACCCAAAAGCTTTGATAGTTTTGATACCCGGGAATGGGATTGCTGAGTCCTCGTGACTCACGGTTTACTACAAACTCAGATGCAGGTACAACCGAGTTCGATACAAGTGATGGCCAGGAACTCAAGTGGGAGTTCGATGAGGAGTGTGGGCGTATGTACGTGACATACCCCGACGATCAGTAGTGGTTCCTACTAGGGCCGATCAGGAATAGTGGGTGGTTCTCTTCTTTTCATTTGGACTCGTTTGTAGTCGGACTATGTGTGTACTCTGGATGAATGTATGACTTATTTATTCATTGTGTGAAGTGGTGATTGTAAGCCAACTATATTGTTTTCCCCTTTGTTCTTGTAAATGGGAATGTGTGAAGATGACCATATTGCAACCATACCAAAATGCGATTATGCCTCTAAGTCGTGTCTCGACACGTAGGAGATATAGTCGCATCTTGGGCGTTACAATTGTTAAGTGGGAACCTCCTCAAAACAGCAAGCAACTCCGAAGCTTCCTCGGGCTCGCAAGCTATTGCAGAAGGTTCGTGGAGAACTTCTCCAAGATTGCTAAGCCTCTGTCCAACCTATTGCAAAAGAATGTCAAGTATTCTTGGACTCCTGAGTGTGATGTGGCATTCAATACACTCAAAGAGAAGCTTGTCTCCGCTCCGGTCTTAACTCCTCCTGATGAACCCAAACCATACCAAGTGTTTTGCGATGCTTCCTTCGAAGGTCTTGGTGGTGTACTTATGCAAGAGAAGAAGATTGTGGCCTATACTTCTCGGCAGCTCAAGCCAAACGAGAAGAACTACCCCACTCACGATCTTGAGTTGGCGGCAATTGTCCATGCCTTGATAACATGGAGACACCTCTTGTTGGCGAGACAGGTTGACATCTTCACAATCACAAGAGCTTGAAGTATATCTTCACACAACCAAATCTCAATCTCCGTCAGACTCGTTGGGTCAAAATGATTCAAGAGTACAATCCAAGCATTGAGTACACTCCTGGCAAGGCCAAAGTGAAGCTTGGTATTGCCAAAGGTACTCCAAAGTACAAGTGCTACCGCATTGATGACAAGGACACCTTATTCTTCGAGGACCGGATTGTGGTTCTGAAAGGTGACCTACGGAAGCTCATAATGAACGAGGCTCATAATTACCTTCTTCCGATACATCCAGGCAGCTCCAAGATGTACAATGACCTCAAGCAATCCTATTGGTGGACTCGCATGAAAAGAGAAATTTCTCAATTTGTGATCGAGTGTGATGTCTGCCGCAGAGTCAAAGCAGAACATCAATGTCCAGCTGGACTTCTCCAACCTTTGCCTATTCCTAAGTGGAAATTCGATCACATTGAGATGGATTTTGTCATCGGCTTCCCAAAGTCCAAGAGAGGAAACGATGCTATCTTTGTGGTGATTGATATGGTCACGAAAGTGGTTCATTTTCTTCCAGTCAAGGAATCCATCAACGCATCCCAACTGGCAGAGCTGTACACCTCCAGAATTGTATCTTTGCATGGTATCCCTCAAGTAATCTCCTCAGATCGTGGAAGCTTGTTCACTTCCAAATTCTGGGATTCTTTCCAGTCAGCTATGGGTACCAAGATTCGCTTCAGCATAGCTTTCTATCCTCAAACAAGTGGTCAAGTCGAGAGGGTGAACCAAATACTTGAATATATGCTCAAGACATGTGTCATCTCCTTCTATATGAAATGGGAAGATTGTCTTCCATTTGCCGAATTCTCCTACAACAACAGCTTCCAAGCAAGTTCAGGCAAAGCAACATTTGAAATTCTCTATGGCAGAAAGTGTCGTACCCCTCTCAACTGGTCCGAGACTGGTGAACGTCAACTTCTTGGCAATGATCTGATCTCAGAGGCCAAAGAGATGTTGAAAGTCATACGTGAGAATCTCAAGGCCGCACAATCGCGCCAGAAGAGCTAATATGACGGCAAGCATCGTGACTTGGCTTTCGACATTGGAGACCATGTATAACTCTTTGTTTCTCCTGTGAAGGGTACTCAGAGGTTCAGTATCGAGGGCAATCTAGCTCCAAGATATGTGAGCCCTTTTAAGATTGTTGGGAAAAGAGGCGACCTCGCCTACCAACTCGAACTTCCTCCAAACTTCTCCAACGTGCACGACGTGTTCCACATGTCACAACTCCGCAAGTGCTTCAACATGCCCGAGTGAACTGTCGCCTTCAAAGAAATTGATCTTCAAGCCGACTTGTCTTATCATGAACACCTCGTTGCTATCCTTGAAGAGAGCGAGCGTAATACTCGCAACAAAACAATCAAATTCCTGAAAGTGAAATGATCACACCATACTGACCAAGAAGCTACGTGGGAACGTGCGGATCACCTTCGTTCCGAATATCCGGAGTTCTTTCAGTCCTAGATCTTGGGACAAGATCTTTTCATAGTAGAGGAGAGTTTGTAACACCCCAGATGTAACCTTTCCAAATTTGGCAATATATTCAACTTGGTCCTCGTCCTTTCCTTGGGGGTCTTTCCTTTTATTTTGCTACGTTTCATTATTGCATTGTCATGCCATCATATTGCATCATTGTCATATCATATTGCATTCGTGCCTCTTGACATTTTTGCATTCTATTGTTCATGTCATGTTGTGTGGTGCACATGTCATCTTGCATGTTATCTTGTTGCTTGAACCTTGTGTGTGATCCATGCATGGTCACCTCCATGCATCACCACCTCTCCTACCTTCTCTTTCTTTTCTTATTTTTGCAAGTGCGATCTTGCCCTCCCTCATAAATGTTCATCTTCTCCCTATAAATCTTGCACCATGTCCTAAACCTCTGTGCCAAATTTCACTCCATTTGAAGTTGTTTTGGTCAGGTTCAAAAATGACCCAAGTTTGAAATATACTTAAACTTGTTTTATTTTTCTACCACTAAAAATACCCAATGCAATTTATTCAATTAGTGGATAATCCCAGGAGCTAGTGAATATTTTTATTTCTCCCTAACTCCTCTCCTAGCTACCTAGACATTTCATTTTGTTTTTTTTGTCTGAAGAAAAAGAAAAAGAAAAAGAAAAGGGATAAGCAGCAGCAGCATTTCAGCCAGTCTAACAGGCCGGAGCCCAGCAGCAGCAGCCCATCAGGTTCCCCGCAGCCCACCTGGACCCGCACCCTCTCCCTCTTGTCCGTTTTTCACCAAGCGCCTCGCTTACCACCGCTAGCTACCTATCACGTCGTCCCTCCGGTCCCACTTTTCAGCCTCTGGCTACAGCGCACCCGCACACACCTTTTCGTCCAGCTCGCGCCGTCGCCATGGGGACCGTGCGCCGAGCGCGTACGAGCTCCATTCCGTCGCCCTGGCCCCTCTCTTAAGTCGTCTCCCTGTCCACCAACTCCCTAGGGTTCCCTTTCCCCTTCTCCACGCCTCCAGGTGAGCTCAGATCCACCAGATCCACTGCTTCGACCATGCCCCGTGCGCATCCAGGAGCACGGCCTCGTCGCCGGCGTGCTCCCTGTCCTCCTCTACCTCGCCGACCCTGTCCAGTTGCTTTCCCGATGTCGACTACATCGACAACGTCGTCTACGCGGAGCCAAGCGCCTCATCTGCTTCCCATACGTCCTCGTCTACATCTCCGGTCACCGCAACTGTTCGTCCACCCTCGCCATCGACTCCGACCACCTCTCACCAAGCTGAACACGTCTTCGTGTTCGTGGTAAGCCCCTAGATCTCCCCATGCCCTTTTCCCCTTCATTTCGTGCTCTAGCCGCATCCGCGCCCGTCCGCCCGAAGCCATCGCCGTCGGACCTCGTCGCCGGCGAGTGTTCCGACCCCCTTACCCCTCCTTCTCGTCGCCATCATGTTCGCCATCGGCCGTAGGTCCGTACTGAGGTCTCAGCGCGCTGCCTAGGCTTCCGTAGCAACTTGCTCGAGCACCCCGCCGCCGTTCACATTTGCTGCTTGTCTCCGACGACTACTCCCTCGTCGTCCGGTGCGCCATGTTGCACCCAAGGGCGTGGGATTCCTTGCGGACCCGTTGCGTGTCTTCGCCGTCTTATTAGGTCGCCGGAGTAGGCCCAGCTCATCGCCGTCGTCTCTGCATCGCCGGCTTTGCGTGTCTCTGTCCGCACTGTTAGTTTGATCTTTAGGTGCAGAGCCCCTCTTCTGTCAGTCACACACGCCTAGCCAAGCTGGTCGACGCGCTGCTCTACAAACAAGGAGACCTGGGTTCGATTCCCCCTCGGGCCAGTGGAGTAATATGCCCATATTTTTGCTTTGTTTGTCTCCCTGACACCCAGGCCCCACCCGACATACTCTGCTCCACCCACACACCCACTCCCACACCCGCTGGCCACCTCAGCACCCTCCTGGAACCACTAGTCATAGACTATGGCTAGTCCAGGCTGGTCAGTGTTGTTTTTCTCTGTTTTGTCTTTATTCAGTTTTGTATTTAAATTTGTTTTGCTAATAACTTTTAAATTGTGCATCTAATTCAATAGAAGTAAAAATGAAACATGTTTAGTTTTTAGTGTAGTTTCATAATATGTAATTTTCTGCCATGTTTAAAATATTTCAAATGATGTTTGCTTAAGTTGTGTTAAATAACATGTTGAAATTGGTTTAATTAATAACTGTTAAATCGTAGCCCGTTTTAAAATGTTCTTTATATGCTTTTGGGGTAGAATTTTGCATAGATTAACGTGGTGCAATCTGTTTTGCTGTTTAATAACAATAAAATGGTGTAACAAGCAGAACAATACCGAATACAATTGTGCGCATGGGGATTTTCCAGAATTGTTGTTTGTTTGTTTCGGCCCCATTTAATTTGCATGTGTTGTAGTTTGTGTTGTGATGCACCCCTTGCCATGTTAAACAACATTTTAAATTTGTTGGCTGCTTAACTTGTTCAACTAAATAACCATATGTGGTGTTATGTCAATATGCTTCCTCTTGGTTGTTGGGTTCTTTTGGATAAGTGATGGTTGTTGCATTTTGCCATTCCACATGTTGCACCCATCATGTTCCATTTGTGGTGCATTATACTATGTTCATGCTCATATGCATCATGTCTTGCATCATGTGCTTGTGCATTGCATCGTGATTGATTTTGTTCCAGTGTTTGTATTCTTGTGTTGGGTAGAGCCCGGTGACGATTCAGAGTTCAAGGTTCCTGACAAGACCGTGTTCGAGGAGCAAGTTTACGATCCTACCGAGGACATAACAGGCAAGATGACCATTCCTTGATATCACATCTATTGTTGCTATGCTAGATGCCTCGCTCTATTGCCTTGTCGCGATACCTATCCTTTTGCATTCCAGCCCCCACCTTGCCTTGAAACCCTTAACTACCTTCCTAGCAAACCGTTGTTTGGCTAAGTTACGCTTTTGCTCAAGCCCCTCTTATAGCGTAGTTAGTTGCAGGTGAAGATGAAGTTTGCTCCATGTTGGATTGGTTATTTGGGAATATCACAATATCTCTATTCAAAATAATGCACCTTATATACTTGGCAATGGGTGGAAGGCTTGGCCTTTTGCTCGGTGTTTTGTTCCACTCATGCCACCTTAGGAACCGATAAACCAATGTTATGTTCCTTGATTTTACGTTCCTAACGCGGTTGGGGTTTATGCCCCCCTTGATAGTTCACTTTGAATAAAACTCCTCCAGCAAGGCCCAACCTTGGTTTTACCTTTTGCGTATAACTAAATAACTTGCATAGGGACTTTCCGGACCCCGATGACTTAATTTACAACCCGGGCCAGTGCTCCTCATGAGTGTTGGTACAAAATGGCAGTAGCTGGGGCTATGAAGGGGTGTGCCTGCCGGAAACTTAGCCGATCCAATCGTGGCCTGAGACGAGATACGCGTGGCTCCTATCAGGGTGTCGGCATGTCGGGAGGTCTTGCTGGACTTGTTTTACCATTGTCAAAATATCTTGTACACCGGGATTCCGAGTCTGATCGGGTAGTCCCTAAGATAAGAGGATTTCGAGTCTGATCGGATAGTCCCTAAGATAAGAGCTTGGGATGGGCTAAGTTGGGACACCCCTGCAGGGTTATGATCTTTCGAAAGTTGTGCACGCGGTTATGTGGCGGATTGGAGTTTGTTAATATCCGGTTGTAGAAAACTTGACACAATAACTCGAACATAATACGCTACCGTGTGAGTAGTCGTGATGGTCTCTTTTCGAGGGAGTTCGGGAAGAGAACACAGCTGGGTTATGGATGACTCGTAGGTAGACATGATCATCTAGTGATCATGATTTAGTTCACGACTGATGGTTTTCACTTCTCTTCTCGCTCTGAAGTTACGTAAGCTAGCCACCTCATCTACGCTTAATGCTTGCAGTAGCCCACTTATGCACTTCCTTTTTTCTCGAAAGCTTTGATAGTTTTGATACCCGGGAATGGGATTGCCGAGTCCTCGTGACTCACGGTTTACTACGAACAAAGATGCAGGTACAACCGAGTACGATACAGGTGATGGCCAGGAACTCAAGTGGGAGTTCGATGAAGAGCGTGGCCGTATGTACGTGACAAACCCCGATGATCAGTAGTGGTTCCTACTAGGGCCGATCGGGCATAGTGGGTGATTATCTTCTTTTCATTTGGATTCATCCGTAGTCGGACTATGTGTGTACTCTGGATGAATGTATGACTTATTATGCATTGTGTGAAGTGGCGATTGTAAGCCAACTATGTATTTTCCCCTTTGATCTTGTACATGGGAATGTGTGAAGATGACCATCTTGCGATCATACCAAAATGCGGTTATGCCTCTAAGTGGTGCCTCGACGCATTTGAGATATAGCTGCATCTTGGGCGTTACACCATGCTCCTGCGTGCGCGTCCGTAGGCTTCGGCCCTGCCTTGCTTCTTGCTGCTGCTGCCTTGCCGCCGTCACTGCTCGGCTGTTGCGGCTGCCGCTTGCTGCTTCCCTCTACGGATGCCTCTACATCGCCGCCCGCCGCCGCTCCCCGTCCGCCTCTGACCGCACTCGCCCCGCATCGGCCCCATGCCGCCCCGCTCACCGCCTCTGGCCGCCCCGCTGTCTGCTGGCGCCCCGTCACCCGCGCTCGGCTCCTCCACGTCGCCGGTGGCCTCGACCCGCACCGGGCAGGCTATGCCCCGGTCGCGCCCCTCGGGCACGGGTGCTTGCGCCCACTAACCCGCCTTGGTTGGCCCCTGGGCCACTGTCAGGTGGGGCCCAGCGCCTGTAAAAAAAGAGATAAAAAATAATTAATTAATTTATTAGTTAATTAACTTAATTAAAATTGGTTAATCAAACTAATCATGTAGTTAGTTTAATTAAACAACTAATTAACTGAAGGAGAGAATGACATGGGGGCCCCACCCCTCGTTGACCAGTCAAAAGTTGACTGGTCAACTGGCACACCCTGGACCCACTGAAATCCTATGGTGCACTGTTGGGTGCACTACACCGGGTGCACCTAGCAATTTCTGTTTATTTTCGAATTAAAAATAATTTCAAAACATTGTTAAATCTTTGAAAAATCATAGAAATAAACCGTAATTTGCATGAAAATAATTTATATATGGAAAACGATCAAAAAAAATGAGACGAACCGGAATACGCTACCCACATACCTGTTAGATGCCTCCAGCATTGCAAACATGGAACCTTTCCCTCCATCTCGTCTGTAGTTAAATGCCCAAAACCAGGGAAATATCCACAAATATTTTCCCACTCCGTCTGTAATGTGTAGCACCGTGTTAGGCCACCCCTAGCACCGCGTATTGCTACGTTATGATTTGTTATGATTTTGATTGCTATGTTATTTATTGTGTTCTCCCTCTGTTACTTCCTTTTCGGTAGATCCTGAGACAATGCCGATGCCACTATGCTCGATTACGTCGACGACAACCCCTCCTTCTTGCCAGAGCAACCAGACAAGCCCCCCCCCCTTGATCACCAGATATCGCCCATTCTCCTCTCTCTTATTCTTGCATTAGGTTTGCTACTGTTGATGATTCGATAGCTCATACTCTGTTGCATAGCCTGCCATTGTTGCTACAACTGTTGGTACCTTTACCTGCTATCCTAATGCTTAGTATATGATGCTAGTATTCCACCAGTGGCCCCACATCCTTGTCCGTCTTCCATGCTATACTATTGGGCTGTGATCACTTCGGGAGGTGATCACGGGTATATATATATACATATTACACATGATACATGATGTGACTAAAGTCGGGTCGGCTCATAGAGTTACCGCAAGTGATTCACGGATTGGGGGCTGAAAGGACAGGTGGCTCCATCCAGGTAGTGGTGGGCCTGGGTTCCAGACGGCCCCGAGTGATTCTTTGTGGCGGAGCGACAGGGCAGGTTGAGACACCGAGGAGTGAGGTGGCTTGGCCCTGGTCGTTGTCCACGGTTATTTCATAATAACACGCTTAACGAGTTTGGATATTTGATCTGAGTCTGGCCACTGGCCTATAAGCACTAACCAGCTACGCGAGAACAGTTATGGGCACTCGACATCGTGGTATCAGCCGAAGCCTTCTTGACGTCAGCGACTGAGCGGCGCGCGTCGGATTGGACTGGAACGCCTGCTCTGGTATTAGGAAAAGGCTAGGTCTGCTTACCGACCACCCATGCAACGTGCAGGTGTGCAATGGGCGATGGGCCCAGACCTCTGTGCGCTTAGGATTTAGATCGGCGGGCTGACCTCTCTGTTGTGCCTAGGAAGGGTTGCGACGTGTTGATCTTCCGACGCCAGGCATGACCCATAAAAGTGTGTTCGACCAAAGGGGATCGAGCGTGTTGGGTAATGTGGTGCACCACTTCAGGGAAGTTTATCTCTTCGATTAGCCGTGTCCCTCGGTAAAAGGATGACCCAGAGTTGTACTCCGACCTCATGACAACTAGAACCAGATACTTAATAAAACACACCCTTTCAAGTGCCAGATATAAGCCGGTGGTCGCTTTCCCACAGGGCGACGAGCGGAGGATCGCCGGGTAGGATTATGCTATACGATGTTACTTGGTGAACTTACCATCTACTATCCTCTACAGCTGCAAGACAGAGGCTGCCAGAAGCGAGGATACTTGTTACTTTCCAGCTACTCTCTTCTACTGCTATAAGATGGAGGCTGGCAGAAGCATAGTCTTTGATAGGATTAGCTATCGCCCTCTTATTCTGGCATTCTGCAGTTTAGCCCGCAGATATTACCCCTTTACACAAATACCATTGCATATGTAGTGTAGGTCCGTGCTTGCAAGTACTTTGGATGAGTACTCACGGTTGCTTTGCTCCCCCTTTTTCCCCTTTTCCGCTCTTCTCGAATGATGCAACCAGATCGGTGGAGTCCAGGAGCCAGAGGATCCCGAGGATGTTTCTACATGGAGTTCGACTTCGAGGAGTAGTTAGGAGGTCCCAGGTAGGAGGCCTTGCCTTTTCGATCGTTGCTACTTTTGTGTTAGCCATCTTATGGCACCTTGTTTAACTTATGTCTGTACTCAGATATTTTTGCTTTCGCTGACTCTTGTGTTTTCAAGCTTATGTATTCGAGCCCTCGAGGCCCCTGGCTTGTAATATAAAGCTTGTATTATTTTAATTTGTGTCTAGAGTTGTGTTGTGATATCTTCCAGTGAGTCCTTGATCTTGGTCGTACACATTTGCGTGCATGATTAGTGTATGTCAAATCAGGGGCATCACATATTCGCCTTCAAGAGAGAAGCCTCTAGTGGAACCTATGGCCCCCGGGTCTATTTTCCATCATATTAGTTTCCGATCTACTATTTTGCAATCTTTTACTTTCCAATCTAAAAACCAAAGTACCCAAAAATATTTTACCTTTTTTTATCTATCTCTATCAGATCTCACGTTTGCAAGTAACCGTGAAAGGATTGACAACCCCTTTATCGCATTGGGTGCAAGTTGTTTGATTGTTTGTGCATGTATTAGTGATTTGTGCATTAGTCTCCTACTAGATTGATACCTTGGTTCTCAAACTGAGGGAAATACTTATCTCTACTTTGCTGCATCACCCTATCCTCTTCAAGGGAAAAACCAACGCAAGCTCAAGAAGTAGCAGCCATGTATTAATAAAATAGTACTCATTTGCATCTAACTATTGTACTTACCGGCTATAAGTTTGGTTATAAATGACATGACAACGTCAAACAACCAACAACTGGATGTACTATTAACCATGCTCTAATGATGGTTGCAGGTGCATGTGTTTTAGTTGTATTTTTTTGAAATAAAAATATCAATCCTACAAGAAGCATAAAAATTAAGTTTTGTCTCATGTACTCCCTCCATACCGGTGTATAAGCCGTCTTACGTTGTGCACCGCGACCAAGGCGGAGAGAAAATGAGAGAACTTAATGTTTGTTTGCTAATTAATACCATTGCATGCAATAAAGTGACCACTCCATGACGTGCTAAGTAGTCTGAAGTCATGAAAAACATACACGCCAATGTCTCTCATTGGTTGATTCCTTTATTCATGTCAAGAAGCAAGAAATGAGGTGGGAGTTAATGCACAGTGTTTAAGTGTTTTGAGATTATTTGGTTTTTGTAAGATGACTTATGCATCGGTACGGAGGGAGTAGTTACATACAAAATTATGTCCGCAAGTAATAGTAGAAAGCAAAATGAGAGTAGAAATAAATATTGATTTTGGGTGAAGTGCGTACTTAAAGTAACAACAAACATAAATGAAATACAATTACTAATACAAGTAACAAGTGAAACTAGCAGACGAGTAAGGTATTTCTAGGGAGTCTGGAATTCATATTGGTATGTGTCTATCGCGACTTATGCTAGGGGATAGTACTAACCGGATACTTGAGTCCCTCTTAATGTATAGCAGAGGCGTAAAGCATTCTAAGGGAGTCTGGAATTCTCATTGGCTACGGGGTAATACTAACTGGATACTTGATCCACTCTTAATGTTTGCGAATGGTGTGCGAATGCATCTAATCTCCGATGGGTTTCTGGCGTGCAGATGCATTTGATCCCCAATCTGATTCCACGGGGCAAAGGTAGTCCACGAGAGGAAGGCGGCGACACCTGGTACGACCGTTGTTACGTGTTGTCCGTTTTGCGCTCTGGAAGGATGCACAACCTCCAATTTCTTCCAATGCTTTTATTATTTTTATGGCAGGTGTTAGGGCATATTTCTCCCTTGGTGGTTTTGGTGATGGATGACAATAGTTTTGCGGACTAGTCGTGTGCATTGAGCATTTCAGATAAACCATCTTTCTGCACAAGGCGATTATACTCCTCTGGATATTTATGAAGACGGTGGTTTCCTTGCGTTTCTTTGTCGGTGGAATTGAGTCGTAGGATCACCGTACTATTAAGAGGGGGCCTGTTTCGGAAAGATTTGGGTGGAATCAACATGTACACTATCCATTTGCACCCTCATTCTTTCCCAACAATACCTCCTTTATGTTTTGGACTTGTCAGAACAGCCTAAGCGGTAGTACTGCTCTGCTCCGTAGTAGTACCGCTCCAGCGGTACTGCCGCCGTGCAGTACGGCTCCTACTTCCTCCTGTTTTGAGTGTTCTGTAAATGGGCGGTAGTAGAGCGGTAGTACCGCTCCTGCGGTACTACGGGCTTAACTACCTCTCCACTACCGCGGGTCTACTGGACATTCATAGACTAAGTGGAAGTACCGCTATCAGCCGCGGGGAGTACCGCTTAAAAATGTGTCCTGGAATGGTTTGTCTCACGGGCGGTAGTAGAGTGACAGTTACCAGCGGTAGTCCCGGCCCAGGCGGCACTACCGCCCTGCCCTCCTCTACTACCGCAGGTCTCGGCTGTAGTTCAATACCACGCGGTAGTATCACTGGTAGGAGTGGTAGTACCGCTCAGGCGGCACTACCACCTCCCTGACATGTTCAGATTGAACCTATAGATATATCTTCAGTGCCAATGGAAGTACCACTCATGCGAGCGGTACAACCGCTTGTTCACGGGCCGTGGATGCATAACGGTTGGATTTTATCCCCCACTATATAAGGGAGTCATATTCCCCAAGTTGACTTGCCTCTTCCTCCCCCAAGCTCCATTGTTGCTCACAAGCTCATTTTTGCCCGATCTCTCACCCTAGCCAACCAAACTTGTTGATTCTTTAGGGATTGCTTGAGAAGACCTAGATCTACACTTTCACCAAGAGAAATTTGATTCCCCCACTAAACCCTTGCGGATATTGTTACTCTTGAGACGCTTGAGGTCACCTCGGATCCATATTCCATTGCGGTGAAGCTTCGTGGTGTTGTTAGGAGCCTCCAATTCGGTTATGGAGAGAGCCCCAACCTTGTTTGTAAAGCCCCGATTACCGTCTTCGAGGGCACCACTAGTGGAATCACGGCATCTCGCATTGTGTGAGGGCGTCAGGAGAATCCGGTGGCCCTAGTGGCTTCTTGGCGAGCATTGTGCCTCCACGCCGCTCCAAAGGAGACATACTTCTTCCTAAAGGGAAGGAACTTCTTCTTCTTCTTCTTGTTGTTGTTGTTGTTGTTGTTGTTGTTTTTGTTGTTGTTGTTGTTGTTGTTGTTGTTGTTGTTGTTGTTGTTGTTGTTGTTGTTGTTGTTGTTGTTGTTGTTGTTGTTGTTGTTGTTGTTGTTGTTGTTGGTGCTGTTGTGGTTGCTGTT
>LR738709.1:284622197-284638592 GCA_902687465.1 Secale cereale | reverse complement strand
GTTGTTGTTGTTGTTGTTGGTGGTGGTGTTGTTGTTGGTGCTGTTGCTGTTGTTGCTGTTACTGCTACTGTTGGTGATGTGGAGCTACGTAGTCATGCGTCTTCACGTGGGTGACGCTCTCGATGATGAGCGGAGCGAGAAGGGCGCCAACAGGCGTGGATGAAGAGGCTTTCCTCTTTCATGCTAAGGGAGCAAGGGCATCTCACCCGTTCCCGAAGCAATCCGCAAAGGTTGCCACTTTTATGCAAGAAGATCAGGACGGTGGGCTCGCCAGGGCGGAGGTCATCACCGAGCCCACCGGTGCGTCATAGCAGGGAGCTTTAGCAGGCGAAGACCACCTTTAGTCAGGATAAGCTGCACTTCTGTCCCCCTTCGAATTTGGCCGTTGTGTCAACCCTTCCTGCCTGGGGAAGAGGACCAAGGCCGGGATAAGTAGTGAGAGTGCACCATCGTAGAGAGGGATTGGATCAGACCGAATCGTCAAGAAGCCACACACTTTCCCCTGTACTGCCATACTAATCGTCCCTCGCGAAGGAATCCATCCACAAAGCAGGAGTAGGGTTGTACACCACAAGGTGGCCCGAACCTGGGTAAACTGATGTGCCTGTAGTTCATCTTTCCCATCGCTCGAGCACGCCGGAGCATCGCCGTGAGCTAGTGTGGAGTTGGGTAGGGCTTGGCAAGGTTCTCTGCGCACACCCCAGAGTTCGAACCTTCCTTGGGTCCCTGGAGCCCTGATTCCGACAACCCCCCACTCTAGTCAACCATATCGATCCTTTCGGCAGGTGATGATCATGTTAATTGATGTGATTCCACCATAAATTCTTGGAGTTTCTTCCATAATATCTCATTTGTCAAAATGCTTATATTAGGGAAAATCGACAAAAAATAGTGCACGAACGCAGTAAATACCCACAAAGCCTACTGTGTAGGCAAAACATAACTACAAAAAATATTATACATTTTGGACTCATCAACTAGTGAGAGAAGCATGGGGGACAAGATGTGAGTGATGAGCGGCCATCTCCTATGCTGCAGTCAATGAAAGCAGGAGCTGGTGCCAGCTGATGCGACAAGCCGAAGGAGGCATGGCTGCAAGCGGGCGTGAGGCCATGATGGTGGCTGTGAGACCCAGCCAGGGCGCCTCAACGCCATTTCCACCTTGTCGCAAAGGTCATGTACGGGTGTTGCAGCAAGCACCCATCGGTGCTGGAGACAATGGTCACAGGTGCTGCAACCGGCACCCACCGGTGCTGGAGGCGACGCGTCATCCGAGATTGGGTGTCGCAACTCGCACTGACCAATGCTGGAGTCGACGGACACCAGTGCTATAACCGGCAAACTGTGGGTGTTGAAGATGTCGACATCTGATGCTGGGATGGTGCAACTGGCACCCACCGATACTCGAGGCGACAGACACTGGTGCTCAAAATGGCAACCACGAGATGTTGGATATGACGACACCCGATGCCGGGATGCTGCAATCGGCAACCGCCAATGTTGGAGACGACGCAACTAGTGCGTCGACAAGCACGACCACTGCTGAAGCTGAAGGCGACAGAGGAGGGGGAGGGGGAGGGATGGCGGTGACGCCTTGTATTGCTGCGAGTTTTGTATCGCCGACGACTAGCTTGAACGGTGTCATGCCATCAGCATAGGCGCACCAGAGAAGAATATGCTGGGGTTGGGAGACCCCTATATTATGTGTAAGTCCAATCCAACCGCACAGGAGGTGACCCAAAAATGCTAGACGAACGGATAATTACAGGAATTCTATGGAATCCCACATGCACACGTGTTGTGGCCTATCTATCTTGATTATTGGACAAAATAATTTTCCTAAAGCACATCTAGATGTTCACGGTATTGTATATCTAAGTCCTATATCATTGATTTTACCCGAAGATTTATGCTGACTTTTTTTTGACTTTTTTATTAGTTTTAATTGACTCACTTAGATGTGCAATAAGTAAGGCACATCTAGACAACAAATTAAGGAAATTGTCTCATTCGCTTGCTGCCATCCCATCGTCTCTCCTCTCTCTCGATCCTCTCAGCGCCCATTGCAAATTTGTTGGTCCGCGTCCATCGTCTCCCACGAGTCGCAACATCTCTCTTGAGCCCATTGCAATTGGATGGTCATGCATGCAACAGGGAAGCTGCCTCTCCTGGTTGGATTTGCAGAGCCTGGCGCTCTGGAAGCCGGCGGCCTCCGTAGCAGCGGCGGATGGCCGACGCCTCGCTAAGGCGCTCTCCGTTCCCCACCTCACGGCCACTGGTACATTCGTCTCCTTCACCTTTTAGCCAACCATATTCTCCACAACAGAAAACATTGTCGTTTCTGTCCATCAGCTGTGACGGTAAAACGAGTTTTTCCTTTTCCCTTCTTAGGATCGCTTTTGGTACATCAATAGTCAGCTTGTTTTCTCTGTGTAATTCTTTCTTTGCAATTGGTGCCTCGTGTTGTGATCATCTGTTGCGTTAGTAGCAATAACTAGTCCAGTGAGTCGAGTCAAGTTATCTACTGTAGCAGGGATGTTTACTTCGGATAACATTCTGCTGCCATATCTCAAGAAAAGATGGTTTGAACCGACTATTACATCTAGAAGGAAAGGAAAATATAGCGGTCTTGTAAAACGACCGCAATGCCGATCCGAGTTTTCAGATCCAACTACGGCATAGGCTATTAGTTTCAGAGATTAGTCCCTTTGAGGGGTTTCTGTGCCTCCATCGAGGCTTTACTTACAGAGTTTCAGATGCAGGCAGTTCAACATATGATAATTATTAGCTCACTGTCTTATATCAACTATCACTAGGTGTTGGCTCGACGGTCGGCGCCGGCATCTATGTATTGGTAGGAACTGTGGCTCGTGAGCATGCAAGACCAGCCTTGACACTTTCCTTTCTAATTGCTGGCATTGCTGCTGCTCTTTCTGCCTTGTGTTATGCCGAGCTTTCTTGCCGCTTCCCTTCAGCAGGAAGTGCTTATCACTATTCCTACATTTGCATTTGAGAGAGGTACTAGCAATGTGCAATCCCACTTGCTTTCTCTTTATCTACATATTTGGCCGTCGTAATTTAGATTCTTTTCTCTTCCGTACTGCTTCTTGACAAATTACTATCAGTGTCGCTTGGCTGATTGGTTGGGCTTTGATTCTCGAGTACACAATCGGTGGATCATCAGTGGCACGTGGCATCTCACCTAACTTGGTAATATGCCCTACTAACCTCTCTTCCGATATGTGCGCTATAAGTAACCAAATGCCATTTTTTGTTTCTCAGGCTCTGTTTTTTGGTGGCCAAGACAAGTTGCCCTTCTTCTTAGCACAAGTGCATGTTAAATGGCTCGACACCTCAGTTGATCCTTGTGCTGCCATTCTTGTCCTGATAGTCACCGTATTACTCTGTCTGGGAATTAAGGAGGTAAATGTCTTATTCCATAACTGTGTTAACCATGTAATATTGTGTGGGCCGGACTAGTTCCTTGGGCGCCACACCTTGGGGTAGATCTTTTCTGTTTAAGTATCTATCTCTATTCCCTAAATCTCTCTCTTTTTGTAATCTCCTCAACCGAACATGTATATCCCCTCGAGAGGGTTATCTCGCCATCTAATATATATACATGCGGGCTCCCTGAAGGGAGTTGAGATGCTTCATCAATAACTTTCATGGTTACAGAGCGGGATTCTTCCATCGCATATAGATACCCTACTCCATCGTTCCTTCCCTCTCCGTTGATATGCACCATCATCATCGATCCCCAATACCACCATGTCAACCTCCGGTGCGCTCCCCAGCTCTGCCCTCAACTACAACATCTCTGAACCCCTCACCAGGACGAACTACATTCTCTGGCGAGCTCAGGCCCAATCCCAGATCATGGGTGCTGGCTTGTACGGCTACATCGACAAAACTATAGATGAACCTCCCAAGACCATCGTCGCGAAGGAAAAGGATGGCAAGGATCAGGTGATGAAAAACCCTGCCTATGCCCCTTGGCTAGTCTACGACCAACAAATCGTCGCCTACCTCCTCCGGAATCTCTCCAAGGAGGTCCTCGTTCAGGTGGCTTCACTAGAGACGTCGCATGCGATATGGACGGCGCTGTCCACCATGTTCGCTGCAGTCTCTCTCTCGCGCGCCAACAACCTTCGTGCCGCCCTCACCAACGCCCAGAAGGGCACCCAGTCTTCCTCAACATACTTTGGCTACATGCGATCTCTCTCAGATGAGCTCGCGGTGGCCGGGAAACCCATCGGAGAACCGGAGCTCATCACGTTCATCGTGTCTGGCCTCGACATGGAGTACCAACCACTGATCTCGGCGCTTGATGTCCGCACCGAGCCCGTCACGGTGGACCTCCTCTTCTCCCTCGTGTCCAACTTCGACCAGCGGGTCGACGGTAATGGTTCTGGAGGCTTCAAATCTTCAGCAAATTCTGCATCTCACGGCAGGCAGGGAGGATGAGGTGGTGGCTACCGCAACCAGAAGAACGGTGGCGGCGGATCCCATGGTGGTTCTCACAGCGGCGGTGGCCATGCTGGCAATAGCAGCAGCCATGCTGGCGGCGGCGGCTATCACGGAGGAGGTGGTGGCGGCGGCTACCACCCCAATGGAGGCTCCAGCAGCGGCGGCGGCTACCATCACAACAATGGTGGTGGAGGCTATCAAGGGGGAGGCGGCGGCGGCTACTACTCCCCCAACAATCACGGCAGCAACAACACCAGAAGATCCTCCAACAACAACCGGCGCCCCTTCCAAGGCTATGATGGCTATGAAGGCAAGTGCCATATTTGTAAAAAAACAACCATATTGCTAAAGATTGTGATTGGCGCTATGCCGATGACAACTCCCAGAAAAAGAAAATTGCAGCTGCAGCAGATGGATCATATGGTGTTGATACCAACTGGTATATGGACATGGGGGGCGACGAATCATATCACGGGAGAGTTGGAGAAACTAACCATGCATGAGAAGTACCATGGTCATGATCAAATTTACACGGCGGCTAATGGTGCGGGTATGGAGATTAGTCGCATTGGTAACTCAGTTATCAACACCCCGCATAAAAATATTGTCTTAAAAGATATCTTGCATGTTCCAGATGCTTCCAAAACCCATCTTTCAGTTCATCGCATTGCTCTTGATAATAATGTCTTCCTAGAGTTTCACCCATATTTCTTTTTGACCAAGGATCAGGTCACGAAGAAGATTCTTCATAGAGGCGTCTGTGTTCAAGGGCTATATGCGTTGCTTCCTCAATACCGCAAGTTCAATAAACAAGTCTATGGCGCCATCAAGCTCTCGGCTGAAAGGTGGCATAGTCGTTTAGGTCATCCTTCATTTGCTACTGTTCATCAAATTCTTAGTGGAAATAAACTCCCCGTTGTTGGTGAGAGAAACTCAGAAACCATTTGTGACTCGTGTGAGAAAGCAAAAAGTCATCAATTACAATATCCTGTTTCCACTAGTGTTTCTACCAAACCTCTCCAGCTTATTTTTTCTGATGTATGGGGTCCTGCACCCACTTCGGTCGGTAGACACTCTTATTATGTGAGTTTTATTGATGACTATAGCAAGTATACTTGGATATATCTTCTTAAAAAGCGTTTGGACGTTTTTCAAGTCTTTCACAATTTTCAAGCTTTCGTTGAGCGGAAGTTTGATAGTAAAATCATTGCCATGCAATCAGATTGGGGCGGGCAATACGAGAAACTCAATACTGTTTTTCAAAAGATCGGCATCTCTCATCATGTATCATGTCCCCATGCTCATCAACAAAATGGTTCCGCAGAACGGAAACATAGACACATTGTTGAGGTAGGCCTAGCTCTTTTAGCTGCAGCCTCTATGCCATTGAAATTTTGGGACGAAGCTTTCCTTACCACCGTTCATCTTATTAACATGTGGCCTAGTCGTACTATTGCTCATGAAACTGCTACTGAACGTCTTCTCCATGTCACACCTGATTATACTACTCTTCGTGTTTGTGGGAGTGCATGTTGGCCTAATCTTCGTCCCTACAATACTCGCAAACTTTCGTTTCGCTCCCAACAATGTGTTTTCCTCGGCTATAGTGCTCAACATAAGGGTGTTAAGTGCCTCCATGTCTCCACTGGTCGTGTGTATATTTCTCGGGATGTTGTCTTTGATGAAACTCAGTTTCCTTTTGAAAAACTACATCCCAATGTCAGTGCCCTTCTTCGCAAGGAGATTCTTCTCCTTCCTCCACATCTATCCGGTGTTTCTCCTGTGGGTGTTGATGATTGTGTTGATCCAATTATGACTAATGCTTCTAATTCTGCATATGAGTCTACTGCTGCAGGTGATCATGCTGCTGAAAACTGGGCACAAAACGGTACAAAAACAGTTGAAAATGGTGCTCCTAGCTGTTCTGTACCTATCACAGCAATTCAGAGGCAAACTGCCTCGGGATCGGCGCCTCTGCACCCGCCAGCTTCGCTAGAATTAGCTCCGGGATCTCCATTGCACCAGGCGCACTCGCGCCCCGCGTCTGCAATCGATCGCACGGACTCCGACCCGACAATGGCCACGTGGGCCACTCCTACCGCGGGGCCAGCACGGTTCGCTCCCGAGCTCCGCGTCTACGCCAGGCGGGGCCCCACTCGGTCGCCTACGGGCGACATCACGTGCCTCGAGCTGGATCCACTGGGATCCTCTGCGGCTCCCTTCTCCTCCTCTGTGGAGCGAACGGGCACAGACGATCTGGCGGGACAGGGAGACACAGCAGACGAGGCCTCTAGATCAGCTCCAAGCGCTGATATTAGGTTTGCTGTGGCTGGTGGATCCTCTGTGCAGGACGCTGTGCAGTCGCCAACTGCTACGGTGCCATGTACACGTCTCCGCGCAGGTGTTATTCAACCCGTTAATTACAAAGTTAAATATGGCTTGGCTGCATCCACAGGTGAACCCCGCACACATCATGAGGCTCTTGCTGATCCCAAGTGGAAGGCAGCTATGGATGATGAGTTTCGAGCTCTTCAGAAAAATGGCACCTGACACTTGGTTCCTTCACGGCAAGGTAAAAATGTGATTGATTGCAAATGGGTATTTAGAATAAAAAGAAGGTCAGATGGCTCCATTGACCGGTATAAGGCTAGACTTGTTGCCAAGGGCTTCAAGCAAAGGTATGGCATAGACTATGAGGATACTTTCAGTCCAGTCGTTAAAGCTGCTACTATTCGTCTTGTGTTGTCTATTGCTGTGTCTAAAGGATGGAGCCTCAGACAGCTAGATGTGCAGAATGCGTTTCTTCATGGTGTTCTGGAAGAGGAAGTATATATGAAGCAACCTCCTGGGTTTGAAGATAAGAACAAACCATATCATGTGCGCAGACTTGATAAGTCACTTTATGGGCTGAAACAAGCCCCTAGAGCATGGTACTTGTTAGAGTTATAATATAAGTCATGTATCCCTTTGTATTTATCCCGTTGTATAAGGGGTTTCCTGCATATGTTCCACACCTGTACATGTATATATATCGGCCTATGGCCTCACGGGAATACAAGTTGCCTATTCCTAACATGGTATCAGAGCTAGGTTAATTTTTCGCTCCTCTCCCGTTTTCTCTCCTCTCCCGATCCTCTCCCGATCGAACCGATCGAAGCAGGCGGCTCTCTCGTTCTGCGATCGAAGCAGCAGGGGGATCTCCCGATCGGCGATCGAAGCAGCAGGGAAGCAGCAGCGGGCTCGATTGGCTGCTGCTCGATCTCCTCCTCTCCCAATCGAACCGCTCTCCCGATCGTTCAGCGCTCCGCCGCCTCCGCCTGATCGGCCCAGCAGGCCTGATCTGCTGATTTCTCGATCGCCTGCTGCTCGATCTCCTCCTCTCCCGATCGAACTGCTCTCCCGATTGTTCAGCGCTCCGCCGCCTCTGCCTGATCGGCCCAGCAGGCCCGATCTGCTGATTTTGGATTCCTAAAAAAATTAATAATAAAAAATGTCTGCTGCATCTGGCTATGTTGCTATCCCTCACTGTCCGGTGATCTTTGATGGTACTAACTAAACTGAGTTCACTGGCTTCATGTGCATTCACATGCGTGGCATCCGTCTCTGGGGTGTTCTTTCTGGCGAGGTCTGTTGTCCGCCACGTCCGGTTCCTCCGGTGGCTCCTATTCCGCCGACTCCACCGGTTCTTCCTACGGATGCTAATCAGGCCGCCAAGGATGCAACTAAGCTTGCTGATGAGGCTGCTGATCGTGCTTATGATGAGAGGGTGTTGGCTTATGAGGAGGCTCTTCAGACGTATCATGGTGCTATGTCTGTTTACACCTAGTGGCTTGATGATGATGCTCGTGCTGCAGCTGTTCTCACTGCTAGTGTTCTGCCTCAGTTTGCTTCTGAGTTTCTGGGTATTCCTACTGTCTTTGAGATGTGGACCCGTCTTCGTCAGCGCTATGAGCCCTCTGGTGATGCCCTGTACCTTTCTGTGGTCCGTCAGGAGCATGCTCTTCAGCAGGGTGACTCTACTGCTGATGACTTCTATGCACACAGTTCTGCTATCTGGCGCCAGCTTGATTCTCTCCGCAGTGCTGGTTGTCGTACTTGTCCCTGTTGCCAGGCTGTCCAGGCCAATTTGGATTTTCATCGCGTCTACGAGTTCCTGTCTAGGCTTCGTAAGGAGTTTGAGCCCCGGTGTGCTCAGTTGTTTGCTCGTGGCCGTATTTCTCTTATGGAGGCTCTTTTTGAGATTCGTGCTGAGGAGACTCGCTTACGTGGTGCTGGTTTGCTGGAGGTTCCCTCTGTGCTCGCTACTCGGTCTTCTTCCACGCCACCCGCTGCACCGACCCCTTTTCGCTCGAGTGCTCCGCCACTCTTGCCCACTCCTTCTGACGGCTCAGGTCGTCCCCGTCCATATTGTGACTACTACAACAATGATGGTCATATTGAGTCCCAGTGCTACAAGAAGAGGAAACACCTGCGCATGGCACGATCATCATCTTCAGGGACTTCGTCATCTACCTCGACAGCTTCAGCCATTGCTTTGACTGAGCAGGATATTCTGAGACTTAAGCATCTGCTTGCGGCTTCAGGTTCTTCCTCGACGGGTACTGTTGGTTCTGTGACTGATGCTTCCCGCCCTGAGCAACTGCCCTCTACATAGTCAGGTACATCCCCATGGGTTCTGGATTCTAGAGGTTCTTTTCATATGTCTTCTCATTCTTCCACTTTGTCCTCTCTTCGATTGCTGGATTCTCCTGTTCATGTATTCACTGCTGATGGTACTCCACTTTCTGTTGCTAGTAGAGGCAATCTTTCCACTCCTTCTTATTTTGTTCCTGATGTTGCTCATGTTCCTCGACTTACCATGAATCTGTTTTCTGCTGGTCAACTTACTGATTCTGGTTGTCGCGTCATCCTTGACACTGACTCTTGTTCTGTCCAGGACCGTCGCACGCACACTCTGGTTGGGGCTGGCCCTCGCTGCCGTGATTCTCAGGGTCTTTGGGAGTTGGACTGGCTTCATGTTCCTTCCGTTGCCACCACCATCGCCAGTTCTTCTGCTTCTGTCGCCTCCGTTACTTGTTCCTTCCAGCAGTGGCATCATCGACTTGGTCATCTGTGTGGTTCTCGGTTGTCTTCTATAGTTCGTCGAGGTCTTCTGGGGTCTGTCTCAGGAGATGTCTCTTTAGAGTGTCAGGGTTGTCGTCTTGGCAAGCAGATTCAGTTACCATATTCACATAGTGATTCAGTGTCTAATCGTCCTTTCGATTTAGTTCATTCTGATGTATGGGGTCCGGCCCCTTTCGCTTCGAAACGTGGTCATAAATACTATATTATTTTCATAGATGATTTCTCTCGTTACACATGGCTTTATTTCATGACTTCTCGTAGTGAGGTGTTGTCTATTTATAAGCGTTTTGCTGCCATGGTTCATACTCAGTTCTCTTCACCCATTCGTGTTTTTCGTGCTGACTTCGCTGGTGAGTATATCTCTAAGATGTTGCGTGGTGCTCTTGCTGAGCAAGGGACTCTCTCTCAATTCTCTTGTCCTGGTGCTCATGCTCAGAATGGTGTGGCTGAGCGAAAGCATCGACATCTTCTTGAGACGGCTCGTGCATTGATGATTGATGCCTCTCTCTCGCCTCATTTTTGGGCTGAGGCCGTCTCCACATCCACCTATCTTATCAATATACATCCTTCCGCTGCTCTATAGGGTGGTGTTCCTTTCGAGCGACTTTTTGATCGTTCTCCCGATTATTCGATGCTTTGCTCGTTTGGTTGTGTTTGCTATGTTCTTCTTGCCCCTCGCGAACGCACCAAACTGACCGCTCAGTCTGTTGAGTGTGTCTTCTTAGGCTACAGTGATGAGCATAAGGGCTATCGTTGTTCGGATCCTATCGGTCATCGGATGCGTATATCTCGAGACGTGACTTTTGATGAGTCTCGTCCCTTCTACCCACGCCCATCTTCCTCGACTTTTTCAGTGCAGGATATCTCTTTCCTCACTTTTCCTGACTCACCTATCACCCCGGTCGAGCCTGTACCTCTCCGTTCCACTTCCTCTCCTTCTTCACCTCTAGTTGATTTGCAGCCACCATCCTCCCCGGTCTCCTCGCCTAGCATGTCACCGGGTTCTCCATCTTCATCTCCGGTGACTTCCTCCCCGGTCTCCTCTCCTAGCATGTCACCGGATTCTACACCTTCATCTCTGGTGACTTCTTCGTCGCCACCCCCCGATTCTACCTTGGCGATTCCTCCTCCTATTATTCCATCTTTTCCTCAGCATTACACTCGTCGTCCACGACCTGTCGATGCCTCTGTGGATGAGTCGTCATCTTCCTCTCAGCCTACTTATGGCTTGCGTTCTCGTCCTCGTCCGCCTGTTGATCGCTTTGGATTTCCCACCGCTGGTGCTGCTGTTCTTGAGCCGACTTCTTACCGTCAGGCTGTTGTTCATCCTGAATGTCAGTTTGCGATGGCAGAGGAGATTGCTGCCCTTGAATGCACTAGTACCTGGGATCTTGTTTCTCTTCCTCCCGGAGTCCGTCCGATCACTTGTAAGTGGGTCTACAAGGTTAAGACTCGCTCCGATGGTTCTCTTGAGCGTCACAAAGCTCGTCTTGTGGCTCGTGGTTTTCAGCAGGAGCATGGTCGTGATTATGACGAGACTGTTGCTCCTGTGGCCCATATGACCATTGTTCGTACACGTCTTGCCGTTGCCTCCGAACGCCACTGGTCTATATCTCAGCTTGATGTTAAGAATGCCTTTCTTAATGGTGAGCTGCGTGAGGAGGTGTACATGCAACCACCACGTGGGTATTCTGTTCCTGATGGCATGGTATGTCGTCTTCGTCGCTCTTTCTATGGCCTTAAGCAAGCCCCCCGCGCCTGGTTTGAGCGCTTTGCCTCTGTGATCACTGCTGCTAGTTTTTCAGCAAGTGCTCATGATCCAGCATTGTTTATTCACCTTTCTCCTCGTGGTCGGACTCTTCTTCTTCTCTATGTTGATGACATGATCATCACGGGGGATGACCCCGAGTATATTGCCTTTGTAAAGGCACGTCTTAGTGAGCAGTTTCTTATGTCTGATCTTGGACCTCTTCGCTACTTTCTTGGGATTGAAGTCTCTTCTACCTCTGATGGCTTTTTTATATCCCAGGAAAAGTATATCCAGGATCTTCTTGCTCGTGCTGCTCTTACTGACGAGCGCGTTGTTGAGACTCCTATGGAGCTCATTGTTCACCTCCGTGCTACTGATGGTGATCCTCTCCCTGAACCGACGCGTTATCGTCATCTTGTTGGCAGTCTTGTCTATCTAGCTGTCACTCGTCCGGACATCTCTTATCCGGTTCATATTCTGAGTCAGTTTGTCTTTGCTCCCACATCGGTTCACTATAGTCATCTCCTTCGTGTTCTCCGATATCTTTGAGGCACGATCTCTCACCGTCTATTCTTTCCTCGCTCCAGTTCTTTACAGCTTCAGACCTATTCGGATGCTACGTGGGCTAGTGATCCTTTAGATCGCCGTTCACTTTCTACTTACTGTGTTTTTCTTGGTGGTTCTCTCATTGCCTGGAAGACGAAGAAACAGCTTGCAGTTTCCCGTTTGAGTGCCGAGGCTGAGTTGCGAGCAATGGCTCTTTTGACAATAGAGGTGACTTGGTTACGGTGGTTACTTCAGGATTTTGGTGTTTCTGTCACTACACCGACTCTGATCTTATCTGACAGTACAGGTGCTATCAGCATTGCGCGCGATCCTGTGAAGCATGAGCTCACCAAGCATATTGGTGCTGATGCTTTCTATGTGCGCGCTGGTGTGCAGGATTAGGTTATTGCTCTTCAGTATGTGCCTTCCGAGTTACAGTTGGCGGATTTCCTGACGAAGGCCCAGACTAGAGCACAACATGGTTTTTCTCTCTCCAAACTCAGTGTTGTTCATCCACCATGAGTTTGAGGGGGGGGGGGGTGTTAGAGTTATAATATAAGTCATGTACCCCTTTGTGTTTATCCCGTTGTATAAGGGGTTTCCTGCATATGTTCCACACATGTACATGTATATATATCGGCCTATGGCCTCATGGGAATACAAGTTGCCTATTCCTAACAGTACTCTCGTCTAAGTACAAAGTTGCAGCAACTTGGTTTTGTTCCTTCAAAGTCTGACACCTCACTGTTTATATATCACAAGTCACATATATCCATCTTTGTGCTTATTTATGTTGATGACATCATTGTTACAAGTTCCTCCAATGAAGAAGTGACTGTTCTTTTGTCATATTTGAACTCAGAATTTGCTCTCAAGGACTTGGGGGACTTGCATTTCTTCCTTGGTATTGAGGTTAAGAAAAACAGAGAAGGTGGCCTTCATCTTTCTCAGGAAAAATATGCAAGTGATCTTTTGCAGAGAGTTGGGTTGCAGAATTGTAAACCCTCACCAACACCTTTGTCCAGTTCAGAAAAACTCTCTCTTAGTGAAGGAGAACTTCTGAGTCAGGAGGATGGCACCAAGCACAGAAGTTTCGTAGGAGCACTTCAGTATTTGACTCTTACCAGACCTGATATCTCTTTTTTAGTAAATAAAGTTTGTTAGTTTCGTCATGCACCTACTACTGCGCACTGGACTGCTGCAAAACGCATATTAAGATATGTGAAACATACTTTGAGTGTTGGATTGACCTTGAGTAAATCTTCATCTACTCTTGTGAGTGCTTTTTCTGATTCTGACTGGGCAGGTTGTTTGGATGACAGAAGATCAACTTGAGGTTTTGCAGTTTTGTTTGGTCCTAATTTAGTCTCCTGGTGTCCAAAAAAACATGCTACAGTTTCCAGGTCAAGTACTGAGGCAGAATAGAAGGCATTGGCAAATGCTACAACTAAGATCATTTGGGTTAAGGCTATTCTCAAGGAGCTTGGTTTTCATCAAACAGAAACTCCTTGTCTTTGGTGGATAATCTTGGTGCCACATATCTAGCTGCAAACCCTGTCTTTCATGCCAGAACCAAACACATTGCGATAGACTATCACTTAGTCAGAGAAAGAGTTGCAAACAAAGAACTGGACATTCGCTTTGTGCATTCAAGAGATCAAGTTGCAGATGGATTCACAAAAGCCTTGGCTACGAAACCTTTTGAGGAGTTTAGACGTAATCTCAACTTGCAAAGTTTTGATTAAGGGAGGGTGTTAACCATGTAATATTGTGTGGGCCGGACTAGTTCCTTGGGCGCCACACCTTGGGGTAGATCTTTTCTGTTTAAGTATCTATCTCTATTCCCTAAATCTCTCTCTTTCTGTAATCTCCTCAACCGAACATGTATATCCCCTCGAGAGGGTTATCTCGCCATCTAATATATATATATATATATATATATATATATATATATATATATATATATATATATATATATATATATATATATATATATATATATATATATATATATATACATAGTTAAGGGAGTTGAGACACTTCATCAATAGCTTTCAAACTGCACTTAGTTTGGAACGCATGAAACTGGCTACTATCGACTTATTAAAGTACGAATGATGTCTTATTTAGAGCTCAGTTGTGGAAGGCGTCATCACCATTGCAAATGTCACGATTATGATGTTTGTCATTTGTGCTGGTGGATGGTTAGGATCCCAGAATGGCTGGCCTGGTTATGATGTTCCAAAGGGGTAAAGTTAAGGTTTATAAATTGCCTATTGGAATGCATAGAATCCCATGTGGGTATGGCTCTAATATTTGCTTGTTGGTACGCAGTTACTTCCCGAACGATGCAAGTGGAGTTTTTTCCGGATCAGCAACCCTCTTCTTTGTTTACATTGGCTTTGATGCAGTTGCTAGTACATCTGAAGAGGTTGGCCTTTGTTCTGTCACCATTGAAGAAGTAGTCGTGTTCCTTTGTGGTGTAAATTCTCTCTTGCAGTCTTTGTACTTTAGTGAACACTACTTTTAATGTGCAGTGACATGATAATTTTTATTTGTCAAAGTACTTTCCAGGTGAAGAATCCTCAACGTGATCTTCCATGGAGAATGTGTTTGACCTTGTCACTGTGCTGCTTCCTCTACATGATGGTTTCTGCTGTTATTGTCGGTCCAGTGCCATATTATGCAATGGATCCTGACACCCCTATTTCATCTACATTTGCTCATTATGGAATGCAATGGGCAGCGTAAGTGCCAGCAGCCCTTTGAGCCACATGACATGGCTGTTAAGACAATTATAATCGTACATTGTATTTATTTCAGTTGTGAGCATTACTCGATCGTACATATCTCTGTGAAAATGCAGGTATGTCATTTCTAGTGGGGCTGTTCTTGCTCTCATAGCATCACTGATTGGCGCTATTCTCCCTCAGGTACATAAGAACGCAGAAATTAGAACATCAGTATATGCCATCGCCATTTCAGTCACCTCCTCCCGGCACATGATATGTAGGTTGACTAGGAAATGAAACAAGTGAAACTTCTTAATGTTAGGGTCTTGCAATGAAGTCATAAATAGTTCTATTTAGGTTAGACTATTATTGTATTTCTACTGAGAAACAAAAGATTTTGCAAATTACAGCAGGAACCAGAACTGATTAGTTTATTCTATTTCTTGTCTTTGGTCAGCCAAGAATTGTCATGGCTATGGCAAGAGATGGACTGCTTCCCCCAATGTTCTCAGCTGTTGGTCAACGGACTCAAGTCCCAACATAGCCAGCCGAACGGGAGCGCTCCGAGAATCTGGCTCCGCCGAGACGAGGAATCCCGCATGCAAATTTATGAGAGATGAGAAGCAGCGCCGGCCCAGCTCCCAGAAATTGAGAAGCGGGAGTTGCACGAAATTACGAGGGAATGCCCTTCTGAAGTGCCTCACGAACCGTTTTCCTCTCGCTCCAGTCATTCACGAACCGTTTTCCTCTCGCTACAATCTTTCGCGAACTGTTTTCTCTCGCTATAGAGTGTCGCTGCTGCCGAACGCTCACCCAGCTCCAGCGAGAAGCTAGCTCGCGCTGGCTCCAGGGGAAGCTCGCTCGTTTCGGAAGCAGGAGAGCTTCCGAACGGGGCCTGAATGTTCTATACATGCCTAATTTAGGTTCAGTTTGTGGTTGCTGAACACGTGAACTGTAAATAGTCATTTAAGCAGGGAAAGTTCGTGAGCCAAATCGTAAATAGAGAAAAGCTAGCTGGGAAATTGGGATTATCACAATCTACTGCAATGCCAAACACAGCGTTAGAGCATCTCCAAGAGCCCGCCCAACGCGTCGCACGCTAAAAACTACTTTGCCGCGCGTCCATCGCCTGGTTTGGCGCGGCGGGCAGCTCTGCCTCCAGCAGCCGCGCTAAAATGCAGCGCACGAGCGTAGCTCCAGCAGCGCGCAAAAATGCAACGCGCGTGAGCAGCCGATGCTTGCCATATGTTGCATTTTGGACACAAATTGAATTTCAACATCCAAAACATAGATAGTTCTCCTTCTACAATACAGAGATAGTTTCATAGCCTCCTCTATGATACATAGATTTCAAAGCCTCATCCTACTAGTCGGACTCCGCCCTCCTACGATACACTACTACTACTACTACTACTCGTCATCCTCCGACTCAGACTCCGCCTTGGTGATGTCCTCGTCCAATGTCTCAATGTAGGCGTCAAGGAACCGATCATCATCGGAGCTCCAGGACGACACATCTTCTAGCGCGATGTGAAATTTAGCGGCCGCCTTCCGCGTTCGCTTGTCCTCGCCATAGGCGGCTCGCTCCACCCTCCTCTTTTCCCTCTTGGCCCTTCTCTCGGCGAAGAACTGTTGCTCGTTGGTGATGTTTTGCGGGAAGCGTTGGTGCCACAACACCATGGCTTCCACGTCCATCTGGGCCAGGCTGAGACGGCGCTCCCGCCTCCAGTTCTCGCGGTGATCCTCGTCGGTGATAAGCCGCGGGGGGGGGGG
>LR738709.1:284501045-284622033 GCA_902687465.1 Secale cereale | reverse complement strand
GGGGGGGGGGGGGGGGGACGCCAACTCCTGTGCCCGCTCCCGCATCGCCACGTCAGGGAAGTTCATCTCCCAACGGGAGCGCCGGAGGTGCCACGCCGCAGCGTCGTACGCGCGGGCACCCTTGAGGGCGGTGTCGAAAGTGCCGAGGTGAAGGCGTACGTCGCCGGAACGAATCTCGGCGGAGTAGGTGCCGGACAGGCGCACGCGGACGCCGCGGTAGCCCGAAACTCCCCGGCGGCGCGGCGGCATGATGGGAGCTCGTCGGCGGCGAGGCAAGAAAGTGGTAGAGAGAGCGAGGAGATGTGGATAGCGATAGAACGGTGTGTGGCGAGCGCCGCTATTTTATAGGCTCGTCGGAAGCGGTGCGCCAAATTTAGCGCGCGCCCACCCGCTTTCTTCCGCGCGCGTGCAATCGTTTCCCGCGCGCTTATTTCCCGCCGCCGCCGAAGCGCGTGAAAACTTCCCGGCGTGCTAAATCGGCTTTACCGTGCGCGTGTCTTTTGACGCGGCTGTCGGAGATGCTCTTGGCCATCATGCATTCTATCTGCTTTTCTCAGCTTTCATCCACTACTGAAATTAGCTGCGAGCTGAAACTGACTCCCCTGCAGTACTGTTTACTTTTACGTCATAATCCTCATGCATAAATTTCCTTGCAAGATATTGTTATCTATCAAGCTACGTTCAAGCTACATCGTGTGCTACCCCCTAGCTTTCCTTTCACGATTACTGATAGGATATGTGCCAGTATTCTTTTAATATACGTTCTCTTCCTTTATGCAATCAGTTGATGAAGCACCTACTGACAGTGAGATCGCCAATATGGTAAGGCGACAAAAAGCTAAAAGATGCATAGTGATGGTTTGCTTTGGGGTCGTCATCTTTGTGCCAGCGGTTTCTTTCTCCTCTTTGCCATCGTAAGTAATAATTCAGTCATATGCCGGCCTAGTTAACCCTAAGTATTTTATGTCTGTGTTCGCACGTGAACACGTCACCCTGCACCCTCGAGGCTGGAGGTCATGCACCGCAGCTCACGTCGAAGGAGACCGGCCCGGAAGCGCGGTGCGCAAGCAATCCGGCAAGCGCTTTTGTAGAAGCGAACCCCCGCTTGTCCGGGAGAGACCTCGTCAGGACTCGCGGCGGCTATGGGCTGCCCTAGGTCGACCCGATCGCCCCTAGGGCCTCGTGGATCGTCGCCCTACAACAAGAAGAACGAACGAAGAACGAGGAAGAAGAACAAGGGAGAGGGATAAAGGTAAAGGTAAAAAGTGGTAGATGAATTGATCGATTGTGTGTTGTTCAATAGGTCGTCACCCCTTAGATATATAAGAGGTGGATGGACTTCCCATACAAAAAAAGGACTCCAAATCACGTCAAAATCTTTCCAAAATTAACCGAACTCGGATTTAGGTAAGTCTGAAACATCAGTTCGGTTTTTAGGTCCCACAGGCCACAAGCGACCTCGGACGAAGATGAGCCCAAAAGCAAAATTGACCGTTTCAACGAGACGAACAACCTTCGTGTTAAACGTTTTTCGATTAGAAGCAACCTTCTAGGACAAAACGGTCGCGGAAAATATTTGTTTGCTCGCGCTACCCATCAGACATGTGTCTGGTGGGGCGCGCCATATTTCGCCTCGTGATAGGGCTATATTCTGACAGCTCTAACTTTTGCATACGAATTTGGATTGGGACGATTTTTTCTATCAAAATCGACCATTTCGACGAGATGAAGACAATTCATGTAGAATATTTTCTCATTTGAGGCCACCTTGGGGGCGTAATCAGACGAATAGTGTTCTGGATACAAAATTTCAATACTTCAAACACAACTTCGGCCTTAGAGATGAGACCGGATGGCTATGTCCCAAATATCAAAATTTCTCCTTTTGACGATACAAAACTTTCTCACTTTGAGCACTTTTCCATTTGAAGCCTTCTTAATTATATTTTCAACCATGCCAAAATCTAGTGTCAACACATGCCTCCTTGTTTTTTGACAAAGCTTGCGTGGCGAAAAATAACTTGCACAATGCTCTTTCTAAGGACGATGTCAACACTTCATCGATCATTTGTTTTGTACGTGCTTAGGACAATAAGTATATATCGTCCATTTAGATTAGCAACAAAAGTGAAGCTAATCAAACATATGATGATTTGGTAATGCCCTTTCATGATGTAAGATTAAAATAAGCCCACTGAGGATAACCAATCAAAACTGATGACAAATTCCATGGCATTTTTTTTTCCGAAAAGGGTGCTTTATTACTTAAAAGGTTTAAGCATTATACCCGACCTCTGCATAACTAAGGGTGTGTTTGGATCCCTCGCATGCTTACCTGGCTGGGCAAAGCTAGCCTTGCCGACGAAGGCTAGCCAAATTTGCTCGCTCATGGAAATGAGGAAAAGGCTGGAAATTGCAGGTAACGAGACGGGCTTGCCCAGAAACCAAACCCATCGCTTATTTGCTTCGCGAGGCTAGACGAGCGCTTGCCCGGGAACCAAACATGTCCTAAGATGCACACAACCAAATAAGATCCTCTCACACAAAATGAAAATAAAAAGACGAATTACAACGAAACATGTAGAGTCCGTATAACGCCTAATATGGAGGGGGGCCAATCCTTAGATCATGCTGCCACCCATGTTGGGTAAAAGTATCCCTCGCTGTAGCCTCCAATCGTGTACACACCTTCGTAAATAAGCCTCGATTCTCCACGCGTTGTAGAGAGGACCATAAACGAAGAGTCCCGGTACATCTGTAGATAACCTGCAACAGAGAAGTACTTTTATCATTAAAAACGTTATCATTTCTACATAGCCAAAGCGACCAATGTAATCAGTTGCCAAATACATTAGCAACACTACAGGGAGTATATAAGCCATAAGCTATTTGGATGAATGACCATATAGAACGAGTCAATTTGCATTGGAAGAATAAATGTTTAATTGTCTCCCCATGGTGACAAAATACACATTGCGGGCTTCCATGCCAATTCCTATTAATAAGTTTATCTTTAGTAAGAATGACTCCACGACGAAGATACCATGCAAATATTTTATTCTTAAGAGGTATCTTCATCTTCCAGATCTTCTTGTTATTAACAATTGGCACATCGGACTGGATGAACGCTCTATACATAGAATCCACTGAGAATTGTCCATTCCCATGGAGGTTCCATCGGAATACATCAGACCCATGTGAGAATTGCACCATGGACAACCGTTGGAGCAGGATATTCTACGATTGGAGTCTGGGTCCAATTAAGTCTCTTCTGAACGTCACATTTGGCGGAAATGATTCCAATACCGTGGAGATAGTATCACCTTTGTGGCGCACAATGTTGAGCCGGATATTGTTCCTGGAGTGTGGCATTTTCTAGCCACTTGTCCTCCCAGAATCTAATTTCCGAGCCGTCCTTAATCGAGAAGGATCTATAGCAGAAGAAATATTTCTTCGTAGCCATTAGACCTGCCCAAAAGTGGGAATCCCCAGGCTTCCAATATACTTGGGATACCGCCTTGGAACCCACATATTTCCTCCTTAGGAGGGTTTGCCATACACCATCTTTCGTTAGTAATTTAAACAACCATTTGCCGAGGAGGGCCCTATTCTTAACCTCAAGGTCATGAATGCCCAACCCGCCTTGGTCTTTGGGACGGCAAACCAAACTCCATTTAGCCAGTTGATATTTCTTTCTCTCACTATCTCCTTGCCAAAAGAATCTTGATTGGAAGTAATCCAATCTATGTAAAACTCCTTTCGGTAACAGGAAGAAGGAAATCATATATAGTACCATATTATTAAGTACTGAATTTATGAGGACCAATCTTCCACCCAGAGATAGCAGTTTACCTTTTCAACTGCTAAGTCTTTTTTGCAGTTTCTCCTCGACGTGTTTCCGTTCAACATTTGTGAGTCTCCGATAATGTATCGGTATCCCCAAATATGTGATTGGAAACTGACCCAACCCGCATCCGAACAGTTCAGCGTACAGGTGGGCCTCGTCTTGAGCCTCGCCAAAGCAAAACAATTCACTTTTATGAAAATTGATTTTTAGACCCGAGAGTTGCTCGAATGCTGATAAAATAAGTTTCAGATTTCTTGCTTTCTCGAGGTCATGATCCGTGAAGAGAATCGTATCATCGGCATATTGAAGTATAGAGAGACCACCATCAACTAGATGATTTACTACCCTATCAATTTGGCCATCAACCTTGGGACGCTCAATCATGACCGCTAGCATGCCCGCCATTATATTGAATAGCATGGGCGATACCGAGTCACCCTGTCGCAATCCCTTCTTCGTTTGGAAATAGTGTCCAACCTCATCATTGACCTTAATGGCAACACTACCTCCAGAAAAGAAGCATGGATCATAGCGCGCCACTCTGCAGAAAATCCTTTTATTCTGAGAGTCTATTGAAGAAAAGGCCACTTGACTTTGTCATAAGCCTTTTCAAAGTCTATTTGAGTACCACCCCATTTAACTTTTTCCGGTGTAATTCATGGACTATTTCATGAAGGATAACAGCTCCATCTAGGATGTGTCTGCCTTGCATAAAAGCTGTCTGTGAAGGGCGAACCAAATGTTCAGCAACCGAATTTAGCCTAATAGTCGCAACCTTCGTGAATATTTTAAAACTAACATTAAGGAGGCAAATAGGTCTATATTGTTGTATCCTTTCAGCCTCATTAACCTTAGGTAATAAAATAATCTCACCAAAGTTTAAGTGAAACAATTCTAGTTGGCCAGCATGTAGGTCGGTAAATAAAAGTAGGAGATCCGGTTTGATGACTTCCCAGAATTTCTGATAGAACTCAGCGGGAAAACCATCCGGACTCGGGGCTTTGTTAAGCTCCATTAGTAAAACTTCCTTTCTAACTTCCTCCTCGGAGTATGGGGCTGTTAGAAAGTTGTTTTCCTCATCAGAGACCTGAGGGATGTCATTTGTTCGGGTCTCATCCATCGAGAAGTTTCCTTCCTCTGGGGTTGTGAACAGATTTTTATAATAATTAGTGATATAAGATTTAAGTTGCTCATGCCCCTCAATCACTCACTCATCCTGTTGTAGGGAATGAATAATTTTCTTCCGGTGTCTGCCATTGGAGACTCCATGGAAATATCTAGTATTCGAATCACCTTTCAGGATAAATTGAGAGTTAGAATGTTGGTACCATTTGAGTTCCTCTTCACGCAGCATGTTAGCTATCTATGCATTAGAATGATTCTTGATCTTGATTTCATGCTCAGATAGAGGTCTAACCTCTGCTAAAGCTTCTAATTCATCAATGATAGATGAAAGACGAAGCTTCTCCTTTTTGAGGATACCCACCGTATGTCTGGCCCAACCACTAAGAAATTTACGTAATGCACGTATTTTGTTATTTCATCTGTGTATTCGGGTAGGCCCGGTGACTGGTTTCTCCCACACCTCCTTGACCATGTCATGGAAGCCATCCCGAAGCAAACACCCAAATTCGAACTTGAACTTGCGTCTATGTTGTGGTCGTGGCAACCCAGTAGTTAGAAGAATGGGTGTGTGGTCTGATATAGCCTCGATACGAGGTAGAGCACGAACAAAAACCATAGGAAATTTTGATTCCCAGCGGTATCCATTAAAACGCGATCTAGTTTCTCATATGTCAGTTCCGGAAGATTGTTCGCCATGGCATAGGCATCAACGACATTGTTGAAGGAAATGGATAATGTGTGGACCGAAGATGTTGAAACCTTCGGCTTGGTCCTTCATAGTTTTTACTCTTTTCCTTCTTCACCTTTGCCGCACTCCTTGTAAAGGAAGCTTGCACATAATTCTTATTTTGAATACTTCCTTTGGGAACCCATGCCATGTTTCTCTTTTCAAGTTCTTGTGCACTAAGCTTTTGCAACTTCTTCTTTTGCCAATACGATAAGCCGAGTGGGCACCCCGGCTGCGATTTTGTTTGAAGTAATGGCAATTCTTGTTTTACCTTGTGCACTCTCACCTTCTTCCCTTCAGATTTGGCACTTGATTGATTAGCCTCATTGCCTTTTGTAGCAAATGTCAACACTTTAATTGACTCTTTTTCATTTGAGATCATATCTGAAGTGGCACTATTACGACAATCTCTTTTAACGCGGTATACTTGCTCAACCATCTCCTTATTCTTCCTTGTGCTCCGGACCGATTCTTTTTTATTGAAACGGTCTTGAACATATGACTGCTCATTGAACGTTGGTCTTCTTGGAGCTGCATAATATTGGCCAGATGGTTTATAATAATATGGAGAATGTGCCCTTGTATCATACTTGTCCCGTGATGGATATGGATTTACGTGAGCATAGGGAGGCATTGACGACCCAAAATAAGGATATGAACAAGTTGCATTCAAATTCTCTTCTTGCCAATATTGATCCTTGGATTTGCGCCTAGGGGGTGATCTTGATGCTTTTACATTAGTTGGTCGATAAGCACCGTTCTCCTCACTTATCTTCTGATATTTTTCCAATAGTTGCACGATATTGACTTTTGGCTTTTTACCTTTGTGCTTAGGTCGGCCTTTGTTTTCTTTGGTTGTGCTTGCACCGGTCTTCAGATTTTCTTGTTGCCCCCCAGTCCTTGGCATCTCCATTGTAGCTTCGATGGAATTCTCGCCCTCAAGATTATGTTCATTATGCTCTTCAACAACTTCTTTACTTGAAAGCTTGATCCCATCACCTGTAGTTTTTACCTTCTCTTTAAATGGATTGGCTTGAAGCAGCCGATGCAAAACCCTTTTACCATCGGGACCAATTGGAATAGACTCGTCATCTCTTGGTGTCTCAGCAAATTTCAATCGTCCTTTATCAATGGCCAATTTAGCTATTTGACGAAACATGTTGCAATCCTCAATACTATGCTTGAACGAATCATGCAACTTACAATAAATTCGTCCTTGAATAGATGGCTTGACATGGTGATCAAGAATTCTAATGTAATTATTTTTTAACAACAAATCAAAGATTTGATCACACATGTTTGAATCGAAGGTATACATTTTGTTTTCTAGCTGATCTTGGTGTGCGAACGGCTTTGGAGGTAAGCAAACGAATGGTTCAGATTTAAAATCTCCCCACTCGGCTATGCATTGTGTTTTGCACTCTATCTCCGATGTCTTTGGATAAGATATAATATTAGCATCGGATTTCTCAAAAGAATTTAACATTGGCTTTATATTTCTGAAACGAAAATAGTTAGAACACACATGCTTCAATTGAGACCATGCGTAAGCCAAGTATGAAGCAAGTAAAGCTACCCAATTAGATATGAACTTTAAATAAAGCAATGAGAGAAGCTTTGGCTGCAATAATAAGTCACTATCGGTCTCTTCGAATGGCACAATGTATTGACCGATATGCTTTGTAACAATTTTATTGCTAATAAGTAAATTAGCCTTCATCATTGGTCTTTCAAAATTACTTACGAGATTTTTTCTAATATATGCATCAACAATAAAGCTGTGACCAAATCTGAAAATAGACAAATCACTTGCTAGACATAACTCTTCATACACGCTGGGAGAGCATGATGGTGGTGTTACTTGAATAATACTTTGCTCCACTTTTAAATGACTCTCTAGTGCATTGGTGTTCTCTTTTTCTTCAATAAATTCAGTACACATAATATTTGATTCGGCTTTTTTAATAACCGAATTAACTTTGTTATTTGAATCACCACTCTTTCTTTTTTTGATTCGCAAGGCTGCTTGTTCTTGTCTAAATTCAGCAAATATTGCAGCTAGGCTATCTTTAAGCTTTTTTCGACCAATTTCAGCCCAATCTTCATCGGATTGCCCCCCAATACTTTGAGACGCTTTCGGCAATGGTGTGTTGCCGAAATTCTATAACTGTGCAGGGGCAACATGATATGCTATGTTACTAGGTAAAGATACATGCACTCTGGTAGAATTCTCACTTATTCGGCCATGTGCATGAAGCTGCGGAGCCGAATTATGAACATCTACAATTGCGTATGGTGCCGAAAAATTAGTAGCATGAGGTATAGCATAAGATGTTTGAGGGTAATTGGCCGAATAACTAGTAGTAATATGACCAATTCCCCTATCCACCGGCATGTTTGGATTAACATGTTGCAAATTAGTTGCCGATGAATAAAAAGATGAAACACTATGTTGCATGCCATTGAAAGTTCCTACATGGGGTATTTCAACTTGATTAACCAAACTCATCATGTCGTTCATCGCCATATAGATTTGTGGGGTTGCCGATACATGGGAGTTGGGATACATATGTTGCATGTTTCTAAAATTATATGAAATTGAAGCATGAAGATTATTCCGAATCGACCGTTGCACATAATTAGATGCATGATTGATAAAACTAGGGCTAACTGATACAATATGCTCATTAGATGATCTAGCAACAACATATGCATTATTTGCATCTACATAAGTGAATTGGGTATTCATGTTACCTTTGTAGATTGCGAACTCTAAATGATGATCTCTTCGTAGCAAGAACGGGCAAAAAGTGTGTTCGCACACGAACACGTCACTGTGTACCCTCGACGCCGGGGGTGATGCACCGCAGCTCACGTCGAAGGAGACCCGTCCGGAAGCGTGGTACGCAAGCAATCCGGCGGGCACTTTTGTAGACCCGAAGCCCCGCTTGCTCGGGAGGGACCCAGTCAGGGCTCGCGGCGGCTATGGGCTGCCCTAGGTCGACCTGATCGCCCCTAGGGCCTCGTGGATCATCGCCCTGCAACAAGAAGAACGAACGAAGAACGAGGAAGAAGAAGAACAAAGGAGAGTGATAAAGGTAAAGGTAAAAAGTGGTAGATGAATTGATCAATTGTGTGTTGTTCAATCGGCCGTCACCCCTTAGGTATATACTAGGAAAAATGCCCGTGCGTTGCACCGGGAGAAAAACAACATCACATCTCTAAGAATGACTCAAGACCTTCACTCAGGCTCATGTCCTCTATTTTAACATAGCAATCCAACAATGTTGTCGCTTATACTCCCTCACATCCTTCCCCCTCCCTTATGTGTGGTCTGTAATTGCAATACACGTTAAGATATAAAATAATAATTAAAGTCCTATTATCCAAAATAATAATTAAAGTCCTATTATCCACAATATTCTCACGATAGGCGGAAGTAATAATTGATTGTAATATTAATAATTTATTATCCACAATATTCTCATGATATCCAAAAGTCAAAAACAAAAGAGCAAATATAAATGTATGCTTAGAAACTCGGGAAAAAATTCCACTCAAACAACTTTACAAGTAACAAAAAACCAAAGGAGGGCAACATTATTCAAACTATTTTGGTTTAAAAACAAAAATAGTTTAAGTTTGTAAATCCCATAACTTTCTCAAAATACAGATAATAAGTAAACATGAATATGATTTTACTTGATGTTTCAAGTTGAATAGTCTCTGTCTTGTTAGTGAACTGGCACATGGCAACTTGAAACAAATTTTTTATCGAAATCGAAGTACAATGTGGTCAAAAGTTCCGAGATGAATTTTTTTGTTAGTTGATGAATGATTAACAAAACAATGCAATTAGATTATATTGTTGCATGCCCAAGGCCGGAACCAAGAATTGCCATGCACCCAGTATGAAGAATAACCAAGCAATCAACAATGCAACACACTCATCAGCAAATTCATTTAGAAAAACTGGTTGCATGCACTTCATTCAGAAGTCACAAACACCAAGATTCATATCACGGGCATTCCTAGGGTTCATAGCTTCAGGTAGACTTAACTTAACCATAAAAATATTAGATAACTAACAATAGAATAAAAAGCAAAGTAAATCAATGGATGGACAATCATGGCTGGTTGTCAATTAGTGTTCAATGTTAGAGCACAATGATACAACTTAGCCACGGAAAACCAACTTACTACTTAAATTGCTTCTTGGTAAGAACAGATCACTCAGTCCGATCCCTCAGTTCTCACATATAAATATCGACATCAACATACAGTTCATGAGACAATCCTAACCACCGATAATAGCATTACTTAATAAATTGATACATTGTTTTTCTAGATGGTACATTCTTAGATCTCTGACCGATTCCTTTGGTTGATGATTTCCGACATGACATCTTAATATCCATCTGCCCAGCTAGTTTTAAAGCACTGATCTTCCGGTTCTTTCAAACTAAATTCAACCGCCAGGCTTGATGAATTCAATTTCCTAAGAATACATGTGATGATTAGAAATTGCATTAGTATTATGTAATGACAAAGGCTTTCACATTTTTAATTAAGTATAGATGCATATTAACACTCAATAAATATCAAAACAAAAAGAGAATATTGTTCTCTCGAATGCTGGTTGTTGTCGTAGGAGGATTCAATGCTTTTTGACATGCAGCTGCAATGCAACAAGTACTATTGATTAAAACATAATATATCTGGGTACTTGATAATGCATATTTCTATGACATGGACAAAAAAACACCACGTAATTTCCAGGTAAAAACTATGAGTAACCCTGACAATGATACCTTCCACAACTAAGGGAGCGAAGTTTGGTATCCAACTAATATGGCAAAAAAGGAACATATGTGATCGTGGACCGGGCTGACCTGAAACATTACGAAATCAAGTTGTACAAAAAAAATCCACACCATGCACACACAAAAATCATTAATTTGCTTAAATGTAAGGCCGTCCTACTGAATTAATACACATCATGTTGCAGACAGAGCATGAGATTCAGCTATTCAAAGAAAATTAACCAACATGTGCCAACCCAAGCTTCCTGACTGCTCTGGCCACAATCGCTAATGGCATAACTGGCCCCATCCATCAGCATGCCTACCCAGACGTGTTTAGGAGGCCGGCGACAAGACGAACATGCATCCAAGCGGCATCTCAAACCTGCAGGTGGAAGCAAATCCGGCCACGGAGTTCCCTTTAGACCCGGTGGACAGGTAAGTTGATTTAGCCGAGCGCAATGCAGGTTCCATGTAGATTTCTAAGCTAGACTTGCCTTGCATTACACAAATTGCCTATTTTCAGACGGTGAATTAAGTGCTTTGACGGGATCCACGCAAATGGACGCTGCAGATAGCTCCCAGTCAAGGATTGGTTTCAATTCAGAGTCGTCCGGGCAAGCCTTGCATCCAAGTGCGTGGCTGTCGGTGGCGATGGATCTTGACCATGGAGCAGATAATGAGGAGCTCGGGTGCTGCAGCCATCATGCGATGGGATATTTGAGGAGCAGTTCACTGTAATTCAAGACCAAGAAGACAGAGGCTGTTATTTTGGTTCAAACAACATGCAAGACAGATCCCAAGCTCCAGTTAGACCAAAAGGTGATATAATTTGATACCTTCCTGGCATTAAGTAAATTACTTAGCTGTAGGCAGGTGACAGTGTTTGGTGCAATCTGTCTATGGGGAATCATATATAATTGTTTGGTTTCAGTGATGTAACTATAGCCTCGGAATGAAACATCATGCTGTCCGAATATTTTTCGGTGCATATCATAATTCCATGGATAGTTCACACATGTTAATTTGTTGTTTCATCGTCAGATACTGATCAAATAAATTTTCCAATCTAGTTACTTCTGGATTTTGGTGGTCAAACTGAATGTTCAGATTTGTTATGTGGATCTCTGAACCAATATGGATCTGTTTATGAACTATAACTTAGTATTATATCTGGTTCTTACTATCAGTTTGATTTTGGTGGTCCAAGTGGATATATACACCAGTCATGCAGCCACAGCCTACACTATTTGGTTAATGAGAACGGGGGGAGCACAACGCTCACCCCATCGCTTGTCTCGCCCAGCTCCAGGTCCATCGTGGCCACCTATACCAAGCGTCATATCACACCCCCGAGCTTCGTCGTTGACTCATCTACACCAACCAAATCAACACAAACAGGGATACAATCAGATCTAATAAGAGATATCTCCATGACCATGAGGATGGGACGAACCGTCATTCGGGAGGTGTAACAAAAGGAGAAACATAACTAACCTTGACCTGTTTTTAGAACTTGCTAGAAACACCAGATGCAAACATCATCCAACTAATGAACGGCGTGTGCATTTTTTTTGCAAGCAAACATCACGGATTATTGCAAACCTGAACATAGTTCTATTGTCTACACATCTTTTCTCTCAACTCTACGAAGAAATTCGTCTAACAATTTCTAAAAAGAATTTGAATGAAGCCACTATAAATTTTTCGACAGCTACACAGCAAATTGAAGATCACAGGAGGAACAAAGCGTCAGGGATCCTCTTGCGGTCCACGTGGTCCTCGACGACAGAGTTGCCTGGTCAGTAGGATGCCGACAGTGCATCGACCAGAGCGTGAAGAATCAATCAAAATCTACCCATTTGCACACTTGTAAATAGTTTGAACGTACTGAAACACAAAGAAAGTAAATAGTAGATTATATTGTCCTAAGGTGATATTGCTTGATATCATTATCTAAAGAATAACAAAAGGACAAACATAACTAACCCTGACCTGTTTATAGCGATCCAGACACTCTGGTCGTTTCATCTGAAATCACATGAAAAGGTGTTGCTTTTCTTTGGCCGCTGAAAGGGAATGTACCAATCTCCCCTTCGATCCTTCCTCTGTAATATAAAGAAAAGCAGTCAGCGGAGCATCGCCCTCCCACCATGCATGTTCTGATAGACACACAAGAATACACGAAGTATCTTCCATCATTTTTTAGAACTTGCTAGAAACACCAGATGCAAACATCATCCAACTAATGAACGGCTTGTGCAATTTTTTTGCAAGCAAATGACATGAATTGTTGGAAACCTCAACATAATTCTGTTGTCTACGCATCTTTTCTCTCAACTCTACAAAGAAATTCATCTAACAATTTCTAAAAAGAATTTGAGTGAAGCTACTGTATGTTTGTTGACAGCCACACAGCAAATTGAAGATCACAGGAGCAACAAAGCGTCAGGGTCGTCCTGCGGTCCATGCGGTCCTCAACGACATAGTTGCCTGGTCAGTAGGCTGCTGACAGGGCATCGACCAGAGCGTGAAGAATCAACGGAGTTTGTAATTGTAGCCCTGCACACGAAATTCCATGAGCATAGATAAACTGATCTTGTGACTTGGTAGTAGCAGAAAATTATAGTACAGAGTGAATGAACAGCTTGTGCAAGCAAATGACACGAATTGTTGGAAACCTCAACATAATTCTGTTGTCTACGCATCTTTTCTCTCAACTCTACAAAGAAATTCATCTAACAATTTCTAAAAAGAATTTGAGTGAAGCTACTGTATGTTTGTTGACAGCCACACAGCAAATTGAAGATCACAGGAGCAACAAAGCGTCAGGGTCGTCCTGCGGTCCATGCGGTCCTCAACGACATAGTTGCCTGGTCAGTAGGCTGCTGACAGGGCATCGACCAGAGCGTGAAGAATCAACGGAGTTTGTAATTGTAGCCCTGCACACGAAATTCCATGAGCATAGATAAACTGATCTTGTGACTTGGTAGTAGCAGAAAATTATAGTACAGACTGAATGAACAGCTTGTGCAATAATATGGTAGTAGCAGCAGGCTGCTCACCATCTCGAATCAAGACACGAATGTACCACTGATGACTCTACCCACAAGATCACCACCTGAGATTCTCGGCCTGGAGATGGTTCACGTTCACCAAACAATAAAAGAACCATGTAGACAAAAAACTGTACAACTCACGTACTCCCTTCAGTTAAACTGAACTTTGTGGCAAACCATTTTAAAATCTAACCACCAAATCAACCAAGAAAAGATATAGGAGCCTCCAGTCTAGGAAAATATCACAATTCTAGGCATGATTCCAAGAAAATATGTAAACTATATATGTATAGGAAAATATCATAATTCTAGGCATTGTATACCTTCATTTAATACTAAAATGCAGAATAATTTCATATATAGTACAATCCGTAAAATCAGAGTTCTCTCAACTATTAAAAAGACTATATAGCATCCAAATCCCCTAGATAGGAAAACTGAAATTAATTCCTCGGCAATTCAACACAATAAACATTCTGCATCAACTATCATAAGGCGATGAAGACAATCTGCCCCTACCCCTCTGTTGCATCAACTACCATAGATAGATTCATCTGCTGCCAAAAATAGATGTTGGATTCTTGCGTGGATAAAACTTGAAAGCAGATGATATTGAAGATTTTCAAGGTCAGAGAAGAATATGAACACAGCGGGAGAAGATTGATTGCATCATACCCTGTTTTTTAGATCAATTCCGGCGTGCCCAGCCTCGTTCTTGCCGGAACCCGCCGTCTCCATCCCTGTATGTGAGCCCGCCGGCAGCACCCTCCAATCCCCTTACTCGAGTCCGCTCGTCTCGAGCGCAGCAGGCCATCACATCCTCTGCCTCCCGCACGAGGCATGAGGCAGCCGGCGGCGCGCGGTGCGGCGGGACGGGGCTGGAGGCGGCCGGTGGCGCGCGGGGCGGGGCAGGAGGCGGCCGGCGGCGCGCGGGGCTAGGCTGGACCGGACGGGGCAGAGGCGCGCGGGGCGGGGGGTGGCAGGAAGCGGCCGGCGGCGCTTAGGGCGTGGCAGGGAGGTGGGAGCGCCGCGAGGCACCTCTGTCTACGTTTTTCCCTCTTCACACCGATTCGATTTGGACTGCGGGTTGAATACCGAAAAACGCAAGGACTTTTCTGAAAAAACGCCAACGACGGACGACCAGAAACAATAGCTGGTTTATTAGTAGGTAAAGAAGAGGCGGTTGGACTTCCCGTACAAGGAAAAGGCTTGGATTCATGCACAAAACCCTAGTCAAATCAGATTGGTTTTGTCCGAACTTTCCAAAATTGTTCGGTTTAAACTGGCTGCACCTTGCGGGTCTTGTCTGTGGTAGTAAACGATCTCGGATGAAAATGCACCCAAGAGCATATTTACCCGTTTCGACGAGATGAACAACTTTCATGTGGAACGTTTTTTGATTCAAGGCCATCTTCAGGGCCGAATTGTTTGCGCAAAACGGACTGTCACTCGCGCTACCCGTCAGACATATGTGGTGGGGCGCGCCATATGTGGCCTCCTGGTAGCGCTGCATTCGAATGGCTCTAACTTTTGCATACGATCTTGGATTGAGATTATTTTTATATCAAAATCGACCGTTTCAACGAGACGAAGACAATTCGTGTAGAAACTTTTCTCATATGAGGCCATCTTGGTGGTATAATCTGCTGAATAGTATTCTGGATAGTAAATCTCAGTACTTCAAACACAACTTCGGCCTTAGAGATGAGACCGGATGTCTATGGCCCAAATATCCAAGTTTATCCTTTTGATGATATGAAACTTTCTCACTTTGAGCACTTTTCCATTTGAGGCAATCTTAATTAAGTTCTTGACCGTGCCAAAATCTGGTGTCAACACATGCCGCCCTATTTTTCGGCAAACTTGTGTGCCGAAAAATAACTTGCACAATGCTTTTTCTAAGGACGATGTCAACACTTCATCGGCCATTTTATGTACTTAGGGCGATAATTTCTATATCGGCCATGTTTATGCTTAGGGCGATAATTCTATATCGGCCACTGATTTTAACTTCTTGTTTACATCATACCTTGGAACCGATCGCCACCAATCGGCTTTAAAGAGATGGGAATGAACCCGTTCCTCGTAGCACTAAGGAAATCAAACTCCGAGAGGTCACACCCTGTTAAGCAGGTAACATTGGGATGATTCCAGTCCACCGACGCATCGGCCAAAGCAACACAAGCCGAATTATCCGCGTGAATGACCTCTACCTCATCATCGACCCATTGTATTAAGAACTGATGCATGGTAGAAGGCACACATTGGTTAGCATGAACCCAATCGCGGCCTAATATAACATTATAGTTACCTTGCACCTCGGTGTTGAAGAATGTGGTGGCCAAAGTTTTGCTTCCCACAGTGAGTTCCATGCACATCACACCTTTGGCCTCTCTCTTTTCTTTACCTTCAAATCCATTAAGTACCATATTGGTCTTCATCAATGCATCATCATCTAACCCCAACCTCTTGAAGACCGAGTAGGGCATAAGATTTACCACATCACCACCATTAATGAGCATCCTAGAAACCGGCGATCCGTTAATATGACCTTTGAGGTACAATGGCTTCAAGTGTTTCACTGGTTCTTTTGGCTTCTCGAAGATAGCGTTCTTTGGACCAAAATCCAGCTGATCCACCTCCCCTTCTTTACCTATAGCACGAAACTCAGCAGGTAAGTAATACACCATATTAATATCCATACCTTCCCGAACCGGTGTAGATTCGTAATCCACCATCTCATCTTCATCTCCCAATGTGTATATTGGGCTTAAAGTTTCCTCAATTGAAGGGGATGTTTCAGGTGGTGTGGACGATGCATCATCCTCTTTTGGCGGTGAAGGTGTTGCTGTAGCTAATGTAGAAGCATCTGCGTTTTCTTTTTGTTTAGGCCTCCACACTTGTTTTGTGAGCGCCACGGGCCGAATTTCATTGAACAATTCATCCCTTTGCTTCTGAACTTGGCGCTCTACCTTCTCGTGGTTCCTCATGCGTTGTAATCTCCTTTTCATTGTCTTAGTTAAACCTGGAGGACACCACCTAGGTTGAGTATATTTGGGATCCCTATTTTTGGCCCTGCTTGTGCTAGCCTCATGATCATTAGCCATGGAATCCTGCTGAACAATAAGAATATCACCATTAGTGTCAGGGATATGACTAGCAGGTATAAACCGGCTATTGTAAACCGGCTTAGTTATAGTATACTTGGTTGTAATATTTAGCAGAAACTACGGCCCATGAGATTTCAAGGCCCATGTATAGAAGTGTGGTTTGTAAACCGCCAAGAGATGTAACTTGAGAGATAAGAAAGAAAAGACAGAGACCGAGGCGGACACAAGTATGAGCCGGCCTCGGGACTCTGTAAACCGGACCAGGTGTTACCTCTATATAAAGGGACGACCTGGACGGTTCAGGGACAAGCAACAATCAACCCGTCGAGACACAGGCAAAGCGAATCCGCTCCCTGTAAACCGACGCCCAAGCAATACCAAACCAACTAGACGTAGGCTTTTACCTTCTCCGAAGGGGCCGAACTAGTATAAATCCTTTGTGTCCTTTGTGTGCCATGAATCCTTTCAAGCTAACCCGTGCGATGGTTTCATCATCAAGTCCGCTAAACCGGACATCTGCCGTGATATTTCCGCGACAGTTGGCGCCCACCGTGGGGCCTGCGCGCGATGGTTTCGAGTTCTTGAAAGGCGGCTTCGAAGGGCTAAAGGGTTACGCAGTCGGCCGGATGACCAAGAGTCGTCGCGGTCGGATCTACATCGATGACGCGGGTTGGGGACCAGAGGCCGATTCGATCGAATACGGGTACCGGGTCCCCTTCGGCAGCATCCAAGTCTTCATCGGCAAAATTGGTGAACCGGGACCTGAGCCGGACATCTTCCCCAACATCGTCGAGCCGGCTCAGCGTGCGAGATCGGCCCAGATTCAGCCCGCCATGAAGCGCGTGTTCGTTGGAGCAATCCACGGAGGTCGAGCCGAGAACGGATCGGAATCTGATGGTGCAACAATCGTCTATTCAGATGACGAATCTTCATCCGGGGAAACTGAATCTCTGTATCAGTTGCGGGACGGCCGATCCGAGGGCGAGTCTGATGGAAACAGTATTCCGGGCCCCTTTGACCCGCCAAACCGGGTGGCTGTCTTCATGGCCGGTTCACAGCCCCCGATGAACGGAACGACAGCGGAAGCTGGTGCGGGGGGAAGCGGTTCAAATCCCTCCCTTACTGAAGTTCTATCCACCTTGATCGAGGAGTTCACAGCTAAAGCAGTGGAAGACGTAGCTCCAGCAGACAAGGCGCATCATGATGCAGAGCTTCTTCAGTTGAAAGGCCGGATCGATCAGTTAAAGGAGGACCTAAAGGCAGAAAGAGAGATGATAGCAACGAGGCAAGCAGAATTGGATGATCAAGCCTTTTATCTGAGGATGGAGCAGGCTTCTATGGAAGGAGTAAGGGGGCGAAAGTATCGGTCCCGCATACCGCCGGTTTACGAATCCACGAATCTGTTCAGGACACCTGGGGCTGGGGCCAGTAATCATCCGGCTTTAAACCGGAGAACACCCCCGGCCCGGGAGGAGCCGGTTCAACAGCCCGCCGCAGAGCAGGAGCGCCGGATGGTGTCGGCACCTTATGTTCCTGTCCCTCGAGGGCACTATTCAAACCCTTTAGATAACATTGCTGCAGCGGCGGCACGATTGGCCGCTTTACCTACGGAAGAAACATCTCCGGTGGCGATAGAAGCGCGCAGGGTCCAGAAGCTACTTAATACGGCATTGATGCAGCAGCAGGCGTATTCGCATAGCAGGGAAAGGTTACATTCAACACCGCGGCCCAACCGAAGTTATTCTAGGCATTGGGAGGAGCCAGAAGTATCTAGCAGTGAGCGTAGGAGACATCGGCGCAGGCAGAATAATCCGGCAAGGGCGGAGATGCCAGCCCCAGACCTAAACCGGGCCAGATCAGAGGCCAGGGAGGAAATTCGTCAATCGACGCCGGTTCACACAGCCACTGCGGGAACAGGAGCTGCGGCGAGTTCCTTCGGGGTACAATGTCTTGTCCCCGCTCTGCGGAGTGTTAAGCTGCCCAAAGATTTCAAAGGGCCCCGCAAAGTACCTAATTATACAGCCGATTTACCACCCGAAGCTTGGGCTGAAAGTAATGAGATGGCCATGGAGATGCTGGACGTGGATGAATCGGCTTGTGCCAAATATTTTACTATGATGCTCGAGGGCACGGCCCGGACCTGGTTGAAAGCCCTACCCCCGAATTCTATTGGGTCATGGGGGGAGCTGCGCAGCCAGTTCATCAAAAACTTCAAAGATACGTGCAAACAGCCGATGTCGGTGATAGACCTAGCAGCTTGCGTGCAAGGAGAGCAGGAATCTACAACAGCTTGGGTACGAAGGGTAGCAGAGATCTTACACTCTTCGAATGGTATCAATCCTAGTACGGCGATAGTGACGTTGGAGAACAATTGCCGGTTTGAGTCTTTGAAACTAAAACTCGGACGGCTTAAAAGGGACTGCAATGACATGGGGACTTTAATGAGTGCCCTGGTGAAATACGGAGACTCGGATAACACAAAGTATCCGGAAGCAGAAGGAGATAAAACAGGGAAGGCTAGCAAGTCTGGTAAACCGGCGCCGATCAATCCGGTTGCTTCGAGCTTTTTGGGCAAACGGAAGGCAGAAAGTGGTTCAGATTTCGTGGCTAACACTCAAGTTCAAGGCGGTTTTCAGGGTAATCCGGAGGATTCTGCTTTCCAAACCGGCGGAGGAGCTCCGGGCTGGGAGCAGGAGTTGGATCGACCCTGTCCAAAGCATAGCGGAAAGGGGAAGATGGCGAGGCACACTATGAGAGAGTGCATACCCCTTATGAAGGCAGTGAACGGCCGTTTTAATCCTCCTAGCCGACCCCCACATGGCGGTTCAGGGCCCGGATTTTATGGTTCGGGTCATCAGGGGAACAGTTCCGGATCAGGATATAGGGGCAATAACGGTGGTTATCAATCCCGGCCAGGCGGCCAGAATACTCAAGGGAACTACAATGGTCAGGGCAATCAATCACATCATCAAGGTGGTTACAATAATCAGAATAGTCAGCATCAGGGCCAAGGAGGTTATCAAAATCAGGGAGGTCAGCAGCAGCAGCGTCAGCAACAACAACCGCAATCCGGATATCAGAGTAATCCGAAGGAGTTAAGTAGTGGGCAGTATCATGTCTTCACCACAAGTCTGTGTAAACGAGACCAGAAGGTGTTAAAGCGGGCTGTTAATGCGGTGGAGCCAGCGACACCGCAGTTTCTTCGATGGTCGGAACAGCCTATTGTATGGAGTAGGGAAGACCACCCAATGCGGGTGGATAATCCGGGCCATTTAGCCTTGGTAGTAGCACCTCAAGTGGGGGGTTATAAATTTACTAAAGTTCTCATGGATGGTGGCAGCAGTATCAATATCTTATACTATGAGACCTTCCGTCGTATGGGTTTGACAGATAAACAGTTGAGATCATCAAACACAGTGTTTCATGGAGTGGTACCAGGTAAGTCAGCTTATCCGGTTGGTAAGATTGATTTAGAAGTTACCTTTGGAAATGAGTATGATTCCAGATCAGAGATGATCACTTTCGAAGTCGTCAAAATTAAAAGTCCGTATCATGCTCTGTTTGGAAGGACGGTTTATGCTAAGTTTATGGCTAGGCCATGTTATGTTTATTTACAGCTTAAGATGCCGGGTCATAAAGGTACGATCACGGTTCATGGCAGTCGCAAGATAGCACTGGAATGTGAGGAAGGTGATGCAGCCTATGCAGAAGCGGTATGTGCCACCGAGGAGCTAAAATTTTATAAAGATAATGTGGATCCGGCAGATATGACTCCGCTGAAGAAACCAACCACCGAGCATGATCCGGCGTTGAAGTTTAAGTCAGCCGAAGAGACTAAGCAGATTGATTTTGTACCGGGGGACTCGTCCAAACAATTCACTATCAGCGCAAACCTTGATCCCAAATAGAAAAGCGCGCTCATCGAGTTCATCCGTGAGAACCGGGATATCTTTGCATGGAAACCTTCTGACATGCCAGGTATACCGAGGGAGCTCGCTGAGCACAAGTTAAACATTGATCCGAAGTTTAAACCGGTTAAGCAGTATCTGCGTCGCTTCAACGAAGAAAGGCGCAAGGCTATAGGAGAAGAAGTGGCCAGACTTTTGGCCGCAGGGTTTATAGTGGAAATTTTTCATCCGGAGTGGTTGGCTAATCCGGTGCTGGTTTTAAAGAAGAATGGGAAGTGGAGGATGTGTGTGGACTACACAGACCTCAATAAAGCTTGCCCAACCGATCCTTTTGCTTTACCTCGCATTGATCAGATTATCGATGCCACGGTGGGGTGTGAGCGACTGAGTTTTCTGGATGCATATTCAGGGTATCACCAGATCAAAATGGCAGTGGAAGATCAAGAGAAGACAGCTTTCATAACTCCTTTTGGTGCTTTTTGCTATGTATCTATGCCCTTTGGGCTCAAGTGTGCACAGGCAACTTATCAACGTTGCGTTCAGAATTGTTTGAAAGGGCAGATAGGGAGGAACGTGCATGCTTATGTGGATGACATTGTGGTCAAATCAAAGGAAGAAAGAACAATGATAGAGGACCTCAAAGAAACCTTTGATAATCTTCGAGCTTACAGAATGATGCTTAATCCAGAAAAGTGTGCTTTTGGTGTTCCGGCTGGTAAGCTTCTGGGATTCTTGGTTTCGAACAGAGGAATAGAAGCCAACCCAGAGAAGATCAAGGCCATCACATTTTTGACAAAACCGGTTTGCATCAATGATGTTCAGCGCATAGCTGGCCGGATCACGGCGCTAAGCCGGTTCATCAGTCGCTTGGGAGAGAAGGCAATCCCGCTTTATCAGATGTTGAGGAAAACAGACCGGTTTATCTGGAGTGATGAGGCAAATACAGCGTTTGAGGATCTGAAACGGCAATTGGCAAACCCACCAGTTTTGGCGGCGCCCATTGACAGGGAACCCTTGCTGTTATACGTTGCTGCAAACACGCGAGCAGTCAGTGTTGCTATTGTGGTTGAGCGAAAGGAAGCAGGGAAGGAGCATCCGGTTCAGCGTCCGGTTTACTACATAAGCGAAGTGCTCATCGAGTCCAAGCAGAGATATCCTCACTGGCAGAAATTAGTATATGGGGTGTTCATGGCAAACCGGAAGCTGAAGCATTATTTCCAAGGACATCCGATAACTGTGGTTAGTTTAGCTCCATTGGGGGATATAATCCAGAACAGGGAAGCTACAAGCAGGGTAGCCAAGTGGGCCATTGAGCTCAGCCCGCATGAGTTGAAGTATGTACCACGTACTGCTATAAAATCTCAGGCATTGGTAGACTTCATCAATGACTGGACAGAGTTGCAGACTCCTGAGGAGAAGCCGGATCTTACTTATTGGACGATTCACTTTGACGGTTCAAAACAGTTGGAGGGCTCGGGGGCTGGAGTTGTCTTAACTTCCCCCAGAGGTGATAAATTTTGCTATGTCCTCCGCTTATTATTTCCTTGTACTAATAATGCAGCAGAATATGAAGCATTACTTCATGGTTTGCGATTGGCAAAGGAGATGAATTTGAGCCGGGTTAGGTGCCTGGGCGATTCAGATCTAGTGGCACAACAAGTTTCTGGCAAGTGGGATTCAAGAGATCCCCTCATGGCGGCTTATCGGCGAGAGGTTGAAGCGGTCGCAGGATACTTCAAGGGATATCAGGTGAATCATATAGACCGGCGGAGGAACGAAGCAGCTGATGCTCTAAGCCGGCTAGGGTCGCAGCGTAAACCGGTGCCACCAAACACCTTTTTGGATGAATTACACAGTCCTTCGGTTCAAATACCTTCGGAAGAAGACCTAGCTGTTCCGGACCCAGAGGCACAGTTAGTTGCAGCACTCCATATTATTCCGGATTGGATGTTACCCTATTTGGCGTACTTAAGCCGAGGAGAGTTACCGGAGGACGAAGAGGAAGCACGGCAGATAATCCGGCGTTCTAAGTCCATGACAATTGCAAACGGAGAGCTGCACCATCGTAGCACTTCTGGAGTATTTCAACGATGTGTTTCAGCTGAGGAAGGTTGTGAAATTCTAAGGGAGATTCATGAAGGGGATTGTGGTCATCACGCCGATTCAAAGTCATTGGTGGCTAAAGCATTCCGACATGGTTTCTATTGGTTAACCGCGCATGCAGATGCGGCAGATATGGTCCGAAAGTGTGATGCTTGTCAGAAGTTTTCAAGACGTGCTCTTGTTCCGGCACAGGAACTCCGGATGATACCAATAACTTGGCCTTTTGCAACTTGGGGGCTTGACATGGTTGGGCCTTTCAAGAGATCCCAAGATCAGAAAACTCACCTCCTAGTGGCAGTAGACAAGTTCACAAAATGGGTTGAAGCGGAGCCTATAAGCAAGTGCGATGCAGCAACAGCGGTTAAATTCATCAAAAAAGTGATATTCCGATTTGGCTTTCCACACAACATCATCACAGACAATGGAACTAATCTGTCTAAGGGTGAAATGAAGGAATTCTGTCAAAGAGAGCATATTCGATTAGATGTATCTTCTGTGGCCCATCCTCAGACCAATGGCCAGGCTGAAAGGGCAAATCAGGAGATTTTGCGAGGTATCAAACCCCGGCTCATGACACCTTTGCAGAGAACCCCAAGTTGTTGGGTTGAAGAATTGCCATCTGTTCTTTGGAGTATTAATACTACACCGAACCGGTCTACAGGCTACACGCCTTTCTTCATGGTTTATGGCGCCGAAGCAGTTCTTCCAAGTGACATACGCCATGACTCACCAAGGGTAACGTCCTATGTGGAAGCAGTCAATGAGGAGTCAAGACAAGACGATTTAGACCGGCTGGATGAAGAGCGTGATATAGCTGCGGCACGGTCAGCGATTTATCAGCAAGATCTGCGCAGATATCATAGCCGCCGGATTAGAACTAGGACATTCCAGGAGGGTGACTTGGTACTCCGGCTCATCCAAGATCAAACAGATATGCACAAGCTATCCCCACCATGGGAAGGGCCCTTTTTGGTCAGCAAGAATTTACACAACGGTTCATATTACTTGGTGGACATTCGAGAACACAGGGATTCACGGACATCAGAAGAAGAGACGAAGAGGCCGTGGAACATCGCCCATTTACGGCCATACTATACTTGAGCCATGTGCTCCAATGTATCTTATGTATATATTATGAATAATGAATAAACCGGCACCCTCGGTAAACCGGGGGCTCAGCCCTTTTTCGTATACAAAAGATTCTGTGAAAAATAACCACACCAGTTTACTATCAAATATCATACTTCAATGTTGGCCGGTTTAGAAACTAATTTTTGCAGAATATGTGAAGGAGCAATAAAACTCTCAGGAACAGGAGATCATATCCGGTTCGAGAAGAGAAGACTCCATAAAAAGCAAAACCACAGGTTCAAACAGAACAATGGAGGCCCCCTGGGAGTTGGTACCATCTACTCTCAGTGATCGGATTAATTTATAAGTTCTATAAACCCTCTGAAAAGTTGGACAAAGTTCACATTCAGTGATTGGTCTACATTGACCCACCGGTTCAGGAGGAACCCTGGAGCCCCCCTGGGAGTTGGTATCATCTGCTCCCAGTGATCGGATTAGTTTCATAGTTCTTTCAACCCTCTGAAAAGTTGGACAAGTCCACGTTCAGTGATCGGTTTAGATTGACCCACCGGTTCAGGAGGAACCCTGGAGGCCCTCTGGGAGTGTCGGCCAATCCGCGTCCCAGTGATCGGAATAATTTTTCTTTTCGACCCTCTAAAAAGTTGGATAGTACCACGTTCAGTGATTGGTCTAGATTGACCCACCGGTTCAGGAGGAACCTTGGAGGCCCCCTGGGAGTGTCGGCCAATCCGCGTCCCAGTGACCGGAATAATAGATACGATTCTTTCGGCCCTCTGAAAAGTTGGATAATTCCACGTTCAGTGATTGGCTAGGCCCCCTGGGAGTGTCGGCCAATCCGCGTCCCAGTGATCGGAATAATTTTATACGGTTCTTTTGGCCCTCTGAAAAGTTGGATAATTCCACGTTCAGTGATTGGCTAGGCCCCATGGATGGTACCCGCATCCATTGATTGGCTGAACCTTGCTTTGAGCCTGGCAGCTCTTTGAAAAAGCCTCGACTACATGGTCTTATTTGCAAAAATTGCGTGTTTTTTTTGGTGTTTTTGTGTTCTATAACCTTTTAAACCGAGTGGAACAGCTACACAAGTTGACCACATATCTATCAAATTGAAAGTCTGGACCATGTGTATCAGACCAAGTAAACCGGCGTTCATTAAAACCCGGATCGCGTATCAGGCACAAGTTACAACTTTCTGAAACAAGATGAACCGGATTTATCGTCCAGATGGGCCGGAGAATTTCAAGTGTCTATTTGGATTGATGAAGACCGATTAAAGTGACTTTACAGTCCTGACCGGTTTAAAGTACATTGGCCACATGCATCTCAGCCACTAGGACACATTATTTTTTGATATTTTTTTCTATGTGAACAGATGAAGGCAACCACATCAGACAACAGGTCAACGGACGAATATTTCATAAAGACGAAGTATCAAACCGAAGCACATTAAGTTTCAGCTAAACCTATTACAAGGCATAAAAAGCCCAATAGTTTGGAAGCATTGTTTGACGAAATAACAATCATGGTTACAGCAATAGAATTCAAGATTGTGCTTCTCCTTGCTGAGATGGCTGGCCACCGTCTTGGTCCGGAACATCTTCATCTTCGTGAAGCGGTTGGAAGTCCGGCGCACGCCAATCAATCTTCGCCAAGGCACGGAAATATACTTCATCGTTGATAAGCTCAGCAGGATCAATATCAGGAGCAAAGGTGTGAGGACGAACCGGCGGAATTAAGTTTACGGTATCGTAAACCGGTCGCTCCACCCGCTCGTTCTGCAGGTTGTATCCTGGATGATATCGGGACAAGTCAGATTCCGCCACGAGCTTGCTGGCGAGGGGACGCATCTCCTTTGTCAGAGCATAAATGTATTTTTCATTGAAGGCTGAACCGTCATCCTTGGTATCAGGAAATCCGGTTAACACCTCCTCCGGATCAAGGTCCGGGACCCAAGCTTTAGCCCTCGTAAGGGCCAGAAGAGCACCTCCTCGAGCTGCCGATGTCTTCACTTCTTCAAGACGAGCCGGTAGAATGGACAACTTATTCAAGGTATCTTGGATAGTTGAAGGAGCCGGTTTACCAAATGAAGTGGCACTGATAATCCTTTGCGTTCCGGAGTACAACTGTTCGACCAAGGTGTAGCAGGCTTTGAGTTTTTTTCGCAAGTCGTCCCCAAGATGGGAGACACGGCGCCCTACATACAACAATGATAGTTAAACCGGTACAAGGCACATGTTACAAATATAAAGACAGGAGTTCAGATTATACTTACCAAAGATAGCAGAGGTCATCAAGTCAATTTGCCGCTTTAACCCGGTCAATTCCTCATTAACCGGGTTAAGTGCTCCTTCAGCATCTTGAACCCGTTTTTCAAGATCTTTTCTATGGACTTCAAAAGTAGCCCGCTCCTCTTCAAAATATTTCTTCAAGTCTTCAGCAGTCTTTAAACTCACTTGAAGTTCATTTTTAGCCTTTGAGGCGGCCGACTCAGTTTCCGTAAGCCGGCTTCGAAGCTCGTTAATCTCCAGAGCATTCCGGTTCAACTCAGCCTGCAGACAAAGTTCAAAAACAAGAAGTGAAGTTTAGTTAAGTCTCAAGCACACAACCAAGTTGTCTACTTGACACTTGGGGGCTAATGGCTGTTGAAGCAGTACAGCAAAGACAAATTTTAAGTTACAAGTCTCAAGCACACAAACCAGTTATTTGCTTGACACTTGGGGGCTAATGTATAATTGAAGTATTGACAACAACTTTTTCAAGTATCAACTACATAAGCAAGTTATCTACTTGATACTTGGGGGCTAATGTAAAGACCAGCTGTTCAAATCTACAAAGTTCCGGATCACCTTCAATAAGCAGCTAAACCGGAACTTGGGTGCTGTTATGAGATAGAGATGCATCAAAGGAACAAAGTCAGAAGAGGAAGCTTACCTCATATTTTTCCCGCATTAAATTCACCAAGCTGGCTTCATAATCCCGACTGCTATGGAGCCGGTTCAGATACCCGGAATAAATGTCTTGTGCACTCATGTCGGAAAGGCTGGATATGTCAGTACTCCATTTACCCTTTTCCTGAGATAGTTTTTCCGCTTTAGCCGTGTGTTTGGCTAAAACAGTGGGTTCAGCCGGAGCAACATAAGCAGTGCCAGTAACCACAACATCAGGAGAAGTTGGTGCATTGGGGGGAGTAACGGTGTGAGCCGGATCAGGAGATGCCGGATTAACCTGAGGAGAATTAACCCGGGCCGGACTTGGTGGATTTTGGACGTTTTCTGCGATAGGATTTTCAGGAGCAGGGTCCTCAACAGGAGCAACAGGTTCACTTTCTGGAGGAATAACTGTTGATGGATTAATAGCCGGATCATCTGCAGTAGGGTCGGCAACAGGCTTATTCGCCTTGGGCTTTTTGCTGGGTTTCAGTTTGCTGGAAAATATGCAAAATGAGTTAGCATTATGAAACAAAAAGGAGATTATAAACCGGAAAAGGTGAGGAAGCTTACCCTGGGACGGTTTTCAAGGGAGGAAGCTGCGTGGCGGTTGATTCACCAGAGGAAGACAACGGAGTTTCCTGATAGTCAGGGTCAGACGGTTTAAGGGGTTTTCGGATAAGACCAGCCTTGGGATGAAGGAGGGTCGGAGAGAGTATCACCTCAGCACGGCGTTTTCGAACCGGAGTTAAGGAGATTCCGGATGACTCCACCGCCAGGCCACTATGGCGAGTGGTCCGGCGAAAGGCTTCGTGCTGTTGCTTCTTCAAAGTAAAGTTAGGGTCTAACTGAGCATAAGGATGAGAAAATTGATATTTCCTGACGGTCCGACGACTTTTTTGAGGAAGAGGTTCTGAATCAGAAGAAAGAAGTGTTACCTCAATTTCAGCCGGGTTATCATCTTCAGGCAAATCCTGTGAAAAGGTGTCATTAAATACGATTACAAGTACATGAAAGCAAGAATGTAAACCGGATTAAAGCATACCTCGGAATCCGGATCGTCGTCCTCAGTGGGAGAACCGGCGTCGATGGCTGCTTTCCTCTTTTTGTTTGCGGGTGTTTTTCGGCGAGCCTGTTTGACGATTTTATCCTGAGGCTTTCTCCTCCAGAAAGGATCATCAGCCTAATTGAAAAAAAAAAAGCGAGAACAGTTGAAAGACGGTTCAAAGGAGACGGTTTACAAATACAGGGCAAAGTGAAACTTACTTCAGGCAGCTTGTTCTTCTTGAAGTACGGAGCTAAACCAACCTTAGCACAGTCTGCTAAGGAGACATTAAGAATCTTTTTTGCTCACTCCACAACCTCTGATTCAGAAAGCTTATCCTTGGAAAACCTTAGAGGATCATCCGGTTTACCAGAGTACTTGCACATTAACTTAGAACGCCGGCTCAAGGGAAGGATACTCCAAGATAGCCAACAGCGGAGGAAATCAGTACCGATCAGACCATTTGCTATAAAAGCTCTTAATTTGGAGAGCTGTGATGAAAACCGGGTCCGCTCAGCAGCGCTAAGCCGTGGTGGTAAGGGGTGATTCTCCGGAATACGGGTTTCGCGATAACCCGGCAAGGGATTTTCCCCCTCAGGAGAAGTGTCAACACAGTAAAACCAGGACTTGTTCCAGTCTTTGGGATGAGAATGTAAAGCGGCGTGAGGAAAAACTGCGTCTCTCCTCTTCTGAATACTGACCCCACCAAGCTCTTGATGTGGTCCGCTGGTAAACTCAGTGCGCCGGTTTAAATGAAAGAAATCCCGGAATAGATCAACAGAAGGTTCTTCTTGCAGATACACTTCAGAAAACACTTGAAAGTCACAAATGTTTGAAACGGAATTGGGTCCAATATCCTGTGGGTGCAGCTGGAAAGCGGCCAGAACATCCCGGAAAAACTTTGAACCGGGGGGAGAGAAACCTCGAGATATGTGATCCAAAAACACAATAACCTCCCCGGACCTAGGGGTAGGGGGGCACTCATTACCCGGAGCCCGCCACTTTAACTCAGACTGAGGTCCTAATGTGCCGATTTCAGACATCTTGATTAAGTCATCCTCAGTAATGACAGAAGGGACCCAATCGCAGGAGACATACTGCTTAGCCATAGTGATGAAAGAACAAAGTGCTGGAGAAGATAAAATACAGAAACGGATTATGAAAGTGCAGCAATCCGGAACCTATCTATGAAAGTTACGCAACGGTTTAAAATGAGGACTAATGGCGTGGTTAAACCGGTAATTATAAAACAAGTTATATCATTTCCGGTTTATGGCAGTTGAAGGGGAATGATTAAACCATCGCGTTTAAGTTACAGAGTTTCACAAGAGCAGGGCATATCAACTTAAACCGGAACATACTTAGCAGATCCACCGAGGAGAAAAACAGGTTTTCAAAAGACTGCTAAGAGGGAATAGATCTGAGCATGCTGAGGAAAAAGAAACTAATTTAAGAATATGCGAGGAAAAGCTACAAAGACCTTATACTAAACAGATGGATCTACCGGCCAGACAGGAATAACGAAGATTTGAAGCATTTACAGCGGGGTAAAAATGGAGAAGATCGGAAGAACAAAATCATTAGGAATCACGGGCTCAAGATCGAACAAGATGAAGCTTTATTAAAGCTCTAATGGCGGAGGGATAAGAAGAAACCCTAGAGGTTATAGATCAATAATAAGGAAGAAGAACATACCTGAGACAGCAAGAATCGACAGCGGAGGTTTTTTTGGTCGAGCTCAGGGTGATGCAGCGGCTGGGCGAGGACTTGTGATCCAGCGGTCGTCAGCGGCGGTTCGAGCTCGGGCAGCGACGGAGGAAGAAGACGAAGGAGGAAGACGGAGGAAGAGGACAGAGCGAGAGGAAAGCAATGAATGAGGGGTGGCAGTATTTATAACCAGGGGTCAGATCTGAAACGACAGGTGCGAGAATCGAGGAGACAGAAAATCGGATAAAGATCCCGTGACGCCTCGATCTTCGGGATAACCCTTAAAAGAAGCTACAGTACAGCTCACGGCGTTAAATGCGGAGATGATGTCATTGTCAGACTTTAATAATCTCGGAGGATGACGTCAGAGCCGGTTTACAAAAAGATGAAGACGAAGAAGAAAATTATACAAGACAAGGAAGACTGATATGAACAAGTTCAAATCATTCTGGGGCCTAATGTCAGGGATATGACTAGCAGGTATAAACCGGCTATTGTAAACCGGCTTAGTTATAGTATACTTGGTTGTAATATTTAGCAGAAACTACGGCCCATGAGATTTCAAGGCCCATGTATAGAAGTGTGGTTTGTAAACCGCCAAGAGATGTAACTTGAGAGATAAGAAAGAAAAGACAGAGACCGAGGCGGACACAAGTATGAGCCGGCCTCGGGACTCTGTAAACCGGACCAGGCGTTACCTCTATATAAAGGGACGACCTGGACGGTTCAGGGACAAGCAACAATCAACCCGTCGAGACACAGGCAAAGCGAATCCGCTCCCTGTAAACCGACGCCCAAGCAATACCAAACCAACTAGACGTAGGCTTTTACCTTCTCCGAAGGGGCCGAACTAGTATAAATCCTTTGTGTCCTTTGTGTGCCATGAATCCTTTCAAGCTAACCCGTGCGATGGTTTCATCATCAAGTCCGCTAAACCGGACATCTGCCGTGTTATTTCCACGACAATTAGAATTACCCGGAATACCAACAATTGGCTCTTTGATCTCCTTTTGCTTGTCGCATTTTGAAATTTCCTCATTAGGTGACTTAATACGCCACACTTTTGTATTGGCCTTGCTTGGAGAAATTTTTGTTGGCTGATTAGCACCATAGCTCAAACGACCTTGTGTGGGATAATAAAGCCTCTCGCGAGCAGGCCTTCTAGGTACTGGCCACCCCATATGAAAAGCATAATGAGTCATTGGGGGTTGCCCCATCCTCCATTGAAGTCTCCCATGTAATATGGCACATAGGGGGGTTGTGACATCCATGGTGTTGGTGCCCATGACCCATATGGCCTAGCATAGCATCGAAACTTTTGCTCCGGAGGCGATCTTGAACGGTTTGAATGTGATGACCGATTAGAGCTAGAACCGGCCGCTTGACTTGCATATTTGGATAATAACATATCAAAAGTTGGCTTGGTTTTCTTGTGCTTAGTTTCATTCTTTTTCCACTTGCCAACTTCTGAATTCTTAGGCTCGATCAATTTAACATGAGTATCCTCTTGCACTTGTGGTTACCCCCCGAGTGTAGCATTCTTTATAGTGATATTTAACACTTCCTTGCCATCGGGTTGCTTCTCAAGCACAGTCTTTCTTCCCAAGACCTTGTTGCCCTCCTTGATATTCCTGGGTTCACCAATAACAACATTATCTTTATTAGCGGCTTCGGCTATGTTAGGCCGAATTAACATTTTCTTCCCTTCCAGGTCCATGGTGTTTATCGGGAAGGGTTGTTTATCAACTTGCATCTCAGCAAAATTCAATCGTCCGTCATTAATGGCCGATTGTATCTGTCGTCGAAAAACATTGCAATCGTTAGTAGCATGAGAAAATGAATTATGGTACTTGCAATAAGTGCGCCATTTTAGCTCCTCAAACGGTGGTATGGTGTGTGATATTCTAATCATCTTGTCTTGCAAGAGTGCATCAAATATATTATCACACTTTGATATATCAAAAGTAAACCTCATCTCCTCAACACGATTCTTGTGAGTTGGCTTAAGAGCATTGCACATATAGGGTTTGGCCTTTGAGGACCAAACAAATTCAGTAGTATAGACACCAACCTCGTTGTCCGAATTGTCATCATTGTGTTCAATCATATGCATTCTAGGACGATCGGTCGTTGACCTATGGACCTCTTTACTTCGACTCTCTTGGGCCAAAGCTTTTTGTAAGACTTCATTAATGCTAAAAAACTCATAGCTTTCTAGCCTCTCTTTAATGTGAGTTTTCAAACCATTAAGAACAAGATCCGCCAAGTCTCTCTCAGTTATCACTAAGCTGTAACATCGGTTTTTTATATCTCTAAATCTCTTGACATAATCGGTGACCGATTCATCATGTTTTTGCCTAACCAATGTAAGATGTGACAACTTCAGCTCATTATTGCCGCTGTAAAAGTGATCATGAAACTTTTGCTCCAGTTGCAACCATAAGAGATTTGAGCCATGTGGTAAAGCAGCAAACCATGAAAATACGGTGCCAGTTAAAGACAACGTAAATAAACGCACTTTCAACTCTTCTATGGAACCTGCTTCACCCAACTGTGCTAAATACTGACTCACATGCTCCCAAGTTGTTTTTGTGCCCTCTCCACTAAATTTAACAAAATCAGGAACCTTGTAACCTTGAGGGTACAGAACTGCATCAAAGTGTTCAGGATAAGGCTTTTGGTATACACGACTCTTTACTTTCGGCTTGTTTCCAAAAGTTTCTTGAAACATCTTATGCAAATCCTCTCTTAATTTGGCTAAAATTGGATCAGAAGTAGATGAAGATGTTTGTGGTAAGGACATAGGAGCAACCTGCGCACTAGCTAGAGGTGCAACTTGTGGGATGGGCGCCAAACGATAATTCGGCGGAAGACCAAACATGCTTGCGCCTGTGGGTGGTGCAACAAAGTGATTCGGCGCTGATGCCGAATTGGGCACACTCATAATACGATTAGGATATGTAGGTGCAGCCACAAGATGGTTGGTTTGACTAGGGTAAAAATTCAACGACATACTATATTGTTGTTGCATAGGAGGTGCCGATGAAATAGGTTAAGGTTGGACTAGGATTTTCAGATACACCAACAGTACCACTAGATGACGGAGGCATATTTTTCTTAGCATTAGTATTTGCCACAAAAGAATTGTACGTCATCACATTGCCCTTACTAACAAGACTTTCAATCACAGCCACTTGCTCAGGAGAAAAAACTTTACTCATAGTGATTTCATCTTGTTCGTCCATGAGAGGAGGGAAATTGATGTTTCCAACGAGAGTGATGTTGCCTTGACGGTCCTTCTTGAAACTTGCAATAAACTCCTTCAAATCCTCCTCCTCATGCTTCTTCTTGAGTGCTTCAAAAGCCTCTTTACGCAGCTTCTTGCGCGTTTCATAGGCTTGGCGATGTTCCTCCAATAGTTCATCAAGACTGGTCTTAATGATGTTATCGGCGTTAACTTCTGAGGGCTTGGGGAGATTAGACATGGTTGATGATGATTCTTGATCTTTCGTCCCCAGCGGAGTCGCCAAAAAGTGTGTTCGCACACGAACACGTCATCGTGTACCTCCAACACCGAGGGTGATGCACCGTAGCTCGCGTTGAAGAAGACCTTTCCGGAAGCGTGGTACACAAACAATCCGGTGGGCGCTTTTGAACACCCGAAACCCCACGAGCCCGGGAGGGACCCCGTCTAGACGCGCGGCGGCTATGGGCTGCCCTAGGTCGGTTCGCCCGCTCCTAGAGCCTTGAGGATCGCTGCCCTTCAACACGAAGAACGAACAAAGAACGAGAGAGAAAGAACAAGGGATAGATGTAGAACTAGGGCAAAAAGTAGATGGGTTTTGTGATTGTGTGTTGTTGTTCAATCGGCCGTCACCCCTTAGGTATATAAGAGGCGGCTAGACTTCTCGTGCAAGGAAAAGGCTTGGATTCACGACCAAAACCTAGTCAAATTCAGATTGGTTTTGTCCGAAGTTTCCAAAACTGTTCGGTTTAAACTGGCTGCACCTTGCGGGTCTTTTTTGTGGCAGTAAACTATTTCGGATGAAAATGCGCCCGAAAGCATATTTACTCGTTTCGACGAGACGAAAAACTTACATATTGAATGTTTTTTTATTCGAGGCCATCTTCAGGGCCGAATCGCTCGCGCAAAACGGACTGTCACTCGCTCTACCCGTCAGACATATGTCTGGTGGGGCGCGCCATATGTGGCCTCCTGGCAGGGCTACATTCGAATGCCTCTAACTTTTGCATACGATCTCGGATTGAGATGATTTTTATATCAAAATCGACCATTTCGACGAGACGAAGACAATTCGTGTAGAAACGTTTCTCATATGAGTCCATCTTGGGGGTGTAATCTACCGAATAGTATTCTGGATAGTAAATCTTACTACTTCAAACACAACTTCGGCCTTAGAGATGAGACCGGATGTCTATGACTCATATATCCAAGTTTATCCTTTTGATGATACAAAACTTCCTCACTTTGAGCACTTTTCCATTTGAAGCAATCTTAATTAAGTTCTTGACCGTGCCAAAATCTGGTGTCAACAGTCTGCAATGCAAAAAAGAAAGTTAGTCACTTGCTGGAATGCTGGGACACAAAACTCCAAACTCTTATTGTAACGTTGTTTACAGGACTAGTCAGTAACATGAATTTCACCACTTCTACCTGATGAGGAACAATAAATGAGGAACATGAAAATATAATCATATGTCAAATCTGTTTGGCTACTTCTAGATACTTCTGTTGTGGTCTAGTATTTCTTTTTTTCTTTATCCTACCTACTGTTTTATAGAGTCTTCTAGTTATGAGCAGCTATGAGTAGAATGGTGAATCTTAAATAATGTTTCTAGAGTATTCCAGCTATAAGTAGAAGTATGTGAAGGCTTCCCAAAGCCCTATAAATAGAGGTCCCCACCTCTACTTTGTACCAAGACTATGTACCCACTACCTATAATAAAACTTCTTGTTCTTATCTAAGATCTTGGAGTAGATCTTGTGCCCTAGGAGTTCTGGATTGAACTCTTGCTGCCCTATCAGCCTACATTCGCCTCTAGAGCGATATCTAGCACATCACGTTAAAGTTGTTCCTTCAACACTTGTGCTGAACACATTGTAGCAGCAAGGTGGAGTTGCTCCTCCACAACCTTTGTGCTGCTTCAGGTGGTATCAGAGCCTCGTTAACCCATAATCGCTCTTGTGATTGCTTGGTCCTCGGATGATCGACGGTATGCCTCGGATTTATTCTAACTAATGGTATCATGAGCTAGGTTGTTCGGAGGCTATGGATGTTGATCAACGAGGTGAAAATATCGCGAAAGAATCAATCATCAGCGAGATAGGAAGAATCGGCATGAGTCACGATCGCGACGCCGAGTTGAGTATTCGGAGTCGACGAGGTTGAGACGTCGCCAGCAGCAACGCGGACAGGCCCAAAGCGGCGGAAGACGTGTGCAGGGGGCGGCTGAGCGTGGTGTCGACCGGTCGCAAGGCGTGCAGATTCTAGCGATGTGTGGTACAATTGGAAACAACAGAGATTTGTTTTGGAAACAAAACAGGACCGAGTCCTGGAAGTCCTCGCGTCATGTTGGATACGGAAACTTGCATGTGCGCTAGTATAAATAACCGCACGGGCCGGGTCAACGGACGAGACAGAGGCAAAACAGGCAGATCAAATCGAGCAAAGGAAATATCCATTGATGCATCCATCGGGAACTAGCAAGGGGCTTGGGCAAGGCAAAAGCTAGCATCCTGTTGTTGAGCCACGGGAGCCACACCACATGAAGGCCAACAGTGATTCTTTGGTTGGTTTTGCTATTAGTACGTGGAGATTTGGTTCGTGTACTTGGGGCATTGTGTGGACAGCTCAGATAATTTTTTCATAGGGTTAGTTGTTTCAAGAAACATGGCGCCAACGGGTATCAGGTTTCAGGTAGAGAAGTTTAATGGAACTTCAAACATTGGGTTATGACAGACAAGGGTGAAAAAAATGTGTTGGCACAATAGGGATGCTTGAAGGCGTTGCGGGAAGTCATGCCAGGTAAGATGGAATTATCATGTGATGGATAGAAATTTGTGGAAGATGTTTTGAAAGCCTTGGTCGGACTAGATAGTCTGACGGATCGACACAAGTCGGTTGGTACAAAAGACGGTGGTGGGATCGGCGACAACGACATAGAAGCGTGAGGCTGATGGTGACCGACTTCTGGGTGTGGAACCACGTGGCGCGGGCCACGAGGGCTTGTGTGACGTCGACAAGACTATGGCGCGGGGTTGATTCAAGATGGTGTACACACGGAGCTTGAAGTCGATAGGGCGCGGTGGTGGACTGATCATCTACCATGGAGTCATGTTGAAGGTGGAGCTGGAGTCTGGAGGACTTCACTTGGTACTGATTGAGGGGATGCGGCGTAAGTCGACAGAGAGTCGAAGCCTATTCAGCGGGGAAAAGCGAGGGACACGTAATTCGGACTGGAGCCCAGTGGTCTGATGGAAGCGTGAAACTCGTCATCGGTCGGTGATGATCGGTGGTACTATGTAGTGGGGGTTGAGTGGTGTGGTTTCGCGACCCTTGAGACTCGACCGGGACAACGGAGGCTCGACGCGGTAATAGCGGCGAGGCGTGTAGTATGCACGGGACATGGAGACGGGCCAGGGCTCTGGTGATCATACATGTGGTGAGACAACTGCGAATTTGACTCGGGATGACTACAAGCAATGGAGAAATTCCTTCAAGTTTCAGACAGGCGGTCAAGAAAGGAGCGGTGATGTTGAGTTCATGTAACTCTTATGTGTGACATCCAATATGTGAGTTGTTCACTTTCACATAGGTCAGTGATCAATGTGTGATGGCGTTTGACTGATACTCTGGAAGTTGGGAGCGCTAACTAGAGTAATGTGGAACTTAATTTTGCTCGAGTGTTGACTGTGGTCAAGAAAAGAAGGGACTACAAGTTGCAGGTGGGGTCATATGGAGTCTTTAGCAGCGCTACTCATGGGATAAGCTCAAGTCCAATGTACATGGAAGTTTGACACATTGACGAATTCAAGGTGGTGGAGAATATTCGCCAAGGTGGAGTTTGTTAGAGTTGTGTTGAATATTGTGTACAAGGTATGTTACAGTTGGAGTCTGAGTAGTATTGTGTTTAGATAGGATATGGAGTCGTGTCCTAGTAGGACACTTGTATCCTAGGCCTCTCATATATAGTGAGGGTAGACACACGATGTAACCTATGCCAACATAATAGCACATGCACGCAGGAGAGCCGGCGACGTGTGCCGGTGCCCAGGACGACCGGGGTGCGGTATTGTGACGGTGTCACGGGGAGGAGCGCCCGTAGTCAAGCCCCGGGATGTAGTCATATCGGTGAACCTCGTTAACAAATCTCGGTGTTGTGCTCGTGTGATTGCTTGGTCCTCGGATGATCGATGGTATGCCTCGAATTTATTCTAACAACTCCTCCGTAACCTTTGTGCTCCTTCATACCAAAATAATATCAGCCTGTTCAGAAGCAACATATAAATAATCCTAATCCATTTCTACTTTCTATAGTTCCATACGATGCACAACATGTGCCTTAAGTGGCTTGCTCTTGGTGCAAGCTATCATTGTACTTTCATGCATCGGACAAGGCACGTGGTCTTCATGACAAACTGAAGGTGCAGAAACCTATGAACGTGGATATTATTTTTGTGCCACATTTTACTTGAATTTGGACAACCTAATTTTACACTTTAAAGAAAGCTCAGATTGTCTTGTTGTTTCTTAGGTTTCATGTGCCCGTTTGTACCTGTACTTCCATTATGCTGCATCCTCATCAACGTGTACCTTCTTATGAACCTCAGGTAAGTAACTTAGCGCTTGTACGGAGTATACACCATTGATGTACTAGTTTTATTGATGAAACCAGAGGTGCTTGCATTCTTATTTTTTCGTAGACCTCGCAACCAAACCTAACATCTAAAAGACTTGAGGCCCAAACCAAGCCATCTGCTGGGTATGGGGCACCCACCGATTCGGCGCACACTCAGAGACTGTCGTCGCAAACTGTCACCAATCCATCTTCAAAGTTGTACTGACGCATCAACCTTGCCTGGTCTAGCTGTCGTCGACGCCACCATGACGCCAGACAACGTGGTCATCCTGTGCTCGTCCACCAACACACACCCAGCAGCGAGACCCCGCTGCTCCATGCCGCTGGGTCCCGCCGTTGTCGACGTGTCAGATGCAACGCCTCACCTCCTTTGCGAACACCACCTGCTGCCACTGGTCCCATCCCCATCCACCCGTAGTTCCTCTGCACTCCCAACTGAGCCCCAAAGCCCCTGACGACATCTCCAGGAAGGTCACGACGTGAAGCACCGCTACCGCCAAATCCAAAGAGAATTGTAGATTTTCACCCGGCAGGAGATCGGGGTGGGTAGATTGGGCCCTCAACTGCACCTTCATGAAGGAAAGCGACGCCCATGGACGACGCCGCCGCTGGTCGGCCAGACTTGCCAAGGTTTTCCCCGGACCCAAGGTACACCACCAGGGTTCACCATCACCGGAGCCTGCAGCCGCAAACCACCGGAACGACGAGAGAGGCATTAGGAAAAAGGGGAACCACAGATCTGACGCCACGACACCAAACCGCCAGAGGATCACCGGCCACCCGATCCGATCCCCTGCAGCCCACCTGCCTTGTCGTGCCCGGACGAGGAGGCCAACCCAGGGGCCGCCACCCCGGATCTAGCACCCTCTGCCCCAGATCAGGCAGAGCATAGCCAGGCTGCCATCACGGCCGCCCCTACGAACCGGCCGGCCACCACGCCGCCGCGCTCGTGGAGACCGCCAAGGGCCAGATCGGCGTCGCTGCCATTGATGAGGGCTTCATCCTTGAGATTGGGGATCCCGCGCATCCCGAGTCCGGAGTGAGAGGGCGATGCCTCCGCCGCCGCCGTCGGCCGAGGGTTTGGTTCCCTCGGTCGCCCGAGCGGGGGGGGGGGGGAGGGGGAGGGGAGGGGAGAGCGGGAAGAGGGGATATTTCGCTTATATTAAGGTCAATTGTATTTCCTAACCTGGCTGTCGTTAGTTGTGATAGCAGCAACTTATGAAGATAATCTGTGTCTCACTCTTTGATTCATCGACTGTAGGAGTCACACGTGTTTCTGTATGGCTTGCAGCTGGTGCACTAATATATCTCTTCTACGGTCGAAATCACAGCTCCCTAACAGGAGGCCTACGAGCGCGTGTCACCTGCATGAGACAGCGTGGGGGTATTCTTCTAATTTTCATCTGCATATATGTTGACCAACTCGTGAAGGCGGAGACCTTGGTGAATTTCCTTCACATTGACAAGGTTACCACTTCCATGGTCGATCTGTCAACGGCTGAAGCCTTCAAAGCAGCATGGAGAAATGGCCATCACACAAGGTTGAGGGGTTCCTGACCAGTTTTAGACAAGAAACTGAAGAAACCCCGAGTTTTGAATTCTGCAGAGGTTTTAAACTTGAAAGCAGAAACATGTATACCAATAGTAGCACTGCATGTGATTACAATCAATCACTTTTTCTGCAGTTTCACCAACCCCTGGGAGCCTCTGTTCGGAAGAAAAGTGTTTTCGAGGAAAAATCGGAGGAATGCAATCCAGGGGAAAGCAAGTCATACCCTCGTTCTTTGGTTCATATACTAGGCTTGTATGAAAAATAATCTCATACTATATGATGTTTTATTACAAATATTTGAAAAACCGAATATAAACTCTAACCTCGTTCAAAATTTACAGTTTACTCTGAAATGTGTATACCCTTCCTGGCCCAGTTCCATTCACCACCACAAGGTAGCGACGAACCATTCCTGCAACCCCAATCCGATAATTTCCACCAATATGTGGCGGCCAAAACACATGTCTCCATCAATGAAACACCTCCCAAATAGCCCATTATTGATGACAAACTAGCAATTGGGGTGCGCCGCCTGAAGAAGTACTTCTACGCACATGTCTTGCTCAAGCTTTGGAGCGACTCTGGTCGCCGCTCGGGAGTAGTGCGCGGGCGCTGCCGTGATGACAGGCGAGTTGGGGTGGATCGGGCCGGGGACGGAGTGCATCAGCGGCGCTGTTCGGCGAACAGGACAGGGGCAACGATATCGCGGTTTTATTCTCCGTCGTCGACTGGCTCTGCCCCCAGTGTACGTCCTGAACATGCACGACCGGCTTTTACATTGCTGAGGCATAGACACCGCTTCGATTGGCCCATGCTCCGGCCGCAGAGGCAACATTGGCATCACTAATTAGCAGAGCGCTGACATTGGGGAGCACTACCGGAGCCCGAGACGAATGAGTTGGACGAGCAGGCTTTGCAACACCGCACCCTCAGCCGTCGTCGTCGTTCCAGGATTCCAGTTACTGCTGCATCCGGACCTTTCCATTCACTCAATCTACCCTTTGATCCATAATTTTGTTACTTTGTTTTCTGCGTGCGTGCTCGTGACTGAAAGTAGTGTCCATCAAAGTGATAACAAGTGCTTGATTATCTTTGATCATGAATTTCTGTACTCCCGATAGCAGTCCAAATCTTGATCTCCAGTTATGCGTAGCGAACATAGTTACGCAAAATACTTTGACGAGTTTGGCTTTGGCCGCCAACATGCTCACCACAGTAACTGGTAGAGCTCCGGCACACATTTGCACACACAGCGCTAATAACAAACTAATCGTTGTTAAGTTATCGATTTTCTTTTCTGTATGAGATGGAAATTTGGTTAATAAATAAGAGCGAGCTTTACTGAGCAACACTGAAAAAAATACGACACGAAATGTATCGGGCATAAGACTGAAACTGTAAGCAACCCACTAGTATATAGCTCGATCTAGCACTCAATTCACGAGTTCAGGTAGCGATTTGGGGTTACAATCTCTGGATACAAGAATTGGAGAACATGGGAAGGGGAAAGAGAGCCGCCGCCGGGTCTGTGCCGTGATCCACTGGATACCTAGCACCAGTGGGTGAGACGTGTTAAGTAGCAGGCAGTGTCACACCCACTCAGGGCCGCTGAGCTTGCGGTTGGGCCGCTTCTGTCTTATGGGCCGAGCTGGTGGCGAGGCCGGTTCATTGCTGGGTCTTGGTGCTGGGCTGCTTGTGGCCTTGACACCCCCTCCTTCTTGCGATGAGGCTTGTCCCCAAGCCTCTGCAGCAGGGAATCGAGCCTGAAGTTCTTCTTTGTTTTCCCAAGTATCACCAATTGACGCAGGATCGGACCACCGAACGAGGACCTGTTCAACCATGCGGCCATGCTTGCGACGCCATCGCGAAGCCAAAACTTGGACGGGAACTGCAGGTATATCAGTAGCAGTGGGAAGCTGTTGTTGAACTGGCGTACCTGGCAGCAGAACTTTTCTCAACAGCGACACATGGAAAAACGGGTGGACTGTTGCATTCGTTGGCAGCTCCAGTCTGTAGGCCACGGGATTGACCTTGGCGATGATGGAGTATGGTCCATAGTACCGAAAAGAGAGCTTGTGGTTAGCCCGTTTGGCCACTGATGTTTGAACGTACAGCTGCAACTTCAGGTAGACCTTGTCGCTGATCTCAAATTCACAGTCGGAGCATTTCTTGTCTGCTTGTTGTTTCATGCACAAGCGAGCTCGCTGAAGATGCTGTTGCAGCAGGTCTTGAATGGTGGCGCGTTCCTCAAGCCAGGACTGTAGGGAAGGAACAGAGGAAGAAGAGGCCGCCGTGATGCCCCAATGGCGAGGTTCGTGGCCGAACATAGCCATGAATGGTGTCATGCCAATGGCTGAGTGCGGCGCTGCATTGTACCAGAATTGTGCAAGAGGGATCCAATGACTCCATCGCTTCGGACAAGAATGAGTGAAACAGCGAAGGAAGGTTTCAAGGCATTGGTTCACGCGCTCGGATTGCCCATCGGTTTGTGGGTGGTTGGCTGTGCTCATGCGGAGATCAGTACCAGCATGGCGGAAGAGTTCTTGCCAAAAGTGGCTAGTGAAAACAGGGTCACGATCGGAGACAATAGATTGAGGAAAACCATGGATGGGATAAATGCGTTGCATGTAAAGGAGGGCAATGCGGGAAGCGGTGTAAGGATGGGCAAGAGGCAAGAAATGAGCGAACTTGGTCATCTTATCGACCAAAACCCAGATGCAATTGTACTGACCTGATTGTGGCAGACCATCAATGAAGTCCATTGTGATCATATCCCAAGATGTGGTGGGAATAGGAAGTGGGTGGAGCAGTCCTGGCGAAGCCACTCGTTCTGCTTTAGCTTGTAGACAGATTTGGCAGGACTGCACATATTGGAGAATGTGTGCTTTCATTTTTTGCCAAGCGAATAAGCGTCTGATTCGCTTGTAGGTGGCTGGAAATCCTGAGTGTCCTCCCACTGGGCTGTCATGGAACGCAGAGATGATTTGTTGTTGCTGCGCGGTGCTGCCTCCAAGCCAGATACGGTCCCTGAAGCGCAGAAGCCCTTGCAACAAGCTGAAACGCCCCTTTGGTTCCGGTCGGATTGCCAACTGTTCCAAGAGGCATTGTGCTTGAGGGTTGGAGTTGTAGCTGGCCACGATATCATCAAGCCATGCTGGTTGACAGCTTGAGATCGCCATGGCATGCTCTGAATGATGTAAGCGAGATAGTGCATCGGCTGCTCCATTTTCCACGCCTTTCTTATACACAATCTTGTATTGCAAGCCCAACAGCTTGGTGAAAGCTCGTTGCTGCCACGGGGTCGTGAGCCTTTGTTCCTGCAAATAGACCAAACTGCGTTGGTCTGTCTTGATGATGAACTCTGTAGACTGTAAGTATGGCCGCCATTGGTCCACTGCAGCAATCACTGCCAAGTACTCTTTTTCGTACGTGGAGAGGCCCTGGTACTTGGGGGCAAAGTGCCTTGCTCATAAAAGTGATGGGATGTCCTTCTTGCTGCAAGATTGCTCCAATGCCTGTATCACATACGTCTGTTTCCACTGTGAATTGTTTCTGCAAGTCTGGTAGAGCAAGCATCGGCGCTGTGACCAGGCTCTGTTTGAGAATTTGGAAGCTTTGGTCAGTGTTCTCTGTCCAAACGAACGTTGTTCCTTTCTTGAGGAGATTGAAAAGGGGCCTCGCTAGGATTCCAAATTGACGGACAAAGCGTCAGTAATACCCTGCCAGCCCCAAAAACCGCCTGACCTCCTTCACATTGGTAGGTGTGGGCCAGGCTGTCACTGCCTCGATCTTAGTGGGGTCGGTTGCCACACCGTCAGCACTGATGACATGCCCTAGGTAGGTTATTCGCTGTTGTCCAAAACTGCACTTGCTTCTTTTCACTTTCCATTGGTCACGGCGAAGAAGTTCAAACACTTGTCGGAGGTGCTCTTCATGATCTAGCAGTGTTTTGCTGAACACTAGTCTGTCATCAAAGAAGGACAGAACACACTCACGCATCAGCGGGTGAAGTGTGCCGGTGACAGCACCGTTGAAGGTGGCAGGTCCGCCCGCAAGGCCGTAAGACATGACCTTAAACTCAAAGTGCCCGGAATGGGTTTGAAAAGCCGTCTTGAATTCCTCTCCTTCCGCCAATCTGATTTGATGGTAACCTGCCCTTAAATCAAGCTTGGAGAACCACTTAGCCCCATGCAGTTCGTCTAACAGTTCTTCGATCACACGCACCGGGTACTTAGCCACTACGGTCATAGCATTGAGCTGTCGGTAATCTATGCGGAGTCGCCACATCCCGTCCTTTTTCTTGACTAGGATCACAGGTGAAGAAAAGGGGTTGTGGCTGCGTTGAATGACCCCAGATCGTAACATTTCCTGCACTTGTTTTTCAATTTCATCCTTATGCTCAGGTTTGTGCCTATACGGCCTCAAATTCACTGGTTAAGCTCCTGCCATAAGTGGTATCCTGTGATCATAATCTCGACGTGGGGGCAGTCCAGTTGGTTCGCCGAAAACATCTTCAAACTGATCGATTACCTTCTGTATGTTGTCTGGTGTGGGTGTATATACTTCATCTTCTTCAGTAATCTGATAAAGCTGCACAACTTGCACTAACGAGCCCTGTTTGTGCAAGGACTGTAGCTGCAACGCTTCGATCTCAGGGCAGGAATCAATGCTCTCTTGATGGCCTCGCAATTGTGCCGGTCCACGTGGAGTGGTAATCAACAAATTTTTGCCGCGCCAGTCCACACTCATCGGGCTGTGTTCTTCAAGCCAGTCCATGCCGAGAATGGCATCATACGCGCCCAATGGCAACACATTCATGTCTGTGCTGAATTCATGCGTTTGAGACACCCAACTGCAGTGCGGTATGTGAGAGAAACAACAAAGCTCGCCTCCATCTGCAACCTTGACTCGGCAGGGTCGGCGAAGAGGAATGACGCCGGTCAGAACTGATGCGAGGCGTGCGTCGATGAAGGACGTGGAACTCCCAGAATCCACCAGCAGTAACACCTCGTGGCCTTGCATCCACACGTGGAGGCAGATCGCCTTTGGTGACATGCCACCAGTGAGAGCATGGCGCGAGATCGCCATTGCTGTTTCGGCCGGCGCGTCGCCGAGCGATGGGCTCGGGGAATCGCTGTCGGAGTCGAGGCCAAACAATTCAAGTAGTTCTTCGAGGACGTGGAGTTGAATGCTGGTGGGGCAGCTGTGGTCCTGCCCCCAGCGCTCCCCGCACTTGAAACAGCGGCCCTCCGCACGACGGTACTCTCGTAGCGCCTTGAGCTTGGTGCCGTCCACGCGGCTGGCTTCAACTGCGTGCCGATCCGTGGCCACCGGCGTCGTTGGTGGCCGTCCTTGGGGTGGTGGAGGGGGAAGTGCCATGGCCACGCCCGCGCCGTGGCGGTGACTCCAATCCGAAGCGGCTGTACGCACTGTACTGGGACGCGCACGCTCCCGCGAGGCGCCATCTGCTACCTCCTCCTGAAGTAGTGCCAGAGCGCACACGGTGTCGAGGTCTGGTGGTCGCTGCACCAGTACCACCGCACGGATGTCGGGCCGCAGTCCCTCGACAAAACGGGTAAGATAGTAGTAAGGATGAATGGATTCAGAATATGCAGATAAGTGGCTAATGATTAGCTCAAATTGCTCAATGTAATCAGCTACGGTAGTTTTCTGCGACAGAGAATAAAATTGGCGTATTAGGAGCTGATGACGGTCACGACCGGATCTCGTACACAACAGAGTCGAGAAGGATTCCCAATCGAATTCGGTCAATCTCCTCTGCACCGATTGCAACCAGACTGATGCAGAGCCAGAAAAATTCAGTGATGCCATCGGGACCCAGAATTTCTCATAGATATCAAACATCTGAAAGTATTGCTCGCAAAGGTCTTCCACAGATGCAGATTTTTGCCCATGAATTGGGGAAACCCGATCGATGGATGAGCCTGACCAATTCCAGCGAGGATGTGACTAGCATGCACGTAAGGAGATGCAGTGGTGGATGAAACAGGAAGTTGTGACTGACCGTTGGCCGGGGTGGCCACCGATGCGAACATCGGCGCCAGTCCCCAGGGTAGAACGTCGATGCCGCTGTCAATTGACCCGAGGGCGTCGCCCTCCGCACCCTTGCTGGTGCCGACGTGGTCACGCAATGGCGCTGGTGGTGCGGGTGGTGATGGCGCTGGTGCTTCCACCGGCCGCTCTTCAGCAGCGGTCGCCGGCCGCGCTTGGAGTTCAGCTACCGCCACCGATAGCTGATCCACGCGCCGTTCCAGATCGGGCCGCCACTGGCCCAGATTGTCCAGCTTGGCGGTGTGGGAGCGGATGTCGGAGTGGATCGCGTCGAGGGAGTTGGTGAGCTTGTCGAAGTAATCCTTGAAGGAAGGATCCATGGCGCTGAGTCGATCATTGATTGATTTTTGCAGCCTCGTCTCGATCAAATGCGCCAGGGTGTGGATCGATGGCTCTAAATACCAGATGTAAGCAACCCACTAGTATATAGCTCGATCTAGCACTCAATTCACGAGTTCAGGTAGAGATTTGGGGTTACAATCTTTGGATACAAGAATTGGAGAACAGGGGAAGGGGAAAGAGAGCCGCCGCCGGGTCCGTGCCGTGATCCACTGGATACCTAGCACCAGTGGGTGAGACGCATTAAGTAGCAGGCAGCGTCACACCCACTCAGGGCCGCTGAGCTTGTGGTTGGGCCGCTTCTGTCTTATGGGCCGAGCTGGTGGCGAGGCCGGTTCGTTGGTGGGTCTTGGTGCTGGGCTGCTTGTGGCCTTGACAGAAACATTCATCTGCGGTGCTATCTTGATGAAATTCAGATCTTAGACTGAATATTTGTAAAACAACAACAAAAACTCACGCAAGAAACCACTAAGGCAAGAGAAGTCATGCCAGGCCCAAGATGCGATTCTATCCCGATCACGTGACACGTACGTGATTGGGGCACAACCGCATTTCGGACGCTTAGCAAGATGGATATCATTACATCGTACCATTACATACATACATGGGGGATACAACAATACATACAAGCCACATGAATACAACATCATCAAAACAAGGCATCCGACTACGGATGCAAACATGAAAAACACACGACATCCATCTGCTATCCCAGGCTGCCGACCCGGAACCTAACCCAAGACTGAAGAAGAAGAAGAAGAAAGAACTCCATCACAATGATCATCGCTCTCACGTCAAGACATCGGAAACCTGCACCTGCAACTATCCTTGTAGTATCTGTGAGCCACGAGGACTCAGCAATCCCATAACTATGGGTAACAAGACTATCAAAGCTTAATAGGTAGGAAGAGGTAAAGTGGTGAGGTTGCAGCAGCGGCTAAGCAAAAATGTATGGTGGCTAACTTGCGAGTACAAGAATAAGATGAGCATCTACACAAATAGTCGCAAACTAGTAGTGATCGCTAAAGATCCTGAACTACCTACGAGTCAAACATAACCCCACCGTGTTCTCTTCTCAAAGTGAAAAGAGACAGTCATGGTTACTCACACAGTTGTGTGTTTTACTTTGGTTCCTCTGTCAAGTTTTCTACAACCGGACATTAACAAATTCCAGTCTGCCACATAACTGCGGGCACGGCTTTCGAAAGATCATAACCCTGCAGGGGTGTCCCAACTTAGCCCATCACAAGCTCTCACGATCAGCTAAAGTAATAATAATTATTACCCCTTATCTTAGGGAAATCCGATCAGGCTCGGTATCCCGATGCACAAGACATTTCGACAATGGTAAAACAAGTCCAGCAAGACCTCCCAGCGTGCCAACACCCTGATAGTAGCCGAGCGTATCTCGTCTCAGGCCACGTCCGGATGAGCAATACGTACAGTAACCGAAGACCCCAGATAACTGGGTGGCACCGCAAGTGGTTCTAGTTTGGGACCAACACCATCAGCACTGCCCCCCTGCTATGTAGAAGAATACTAGGGGATGCGACCCCCTATGCAAAATTTAATTAGTTAATTAAGTTGTTATTATGAGGCAAATTAAAACCAATGTTGGGCCTTGCTGGAGGAGTTTAATTCAAAGACGAAGTGTCAAGGGGTCCCCATATACCAACCGTGTAAGGAACGCAAAATCAAGGAACATAATGCCGGTTTATCGGCTCCTAAGGTGGCATGAGTGGAACAAAACACCGAGCAAAAGGCCAAGCCTTCCACCCATGCCCAGTATATATGTGTGTTAATAATAATAATAGATATTGTGATATTCCAAACAAGTTCCCACCTAGAACGATCTTCATCTTCACCTCCAACTAGCAACGCTATAAGAGGGGCTGAGCAAGCGGGTAACATAGCCAAACAATGGTTTTGCTAGGAAGGTTTCAAAGGTTAGAGGTTTCATGGCAACAAGGAGAGGCTGACAATAATGATGGGTAGCGCGACATGTAACGATAGCATCGAGACAACTAAGCAAAGGCAATGATAGTAAAGGTATCCAAGGGTATGGTCATCTTGCCTGAGATCCCGCAAGGAAGAAGAATGGGTCCATGAAGAAGACGAAGAAGAAGCCTTGAAGAAGAACCACGGGTAGACGAACGAATCCTCACGATTGCAACGGAACAAGCACTAACGAGAAGAAGCAAGCAATACGGTAAACACACAACACAAGAACATGACAATATGCTCAACCAAGTATGATGCAAGACAAGTCTATATATGATGCAATACATGGTAAGGTAGGAAGCACTAAAAAACAACACAAGAACATGACAATATGCTCAAGAAAGTATGATGCAAGACAAGTCTATATATTATGCAATACATGGCAAGGCAGGAAGCACTCAAAAACAACACAAGTCAACAAGTTTAAATGAGGCCGGAAACTACATATAACAAATCCGGTAAGTCCTCATATGCATATTTTGAAATTAGTCCAGATCTGAACAAACCTTAAGTTAAAGTTGTTAAACAGTAGGTTAACATGCACCAAGATGATCTACATGAAATTCTAGTCAAGTTTCATATAAAGTTTGTTTAATTCGGAGCTATGGTCTAGAAGATATGAGCAAAACAAGACAAACATGGCAACGGTGCAAGATGCACCCAAACATCAAGCAAACTCACTCCAAACATGAAAACAATATGATATTATGATTCTACATGCAAAATCACACAAGTTTCATATAAGGCACACCCAAAACGGAGCAATGGGCTAAAAGATACACATGAAACAAGATATAACAACAAGCTGAAGTTAACAGCCACATAGCAACTTTGGAGCAAGGTAAATATAAGCTACAACACCCAAACATGATAAAAAGAAGCATGGATGTGAAGTAGACATGTTGCTTAACAAGTAGGAACTTAGAACACACTCAAAAGCTTGCTGGAACACATTTAAACAAGCATGGCAAGTTGCAATAAAATATTCCAGACTTCGCCAAAATCTGGGAAGGCAAAAACATCATCACGATGCTGCCTTCGGAGGCACAAAACAACATGCATATCAACTCTAATAAGAACATAAAGAGCATGGGCATGTAGTAGACATATTCCACAGCAAACAACTCCATTGGAGCAACTCCATAGGAGGTATGGATCAATAACAACAAGCTCCACCAAATTGAACATGCTGTTAAAATCCTGACAGGCATAATTTATAGCGACTTGAGAGCAAGAAATAAATAAGCTACAACAGGTCATATGAGCAAGTAAGGGCATGAATGGATAGACAATAACATGGAAAATAAGACATGATCATTGGCCACTCCAAAACAAGCATGGATTTGACTAGGGCATCAAGCAAACATAGCATCAGGTTATAACATATTCCAGACTGAGCAGAAATTTCACTAAGTATAAAACAGTAACAACAACATGGCATGTTTACAAGCATGTTTAAGTCACCTCAAGGCATATCATGGAAAGATAAATGCACCACAGCAAAGACCATATAATGGTGCTTCTAAAACATCTAGACATGTGGCATGGAGACAAACACATCAATAGCAAAGAGCAATTGAAATTAGCATCTCATAACAAGTTTCAGCTCTTAACAGCCAAATGCACTTTTGCAACAGAGATTAACATGGCAAGATGAACTCAAACAAGCATGCTACAGCAACCATCATGTAGTACACTTCATAAGGAACATTTTGACATATCATATGCATCATTTGGGTAAACATGCACCAAGTATCATATCTCAAACATAGCAACAAAATAACAAGTAGCAGCAGTTTATAACAAGTAGCACTCTTGCAACAGAGATTAGAGCATCAAGATGATCTCAAACAAGCATGGCACAATGGAACAAAGTGTAGAGCATATCACCACGATCATTTTGACATATCATTCACTCAATTTGGACATACACTCAAAAAGTTACAACACCACAAAGTATGCAACATAGAAGCAAAAAACTAGGACTTAGGCATTTTTACAGAGGAAAAACTGAGCGTGGAATAATATACAGCGCACGGGGCGAAAGATCTGAGCAACTGCTCACCTAAGGCCTGGCCCATTACTGTGGATGAGGAGAGGGGCCCGGTCGGGCTGGCCTGAGGAGAGGAGGGAGCTCGGCCGGGCGCTGGGCGCTGGGCCTCGCGGCCCACGAGGGGAGGAGGCCGGCCCGTAGAGCGTCGTCCACCTGCTCAAACTGTTCGGGCATGAGGCCATGGCGGCGGCGCACCACAAGGACTCCGACGAGGCGGCTGGCCCTCCGGCGAAGGGAAAACGGCGAGAGGGAGGGCCGGATCTGGCCGGGACGGGAGCCGACGACTCCATTCCCGGCGTCGAGGAGTTCCGGTGGCGCGGGATCCGGGACATCCGCGGAAGCGAGCACGGGGCGGGGCGGGCTCGTCTCGGGGATGAAGGAACGCGACTGGTGGCGGAGGTGCGGCGGCAGTCTTCGGTCGCGAGGTCGGCAGCGGTTGCCGGCGGCCGAGGCCAGGCAGCGCGTGGCCTCGCAGCGAGCGGCGGCAGCGGAGCGGGCTCGCGTGGGCCCCGGATGGGCTCCGCGGGCCGCGGGCGACGGGAAGGCGCGAGGGGGCCGGCGGGGACAGGTGGCGCACTGTGATTGGCTAGGGGCAGCGGCGGCGCTGATGTGGCACGACCCGATTGGGCGGAGCAACGTGGAGGCTCGTTTGGACATGTCCGGGCGGAGTGGACATGTCCGGCGCGCGGTGGGAGCGGGGCTAGGGTTGGATCTGCGAGAGAAAGACGGGGGAGACACATATTTATAGATAGAGGGAGCTAGGAGTGTCCAAATGAGGAGCCATTTGCGGCCACGCGATCGTGATCGAACAGCCAAGAGCATGGAGGGGTTAGAATGGGCTTGGTGGGCTGTGAGAAAGGGGTGCTGGGCCAAAAGGGAAAAGGCTTCCGGCGGTTAACACGGTTAACCGTTGGGCTATCAAACGAACTCCGAACGCGATGAAATTTGGCAGGCGGTCTACCTATGCTATAATAAGACCACACGCCAAGTTTCAACCCATTCTGAGAATGTTTTTCGGCCACTCATAAAATAAATATTCGGAGGTGCCGCGGGCGCGTGCAAGTGTGTCTGGGCTCAGAACGGACAACAGAAAGGACGAGGGGACTCGAGCGGATTTAATTTTTGAAAACATGCTGATGCAACACACATGATGACATGGCAAGATGCAACACGCAAGCAGATGACATGGCAACGGCAACGAATAACTGGCTGACACCTGGCGCACCGGTCTCGGGGTGTTGAAAGGAAAGTTTCACCCTTCTTAAAAGAGAAAAAGTCTGTATTGAACTATGAGTTGAATTCCTTTCTTATTAGTTTTCAAGTGCAAAATGTTCATTGCCTTGATCAGAGCCTTTAAGCCTTTTAGAAGCGAGCATTTCCGCAGCTTCTATTTTTCCTAAAGCTAATGAACCGAATGGAAGAGAAAAACTTGGAATAAATAATAAAGAAGGAACCAACAAGAAAATAAAGAATTGTTCCAACCTCGGCTCGAGGTCTGTCTAGAAATGGAAAATAGTTCTCTCTCTTATCTGGTCTCGCCATAGTGACAAGAAAAACAAGTGAATAATTGGAATAGAACGCAATCGTCAACCAAAATCGGGTAGGATGTATTATAAAAGAAAGCCTTGCCTCACTCGCAAGTGAGGACCTCACCCCTCCTTCCTCATTTATTGAGAATGGAAAAAGACAATGTTCATTGCTTCCTCAAAACAAGAGTTCCACGGGCGGCTGCTCCTGAACGAGCTGCTCATGCTCAAACTGATCAACATAAAGTGGAAAGTGTAGTAGAGATATTACTCGCAGTATGAGAAGGAAGAGAAGATCTAACCTCTCTACTTGACACCTCTGAACCAACTTCATTCCTAGCTAAAACAGGAAAGCTGAAAGTACTCAATCTTCAAACTCCTTGCTAACCGATAAAAGGAATAATGCTTCAAGGACTATATGACTAGCTCTTATACGAGTTCATTGTAAACCACTACTTGCGTAAAGTACTCCGCTCGCTCCCCTGCTCGTTCAAAGTATTCCACTCGCTAGGATCTTAGTAAATAAGCTTGCTCCTTACCTTTCCTTCCTAGCTTTGAGAGCAATACTACCTGTAATAACACAATGAACATATCCTACTTAGGGAACAGGCTGGCATAAAGGGCAAAAGAGAAAGAGTTACACCCGGTCTAAAACTAGGTGGTGTTACTTTCCTGCTTCCACCTGAACCTGCTTGCAGGCCTTATAGAAAAGTCTTGTATAAGATAACTAGCTTGACAACATGAATTCTCTAACTTACTTGTAGATAACGAACTTGCTGAAGGAGGTTAAGATAGTTTTCCGTTAATGGAGAGAGAGAAAAAGAGTCCTCGCTTTCATAATCGGTAATCAGAGTCCAGGCTTCCTACACCCATATTTTACGACAACCTATGAACCGACTAACTCAACAGCTGGCCTTAGAGAAACTGTCCTAACTTATCCAAGTAGTCCTAATAAATAGCCATGATGAAATACTCTTCCTTTCCCTGCGACACTCGCTTGAAGGACTCGAAAGCTGACTAATGCTGATAGGAAGAACTTTCAAAGTTCTCGTTAGTCCTTTCATTGAAGCTAGTGACATCATCTGACTCTATCAATTCATTTCTATCTTCTTTTTCTTTCATTTATCTCTTTCCTATCTATACAGTGTTTTACCCCAAAAGATAGTGAGTTAAGCAAGCATGTGGGAAGTAAGCGAGCAGGGTGAGGCGGCGGCTTGTAGAAAATCCTCAATATCTATATCGGAGTCAGCATCCGTTTTTGTTTGAGTTTCGCTGTTAGCTTACGTCCTTTTAGCTAGTTCGACGTGTTTTCATTAGTCCTTCAAGCAAGTGAGCCGGTCACGGTAGGTCTTTTTAGCCTTTAAGTAGTAGTCCTGTTCGAAAGATAGTTATCATAGTGAAGTGAGTTATTACATTTTTTCTAGTTTCTTGAAGGCCAGGCAGTCAGCCAAGGAAGGAAGTTATGGTGTGGAAGTCTTCTAGCCTGTCTTCCCCTTCAAGCTCTCGAGTACACTAGGGGAGAGGTATCGAAAGTCAAAGTATAAATCAAAGTGAAAGTAAGAAGTATAAGTAGTAGGCTATCGATTAGGTTTTTCTACTTAATTAAGCTGCTTATGCAAAGTTTTAGAATTTGTTCACATAGGCAGCGTGATTGGGGGCATATTTGTTGCTTCCCAAGGTAGTTAGTTCACCACACAGGCATGTTAGTACTAAACTGCAGAAAACTATTAAGTCATTCAATTCATGCCGCCTAGCAAGATTACTCTACCACTCTATAAATGGTATATAGATAAGTGTCTTCACTTCATCAAATGAAAATCAAAGAAATTGAGTACTAACACGTATTGCTATGGATGCTGCAAACATGCTTTCGGCAGCAATTCCAGAAAAAAGGAATAGGTGTTTTAGCCAGGTCATCAAATCAGGGGGGATATGCCAAGAAGAAATCCATGGAAATCAGCATTCCAAGAACAATAAGTTGGCACTTTCTTTCATATATAAACTATTTATTGAGGGAAAAGATATGAAAAACTAGAGTGGAATCGTTTGAATGCACTATCGTTATGCTTTGGCCAACCCTCTTTTCCAAGTTCCTCTTGTTTATCCAATCTGTATTCCAATCAGAAATCCAAGGTAAGATCAAGCCAAAGGGGAATCTAGGTACCGTTGACCCAGGAAATCAAGTATCAAAGGACCCGGGCAATAGGTTTATGACTGAACTGAAACTAGAGCAGGGAATAGCAGGATGCCTATGATTCCAATACATAAATCCTTAACAGAACAGAGCACAGACAATAGGGCCAACTATTGATCTTACTTTCCCTCAATAAATAGTTTGGATTGGATAAACAATCCTACTTTCATTCCAATCATAAAACAAGGGAAAAGATCAAGGGAGAAAACCCTTCCTAGAAAACTAGTAACCAAACCCTGACGAACTTGCATTTGTTGAGCGAAAAGAAGAGTTCAACAGGAAGAACGTATGAAGAGATTGAGATGTTTGGATCTTGGCTAAATTTATAAGCGAAGAATGCACGTGAAGTATTAAAGGTACATTCGACTATATCTCATTCTATAGAAACCATTTCTCAATCTATAGAAACCATTTGCTTTAGGTAGACGTGATGGTACTTCCACTATTTTGGCATCTTATGGAACCCAATTCGAGATATATAAACTAGATCCTTGTTATTAGAATGATGATCTCTTGGCTATGACTGAGTCATATATTAATGGAAATGGTTTTCTCCTCCGAAAGTCCAAGTTGAGTCTAAGTAGTGGCAAACTAGAATCCTTCTTTTCTTTTCCCTTCGTGGTTAGTTTCAGTTCAAATGACGAATTGAGACAGAAACCAATGGATTCCAGTGGCTGGGGGATCTTATGTCTATAGATAGATTCAAGTACCATTCTATACCCCTTCCCTAGCGCCCTATAGACCTGTTTTGCTAAGTGGGTCCTACTTAGCTGGTCGGCCTAGGGGGGTGCAATTCAAGAGACAAGTTCTACAAGTTCTCATAGCCGAGATCCCCGTATTGGTAACGGGGCTGGTGCTGACTCGTTCAGAGAACAGACCCCCGATGTTCTTGGGAAGAAAGAGAGAAGGACGACCCTGTAAGGGAGATCCTGTGTTGGAAGATATTGGTGGGTGTCATCTCGTTCAATTCTGGGTCAAATGACAAGAGGGCCGTTCAAGCAGATTAGAAGTAGATGTTGATAAAAGGTCAAAGTGCCACTATGGAGGTCGAAACAAGCGTCTACCTACCAAGTGAATTGTGATTGAAATGACGATGGCAACATGTTGAGCTCTATCCACTGAAATTGAATCCATCGATGTGGTAAAGGACAGAGCAGAAACAAATCCTCCATTTCCCTGCCTTGCGACCTAACAAAGAAGAAATGCTAGAGTGAGGAGACCTGTTGGTTGACCAACTGAAGGAAACGACGCCTCTCCTGCTTTGCTTACTTTTGGCCAGCATTCGTCTTCGGCTTACAGTAGCGTTTGCATCTCTATTGGAAATTGAATTTCTATGTCCGTCCATAAAAACCATCAACTTCTAGTGCCGCCATCCACCACAAGAGTAGGTAACCTGCTCGCTCTTTTCTCAATTGGGGGATCTAGGTATATCTTCCAACTCTCCTTCCTGCACACTGGCATACAAAGCAGACTCATAAACTGCATTTTGTAACTGAACCTCCAGAGTTTTAAAACCTAAGGGTGGATCAAAAGGCACCGGTATTCTCTAATCTAACTTGAATTCAGATCAATAATCAAAGGGGCACAAGTAGAAGGCAAGAGCGTGGTTCCGGCTAAAACCAACTCTGCGAGGAAAGCAGAACTCAGCGGTGACTGATCCGCTCGAACCACACTACTTACTTAGGCTCACTTACGAGAGCTCCCCTGACTCTGATCTCTGACTAGTAGATGCGAGAAATCAATCCAACTCCATCTAATCTTATGATCTTTGCAGAGGACAAAGGTACTAGGGATATTTCCTCCATTTATATTCGTAAGAAAGAACTCCCACTATTCGTTTGTATTAGCCTTTAGCGGGTCTTGGTGAATCAAAAAAAGGCGTAGATAATGCGCATTGCTTTTGAGTTCGATTTGAACTAACTAGTTTCCACGGTTCTCCAGGAACCTACCGTTTGTTTGGAGTATAGCCAAGTGGTAAGGCATCGGTTTTTGGTATCGACATGCAAAGGTTCGAATCCTTTTACTCCAGATTATGAAGACCCGATTAGATTTGTCAAGAACGAGCTAACAACTACAGGGGCAGCGGCTCAGTATCAACATACCACCTGCCCGTCTTATCAATGACAATCATCCGTTTGGATGAGGCCATTCTAAGGGTTGATTAGGATTGGTATCTGCTCTCTTCCCACGGAGTTCTTGTCCCCCTGACCAGTATCAGCAGAGGCAAGACATGTAAGCATCAAGCCAGCCAAGAAGTAGAAATTGGTAAAGATGGCACAAACAAAAGAAGAAAGGAACTTGGTTGGTGATCTTACATACGGGAGGCCTTCTATAGAGTGAGGCAAATAGCGATTTTGCTATAGATACTTGGATCAGAAAATGGTAGTGGATGTGGACGCCGAACAGGTGGCACGAAATGCTCGTTCAACGGACGGAGTCATACCACCGCCTCCTCCTACAAACTAGCAAGTTCTAGGCTTTATCGATCTTCTCCGGCTCACAAAACTCTGGTCTAATGCCCGCCTTTAGAAAGGACCTATTTCTTCCTATTATTCATATCCGCTAGGGGTACAAAGGAGAAGGAGACCGGATGCGTTAAGCTAGTTGGTAAGAGTTCTTGTCATTATTGATAGTGGACCTAGAGAAAGAGCTTACGCTGATTGTTCTAACTTCATTCATATTTGATTCCGCAACTGAGACCTTTTCCCACATCTGTGCCAGGAGGGCAAGCGATTAAAGCAAAAAGGGTTCTCGCTTCTCCGTCTGGAAGGACACCAAATGGACCAAATCCTATCGATCTTTCCTTACGACTCGACTTAAAAAAAAGGCCGCAGAGGGCTAAAGGCAGTATCTTTAGTCTACCCAACTCCCTTGCTGCCTATTTCCTTTTATACGGTCATTCCGTGGGGCCAGAAGCACCATCAATTGCATTATCCCCGGTACCACACATCACTCCAATCAGAATAAGCGGGAATGCTGGTTGGAAAGATAGAGAAATAGAATAATGAGAATCATATGGTCTGCTTGGGAAGATAAGCGAAGAAAGCTCTAAGGTTTCCCTTCCTGCATTCAGAGCTTATCAATTCGTCCCACGCTATATAGTGAAGCAAAGCTATCTATAAATCGAGCATATCTTTTATCCAGAAGGTAGTGGGCTTTCACCCGTGCTCGCCCTTCCACTTCACACTTACTAAATTAGGCTGAGTGTATGCGCACATGAAAACAAACAGAAAACGAGCGAGCACTTTCTTTCTATAGACAACGGTCAAGTCTTTGATCCAAAGAGTGATGAAAAGAATTCTCAAATCATTCGCGGATGGACGTGAAAGAAGGAAGAACCAAATGGCACTGCTTCCTCAAAGCGAGCTTCGGGTACCCAATCAAGGGACTAATGAAACACCAATACATGTCATACAGAAGCTCCACTCATCCCTCCGCCAGCCCAACCTAAGTTTCTATCGGACTGAGCTATTCTTCAATCCAGTGCCCTAATCCTTTCGAACTTGGGTCCAAAAAATAGTGCTATTGTACAACATGGGGAAGTCAAAGCAGATTCTAAGTGGGCCGCATGGGTCGGCCCTTTCACCTCATTCTTTTCCGTTTCCACGCTCTGAAACTGGGTTCTTTCACTTCAATCTCTCTCATAATCAAGCTGAGATATGATGCTGTTTCATCCTAGAATTATGGGAAATCCCTTGTTGGCTGGGACGGACCCTTAGTATAAGATCAGTCAACACAACAGGTTGTGTCAGTTTCTCAAAAGACATGGGCTCGCCTTTTGGGGTGACTAGCTGCATTCATTGGTTTGCTTTCTTCCACCAACTTCACAACCATCCTTCGTTGATGACAGGCAAGCTCAACCATTGTTTCCATAGTTTGGTTCAATTCATTCGACATTTCCATTTCCAATTGGTAAGTTCTATTTTCTCCGACCCAAGGAAGAAGATCACAAGCGGGAGTCCCCTCTAGGAAGAGATGCTTTCCAAAGGTCGTACGCTACTGTTGAATGGCCAAATAGGGATTGAAACAGAGTAAATAACTAAAGTATCCCGACGTAGTGGTAGCTGCATTTACGCGACCGGGTCCGAGCCACGGGACAAGACCAAATTGTATTGGATTAGTCACATCCGCGGATGGAAGACCGTAGATTTCTGACTTTCCCTACTCAGAGAGCACGTGTATGTAGTCCGCATGTATCTACTTATTTATTCAGAGAGCGCCATTAATAGGATTCAGAAGTCGTACAAGCTATGGCCGAGCCGTTTACCAATGCACCCAGTTCTCCTCATATTTGATTCTTTTTTTGGTATCATTGGTTCCACGGACGTCTTTTGGGCGAGCTTTCTTCACTATCATCAAAACCAACGCTCAAACCGAAGCTTTCCGAGCAGTTGTTTATTTCTTACTTTAGCTGCTGTCATTTTCGTCTTCCGAATTAAGCAAGTGAAAAACAAGGGGATCAGAAGAATAAACAATAAGAATGCGGGATTGAAGTCCGCTTCCTTCGTATCGTATTTCAACGGATCGGGTAGTTCTAGTATTTTTTGATTACTCCTTCCTTTTTCCCATCATTTGACATAACATAATGAAGAAACTGTTTGATGGTCAACGGAACGAGTAGAGAAGAAAAATGCCCTTATTCCAAAGGAAGTTAGTGCCAAAGCGAAAATAGAGTAAAGAACAAAAGAACGAAATGCAAGGGTTGCATCCGCTGTTTCAAGTCCGGACGGTTCCTTCGCTAGGTTATTGAGTTGGCTCCCCCGTTATTATTCATCAGACAACGCACACTTAATGGAAAAACGAGGTATCTTTTTGGAAAACTTGTCTACTTACGACTTTGGTAGCGCTTTGAGGGCTTCACTATGTTCTCTGAAATCTTGTATAAATAAGAAAGAAGTCTTTCTCAGGAGATGACTCTGCTGATACCGAGTTTCGATGCAAAATGGCTCCCGCTTCTTCTGAAAGAAAACTGGGGAGAAATCAATATGGAGCCGTCAGAGGCTTATCTGGCCGATATGACTTCCTGAAATTCTTTCCTGATAAAAACCTAAAATGGAGGGGTTGGGGCTTTGGCTCCAGGCTCAAACTCTATCTTGTGGTAGACTGCCCTCCTAGGGAGCGCTTGGGCAACTAACTTGTGGGGCATGACATCCCAAATTCATCATTTACATTAAGAATTTCCTGAGAAAAAGTCTTATGTGTATTGGATCCGCTCTTTTGTTAGCATGAACACATGAATGAGATTCTTCTTATTCTTCCTAAATAGAACCCCCCCACCCTCACCTTTCTTAGGACTATCAAGCCTTCTCGAATTAGGTCTATGGTAGAAGCTTTGAACGTAGACCCGGATACAAATCTTTCACTCACTGAAAAGTGAAAACCTGTGACTATATCGTCCTGAAGACGGATGCGGCGGGAAGAAGTGGCATTTAGAAGTGTTGCCGACTTTACATTTAGGTTTCGGCATAACAAAGCTTGCACTGTCTTTTCGCACTTAGGCGCACAGCATGCCGTTGGTAATGATTCTACTACGGTGCTGTAAATTCGCAAGTTGATCCTAAGTAATTGTTGTTGTTCATTGGATTCCTCCGGAATTACTTCGTTCGGATTGAAGAATTGCTGCAATTCTTCCTGAATTGACTCGATTCTCCCGTTGAGAGTTTCTTTGAAGTCTTACCTAAACTCTTCGGACTGAATATGAGAAAGCCTATAAAACAACAAGCTACTATCATTTCTTCATTATAGATTGAGATCTTCTTCGGACTTGATGCACAAATAGATGGAATAGCAGCAAATAGCATATTTCTATCCTTCATATCCGTAGAAAGAAATCTCATCTCCAGGTAACTTCATCTTTTGAAGCTCTGCTCCCGAAAAGAGAAAGGAAAGGAGACTAATCTTGACGCCGGCGTTGGTTTTTCCAACAAAACGAATAAGTTTTGGATTGAGATTTCACATAAGAATTGCACAATGATCCACATTAGGCGGGGAGCGGCAATGATACCGCCGGCCAGGAATAAATACCTATCCCTCTTATACTTAAGAAAAGAGCATAGAAGTGGTTCCTTTTCTTTCTATACGAAATTCGAAGATTTTGTTTTTGTTCATGTTGGCATAGGAGAACTACTAACTTCCGCCATCTGCATTAGTTACGTTAGCGTAGGTAGGCGGTTCTCATGCCAAAGGGGAAGATCTCGCTCAGCCAAGTGCACAACCTGAGTAAGTACACTTATCGAGGAGTGACAGGGCAGCAGAGTTTGAGGCCAAAAAAAGATTTGGGTGGCTATGGGTGATATGGGGAATCTAACAATTAATTGACAGTGATTTCACCGTGATGTGCATTGGTAGCTTCAAGACGAAGGAATTTTCCATATGTAAGCCACAATTTCAGTATCTTATTCTTTTGAACTAGGAAAAGCGTTCTGGTAAGGAGGATGAAAGAAGAGTACGAAAAAGGAAGTCAAAAGTAGTAGTCTTTAACAAGGCTTTCCTTCATCAGCGTAAATATCTAAAGTAGAGGCTTTGGTATAAACATAAATCCCATAATAGAGGGATCGATCATCACATTCTTCTTTGTTAAGAAAGAAGGATAACCTAGATAGATAAAGGTGGAATGGACTACGTGCAATCACATCCATGGAAAATATTTTATTTACTGTAGAAATATGTATGATGTTCTGCTAGGAAATCCGCCATCGCTTGCCCTCTAATGGCCTTCTGCGGCGCATACACAATGTCGAACTCAGTAAGGATGATGGCCCCATCTTGCCAATCTTCCTGTAAGCATTGGTCTTGTCATGAGATATTTAAGTGGGTGAACTTTGGAGATGAGGGTGACCTGATGTGCTATCATGTAGTGTCGTAGCTTCTTGACAGCAAACACCAGTGCAAGGCAATGTTTTTCAATAGGAGAGTACGCATGTTCAGCTCCTACGAGCACACGACTGAGGTAATAGAGGGCATTCTCTTTCCCGTTTTCATTTTCTTGTGCCAATAGAGCCCCAAGAGATTCATCCAAGGCCGTGGTGTAGAGTATAAGCTCCTTCCCTGGTATCAGCGCAGCCAGGACTGGCGGATTGAGGAGATAGCTTTTGATGCCATCTAGGGCTTGTTGGCAGTTTTCATCCCAAAAGAATGGAATGTCTTTTTTGTTTTTTCTTGTAAAAGGTTGGATTCTTCCTACAAAATTGGCTATGAATCTCCTGATGTATGCCAGGCGCCCTTGAAGCGAACGCAGCTCCTTAAGGTTTTGAGGAGGAGGCATTTCGAGTATGTCCTTGATTTTACTCGGGTCGATTTCTATTCCCCGATGTCGAATGACAAACCCTAGGAATTTGCCTGACGAGACCATGAAGGCGCACTTCAACGGGTTTAACTTGAGTGCATGTTGCCTTAGGCGGTCGAATACAATTCTGAGATGTTGAAGATGTTCTTCATAGGATACCGCCTTTACAACGAGATCATCTACATAGCACTCGACAATCTTATGTATTATCTCATCGAAGATCTTAGTCATGGCGCATTGATATGTAACACTGGCGTTTTTGAGACCTTTGGGCATAACCTTGTAACAATATATGCCTATTGGAGTGCGAAAGGCTGTGCTTTATCAAGGCAAGCTTCTCTTTCTTTCGCCAATGAAGTTCATATAAGTGTATAGAAAGCCTTCTTTTCACAACCATGCACAAACCAAAGTGCTGCTGAAACGTGAAATCCATGCACTAACAAGTTCCAGTTCATAAGCAATGAAAAAGCAGAGTATATGGGAGGATAGTGGCTAAACTGTTCATTTGAGGAGAGTGGGAAGTGACTAGTCCGATAGGAGAAGAGCGGAAGTGCGATCTTTCGATCCAATCTACGTAGACTAAAATCCATGTCTCATGGCACGAGGGCCATTGCGAGTTCATGTTGTTGCTTTACCGTCACAGTCTGTCCTCAAGAGAGGCATCCATTCCTGGCCAGACAAAGTTCCTATTAGTTTTCTTATAGGAAGCTAGTATACCTGAATGGCCTCCGGTAGCTGTCCCATGCAGTTCTTGCGCTATCCTGGCTCTTGCATTTCCAGCGGTCCCCACATAAAGCCTCCCTTTTTTCCTTAATACCCGTTCCTCCTCTTCCCAACCATCTTGTCCTCCTGTCGCTTCACTAATGCTCTTCTTAACTTCTTCAGCTAATTTTTATCCTTCGTAGCTTTGTTTCACTTCTCCTATCAAATCCGGCAACAACTTTCTCACAAGGGTGCAACCACTGAATTTGTAACGACACAATGATTTGAAAAACAATCAAAAGATATGTAAAGAACACATACAGTAAAGGTAGAAGATCATTTCCAGGTAGATAGGAGAGCTATTAAAATCCACAAACATGAATTAGAGTTTCGACTGGGTTCTCCAGATTTAACCAAAAGAAGACTTTTCTACAAATAAGAGAATTTCTCATTTTTTGGTTTATACCGAGCCAAAACATAGAATTTCCATTGAAGAAGGAAGTAAGGATGCTAGCCGGAGAATCAAGAAATAAATACTTCCCATTCCGATTCTTTTTTAGTTCCCAAGATAGAATTTCTTTGTTTTTGGCAAGAGCGGTGGGTGACAGCATGCAATACTAGATAGGTTTGGCTTTGATCTGATCAATAGGAATAGGAGGAAGCGTTGGAGAGGTACGAAATGACTGAAGAGGGGAACCCGTCTGACCACATGTAGAGCCAGCCCATAAGTAAATTCAAGAGAATTTCTTCATCTTTCAAAGTATGTTAGTGAGGTAAAAATTCCATGGATCGATCTCATCACTCACATCAGCAACTAGTGAAAGATGTAATGATGAAGCTATAGGAGAAGAAAAAGCATTGGTTTTGATTGGTAATCTTGAGTTGTCATCTTTTGAAAGAGAGTAACTTGCTGGATGGAGAGCAGCTAGGAGAATAAAGTTCATCTTTACCCCATCATTCATTCCAACTCTATTTTCTTGTGTGCGATCCTTCTTTCTGGTTTGGAATCCAAGAAGCTCAATGGGCTAGTTTCAAGTTCGATCAGACACGAAATCTGGTATAGCCACCAGCCTAGATAGAACGGGCGGGGGAAGAAGAACTAGGAGCGAGCCACATTCAAGAGGGTTGTCAAAGGCCCTCTCAATAGAGCTATTTTGTCATTGAATCGACGGAGGGAAGACTCCTTCGGTAGGTGCCCCCGACTCTTCCAGTTTCTGGGTGGGATCTTATGGCTTAATCTCTGATTGCGCCGGATTCATCTTTGTTTGGTAACCTCAGACCCTGAACCAGGAGTTGGAAGCGCCTTTGCCAGACTTTCCAATTGAACACGATGCGGGCGATGCAACTCGGCAAGGAGAAGGCTGAACCCTGGTGCTACACTACAGCAGAAGCTTTGGCAGTTTACCATGGCTTGATGTTCTAGTTGTCATGCTAAAGCCGTTGATAGCTACTTCGCTTGACGAGCTAAGTACAAAGACTTTGTGGATTCATCCACAACTGATGGTGCTTTAGGTTGATCTGATCCCTAGAAGGAAGAATTTTGGGCTTAAGGCATAATTGCTCTATTGCGGCTATCCTGGCTATGTCATCCGATGCTGTTCACAAAGCGGCTCTTACTATAGACCCGGCTATCTCCGAGTTGAAATCGAACCCAACCCCGGGTTTCCGTCCATCAATCTAGAGCTCAAGACAACCGCGATACTTAAATCGCTCAAATAGCCACCTTAGACGGACACAGCCATTAGAAGAAGAAAATGAAACTCGATGGAGTACCCTAAACCAGAGATCCTCGACAAAGAAAGTCTCGATTCGAGGAACAAAATATCAATAGAGGAACGAAAACCGCAGGGTATGAAATTTGGGTAGGGTTGGCAGGGAAAGTCCAACTGAAACTTTCTTTGATTACCTTTTTTCTCCAACTGGTTCAGAGATTGCATTTTCCCTTAACCGGTAACCTCCTTTGAATCCTTCGTTTAGACCCTCTCTATTGGTATAGGCATTGGCTCGAGAGCAAGGACCTTATTTGATCGCTTAGAACTTGATGGAGGGAAACTCACTCGCTCGAGATATGCTTAAGCTAGCTCAGGAAGAGTACTAATTTTATATGCCTTAAAGAGGGGATTCAAAGAGTAGCCTTTTACTAGGGATTAAGTGACTCGTTTTGTATTGCTTACTATGGTCTGGACAGTGAGGAAGGTGAGTTGGAAGATATACCTAATGTCAAATGAGACTTTCTCCTCACCAAATTGAAGCATGAGCTTAGCATCTTTCAGATTGATGACAGCCCCTGCAGTATCTAGAAAAGGTCTCCCAAAAAAAAATAGGAAAGCTCTTATCCTACATCTCCAAGACAACAAAATCAACTGGAAATGCGAAGTTACCAACTATCCCAGGGATATCACCCAAAATGTCCGCCGGATCCTGATCAGCAAGGTCGAGAGTGATGCTAGTCGGCCGTACATCACCCAATGGTAGTGGCTCGTAGACAATGAAGGGAATCACAGTAGACCCAAGACCACATAAAGCATGGAAAGTTTGACTTCCTATCAAGCATGGAATACTGAAACTGGCGGGCTCATCTAAGTTGAGAGGTAGCTTATTTGAACGAGTGCACTACATTCCTTAGTAAGAGTAACCAGTTCTGGCTCGTTAATGTTTCGCTTCTTGTGAGCTGGTCCTTAAAGAATTGTGTATACATCGGCACCTGTAAGACACCATCAAGGATGGGGGTGGTAATCTGCATATCTTTCATCATATCTAGAAACTTTACAATCTGCTTGTCTTCAGTTGACTTCACAAACTGTTCTGGAAATGGCAGCTTCGGGTTGATAGGTGAAGCAGATTGATGATGGATCATTAGGAGCAATAGCTGCTGGTGTAGCAGAAGTAGTGGACTGTTGAGGTCCCTGCGGAGAAGATATTGGGCCGGCTAGGTTAGAAGGCAGGTGGTACATACAACGCTGGCATTGGGGAAGAGGATCGGTTGTAGTATTACCACTCTGACTAGTAAAGGCTCCACGTGGGTGAACTTCAGGTTGAGGTGGAAGTCTCCCTTGTAGATGGTTATGAGGCTACCATACGAGTGGTCAATGTTTGCATAGAAGAATCCTTACACCCAATATTGTCACTCCTTTTAGAATACCTGTCTACACCTACATCAGCAAGATGTAGTTTTATTAAGTTGGCTTCCATTCCTTATTCGGAAGGCGTTGGATACTTGATATACGCTATGCTATGTACTCGGCCCACCATTGCGCATGCTGTTTTAGGAAGCATATTTGGATCCTTATTCAGGGAAAGCTCATATCCATCAAAAACCAATCGAAGTCCAGCTTTATCCCAAGCATCCGTTGTTTGCCCCGTTTGAAGATCCGACATGACACCCTCTCTTCCATCTCCGGCTTCCTAACCAGATCTGTTTACCCCTGCTTGAAAAAGTGTTTCCATTCGTAGTTCAGGGTTTCCTAGTCCCAGGTTTATTCGTAACCGGCTCCCTATCCAGGTCTTCCTCCTCAACAGCTATCTTTGTTTGACGGTGTTCGTTGCCAATGCAATAGTAATATATGCTTGCTTTCTTCCTGTTCGCATATCCATATCGAAAACTCTTCTTTCGTAGGCACATTTACTTCAATTCAACTACTTCATTGATGAATCAATTTGAGGAAATTCAAAAATACCTTGTTCTCCTTCGCAACTGCCTTCTTTTCTGTGCCTTCCTAGTTTGCCAACCCTATGTTTGATTGCGAGTTCCGGCGGGGTGAGTACCTGGACGGACAAGGGGTTCCTTTTCGATTTCCATTTTAGAGCTTCTCTCTAGTTCGAATATATAGAACTTCCTTCTTAGAAATGGAATACCTTCACCTTAGAAGGGTGTTCTTCCTACTAGTGAAACCAGATCTGCCTTTTTCAGCTAAGCCGATTCCAATGATCGGACGGACAATACTTGCTTAAACCTAGCACCCTGTTGCCTTGCTTTTCCTCCAGCCGTACCTGCCTCGCCGCTCATGATACCCAGGAAGGGCATCCCTCACTTCCCAGATCGTCTCGCACTTCTTTTGTCACTGGCACACACGCTCTCGTGGGTCTATCACTGAGAAATCCCTTTTCGCCGGGCGGTGCGGTAAGTAAGACTAGTCGATGGACAACTGTTGACTGAATAGGGAGAAGTTGCATTTTCCTAGGCTCTTTCTACTTTGCTCATTGGGTATAGCCGTCAGTGATCCACAGATACGGCACTTTTGGATTCCTAAAGGGATAGGATAGTTCTTTCTGGGCTTTAGAGGTCTCCCCTTTAACCTAGTACTCTTAGGAAGGCCGGGTTAACCTTCTACTAGAACTGTTCTATCTACGAAATTGGAAAGTAGGGTCAACTTGCCATAATATATAGCCCAACTTGATCCGTCTTAGAGTAGCCGCCTATGGAACCGCCCCCGAGTCAACAATGCACCCGATCGCGAGCCTTATATGAGTTTCATAGTCAGCCTGCTCTTTCAAGAACATGCCTTCTAAACTCGTTGTTCCGCTTGCAGATTGGAGTTTCCTACTGACTATCCGGGTTCTTGATACCGCCGGCCGGGAATAAGTACCTATCCCTTACGGGAATCGAACCCATGTCTTCGACATGAAAAGATGATGTCCTAACCTCTGGACGAAAGGGACCAAAAAGCTATTTTTCATATACTTAAGATAAGAGAAGTGGTTCCTTTTCTTTCTATACGAAATACTTGATGCACTTATTGAATGGAAACTTGAATTGAGAGAAAAGGTGTGCTACGCTTCTTCATTCTCGTAACTCAATCAATATCAAGAACATAAAGAGTTTGTATAGAGATGGATTTCTCTTCAATTCCAAGACTTTTTTTTGAATGGCTCGTGTTGCGCTAGTGACACGAGGGTAAAACGCTCGAGTTGGCTTGCTGACTCGAGGAGGGAAAGGCTCCATTTGCTTTAGTGAATGGAGGAAGAAACAACCATAGTAACTATCTATGAAATTGATTGATGGATATGAGAGTGGTGCAAGACCGGGACAGAGGAACCATAGGAATGTTATGTCAGGTTCCTTGCTCACTTCCAAGCCCAATATCATTCCTCCAACTCGGACTTTCATGCTATAATTAAGAACCCCCCTAAACAATGACAGCGTACCGAGCGGGCCCTACGTCTATCGGGGAGCTCAAATCCTCACTAGAGTGAGGCACGTCTCGATCAATACATTTCGAATCTAAAGAGAGAATGTTATTGTGCTGCTGTCCCCACTCTGGAGTATGATTGACCATATCATCCAGCGAGTGGTCTTTAGCGCTCAGTGCATCCATACTGAACTCGAATGTGCGCGCTTCGTAAGAGAAAGTAATGCGAACTACTAACTGTTATGCCGGCTTGGCCCGACCAAGACTTCTATCCCTCAGAAACTGTCTCGCGTCTTATCCGTGTGCACGGCTGAGGGGACTTCGTATTCTTCCTGGGTCTGGCTCGTGGGCCGACGTCATCTTTTGTTGTAATCGGGGCACGAGTATTCGAAGTAGAAGCGCTAACATTCCCCCTTCCTTGAGAAAGCGCTTGACCCCAAGCCAGTGCATAAGGAAACCGAGTCTTCATGTCGATGAGGTCCTCCCAAGTATTATCCAGTGCCATCGACTCGGACCAGCGAATCAAGCCTTGTTCCAGGACTTGATCTCCCTTTATTACTTATACCAATGACTCACCAAAACTTGCATAGGGACAGAGGGATTGTCAGTCTCAGATGGTAAACGAGAGGATACCTGAGACAGTGGGCGAGGGAACAACACGTCGAAGCTTAGAGACGTGAAAAATACAGGGTGCACTTGAGAAGTTGAAGGTAGCTCCCGGTGTTAATATGGAGCAGCACCAACACGTGCTAGAATCTTGTAAGGCCCAAAGTATCGGAAGGAAGGGTTGTGGCATTCTTCCCCTAAAAGGTGCACATCCATCGATTCCTTCATCTAGTGTAGTGCTCTGTTTAGAGACCAAGGAAGCTATTAGTTTGAGTTCCTAATTTCCCTGTTGCCGACTAGATTGCTTACCGACTTTCATGATGGAAGAAGATACCGACTTGAGGGAAGGCAGTATAGAGCAGCAGCCTAGGGATAAGCAGGAATTCAGGTTAGCTTTTCTGTTTTCCGAATCTTACCCACCTGAGAGTCCTAGTCTAGAAAGGGCGCCTTGGCCATCCAGCCTTATCGCAGAATTGATCCAAAAGTTGTGAGCTGATAGAAGTGGAAAGATAGCAGGTTTCAGAAAGGAAATATTCCAATGGTTAGATTACCTCCATCTCGGTCAACGATGGGGATTTGTGAAGGTATCACACTTAAGCTATCTATAGAATAACAATTTTTGATGTAGCTTCACGTCTACCTATACCAAAGGGTTTCTATAGTATGCCGAACTAGTGACAGTACCAAATTTCAATGCCTACCTCAAAGGTTTGCATCTATAGAGTTACGAATTGCCTACGGCGAGTGTTCCTTCTGCCCAAATGGTCTACCAAAACGGAAATGCCTTCCATAAGATGATGAAATCGTTTTTCTACCTTCTGCCTCTGAGGTTTACCTTCTCTTCCAGCATTCTTGAAACTTGACAATCAAACTATTGCATATGGAGGACAAGTCAAAAGTATATTCATTCCATCGTCAAAACTAGAAAGGTAAACAATTGCATCAAAGGTCAAGTATTGGGAAAGGTACAAGGTGTTTTGGCCACCCCTCAATTCAAGAGAAGAGTACCGATTGGATCAAGAAGAAAATCCCTATTCCTATCTTTTTATCCAACTTGAATGATAAAAGGGAAAGTAGTGACATCCTATTACCCTAAAGGGTAAGTTGTGTTGAAGTCAATCAAAGGCTTAACTGCAGTTGCCCTTTCATTCACCTATAATTTTGGCTTGCTCTTAGGGTGGACCACATCAGAGGTATTGGAACTACATTTTGCGTATCCTTTTTTCTTAGGAAATACTACGATCCAGTAGCTATAAATAGAAAGCAGAACCTCCCCCATATTTATAGGCTTTGTATACCAATTTGGGATGAAATGAATCATAACCTTCGTGTATACGTGACACCATGGCATGGATTTCAGCGGGTAAGACGCCCCGCTCCCTCCCCACGTCACTCGAATTATAGATTTAGTTGATCTCATTAATCAATTCTAGTTTCCAAAAACTACCATGAAATCTCCTAAGAAAAGTGACGTTGTGATTACTTCTAGATCCAATGAAAACTTTCGATATAATACAAAAAGTGGTCATCATTTCTTCCTCTTGGTAAGTTGGCTGGTTTCTTCCCATTCTTTCTTCTTTCCACTAATCTAATAGTTTCATTCTCGCATCGAGAGGTTATGATACTAGCAAGAGTCCTATTCTTCTCCACTCGATCCTACCTTGGGTTATGTTTGACAGGGCTGGTCAGTGAACTTCTATTGGTTTCAAAGGAGGATAGAGATCCATTGGGGAAGGCTCGAAAGGTTATTCGATATCAAAGGTTGACCCTCGACGCGCTGCAGCCACTATTTTTACTCCTTTTATGCAATTATGAACGAAACTTTCTCGATTCCAATGCAACTTATCCTTTTGGAGTTGACGTAACAAACTACCCGAGCCTCCCGATGAAGCCAACAGAAATCCTATCCGAATACTAAAAATAAAAGGCAATTTCATTATGGTGGTATACCAGCTGCCAGTTCTGGAACTTCCAGTTCCAATCGGAGCATATAGATCCATAAATGGATTTGTATGTATAGCCACTTCAGTCGTGCTCCTCGTTTCTCGAATGGAAAAAAAGTATCTTCTTTCTGGGAACATGCTAAACTAGAAATTCTTATGTTCGTGATTCTTCATCCACCGATGCAGAAAATCTTCCAGTTTTCCATTCTCATATGAGGCAGGAAAGTTTATGGGCAACAGGTCGGCACGAAGTGATTCATCATGTTCAAACATGAACCTTTCGCTCGTTGGGGACGGTTTATAAATCATCAAATTCCCACAAATGGAATGAGAAGTGGGTCCATGTAAATGATCGAGACCTCGCAAACAACAACGTTCCTTCCCCATATGGAGTTCGGGACCCAAGGGCAATCGTTGAGTGAACTGTATCTTATTCGTATTAGTTGACCTAAGCCGCACCATTATTGCAGGGGTGGGGCTCGGCCTCCGAACCGTACGTGGGATGAGTTTTTGCCTCATACAGCTCGGGCCGAAGACCGGGGAAGTTGAGGAGAGATGGAGAGACCCAACTGCTGCCGGTCCGGACGGACAGGAAAGGGGGCGGGGATAAGCTTGTGAAGAAGCAAGCTTATTGCCCCACCCCCCAAAAACAAACCGACCCAGCAAGAAAACATATGCGCAGGCGCAACAAAGCTCTCATCCCTTGCTTGCTACTTCGCATACTTTCTATTCCATCCTAGTCCATTCCGGGATAGGCGGCTAATATAATATGTGCAGTAGTCGTCGTCTGACCAATCGGCTCGGACACCAGACCACTTGTGCCCGCCCATTCTGTCTCGCCCTAAACGGAATGGCTCTCTTAGTTACACTGTGCCCCGACCCGAGTCCCCGTGTCCTCTTTTATCCGCCCGCAACCCGGCCAACACAACATTAGGGCCGTTCCCCCCATTCTATGCCGACCCGGGCCGGGGCTCGCTTTTTGGGAAGCCCGTTCCCACCGCGCTCACGGCCCGGCTGGCCTGCCAGAGGTAGTGGGAATTCTCCCGTTCCCTGGTCAAAAAAGGGTTGGTTGGATGCGGGATCTACTCCACGAGGAGCGGTACGGACGTAGATGATATCATCACGACCTCTCTTTGCGTACCGCTAGGGATGCTTAATGCCACTTTGCCAACTGGCATTACCTGCGCTTTCGTGTCTCTTAGTGTGGTCAACACTGGGTGTTTCCGAGCAGCGAGGCTTACACCCATTTGCATTAATTCATCCAAAGTTCCTTACCCTTATGCACGAATTTTGGAATAAGCCATCTTCCTATCAACCTTAAGGAGTCAACTGAGCATCTCAGCGGCGGGATCGAATACCCGGACCGAATCAGAGTTCACGCCGCCCCCCCTGAACAAATAGAATAGGAGGCGTGGGCCACAGGTCGCACATAAGCGATCGGGTCACACGACAGAAGAACACCCAACATAAAGATGCACACTCCTCCATGTGAAATAGAAAGATTCATCTTCACTTTTTTGTAGTAGTCGTGACCAATAGCCATCAGCAGTCGGCTCGTTGGTAAGGCGAGAGCTTCAAGCCCGCTTACTGGTGGCACACCCCCCAAACAAGCACCACTCGACGAGGGGGGGGGGGGGAAGCTACAGGCCCAAAACCTTCGACCCTTCTTTCTATATGGGGGTGCCCGGGGCACCTCATCTTGTCATTTTGTTGCTCATTACCCTTAGGCCGAAGTGTTTGGCCTTTACTTCGGAGCGCCCGCTCACGCTTCGCTGACCTATCGCATGGTAAAGAGAAGAGAGTACGAAAAAATTGTCAACAGAGCAGACCGCAGAAAGATTCTAAATATGACAAGTCCCCCATGGATTCGATAATAAGGAAATGAAGAATGGGAACGAAACGAAATAAAGCATTTCTAGCGGATGAGCTTCTCTCCATTTTGTCTGGTAATAGAATAGGGCGGCTTGCTTTGAACAACACTCCACTTTTTGCTCTGTCCATGGAGCGTATGAATTTCCTTAAATGTTGATAGACCAAAAAAGGGAATAAAGGGATAGGAATAGGAATTATAGTACCATTGGAAGAAGAGGCACCAGTGGGAACATCTCTACTGACGAACCATTTCAATAGTACGGGTGCTGCCGTGCCACGGGGCACGACCATGGAAGTAATGAAAAAGAAGAAGTTCTGTTGTTGGACCATCTGCTCTATCCGTTCGATTTGAGCTTCTCCAGAGAAGATGAGACGCTAAAAATGAAGTGTTTGCAACGCATACCGAAAAAGGGTACCTATGTTGCCAACCATTAATGACTAGTTCGAAGACCAGGAGCAGGGGCACGTGCCAAGAAAGATTTGTTACTTTCCCTATGGTTTTCGAACGTTTTCAATAAAACCTTCTCGTAGAAGTATTTTCACAAAGTTTTCGGTAATATTAGTAGATGCTATTCGAACCCTTCCTTTTATTAAGATTAGAATTCTTATTCTTATTATTATCTAATTATTCTTTTTTTTTCATGTATATGCGTCAGACACAATCTACTAATTGATCTATATTCTGATACCCTACTATATCATAGTCTCTACTACTAGTATTTTTAATACCTCAGGAGCTCATGAGACTCTTTTAGTGAAATTCATAAGTCTCAATTCCCGAGCGATCGCACCAAAAACTCGAGTTCCTTTTGGATTTCCTTCTTGATCAATGACAACCGTCATCATATCGTATTATCATACCGTTGTCGCGTTTGAGTTCTTTACATGTACGTATAATTACAGCTTGTCTTACTTCTATTTGATCTTTCTAGAGGCATTTTGGGCACTGCTTCTTTGATTACAGCAACAATAACGTCACCAATATGAGCATATCAGTGATTACCATCTCCTAAGATTCGAATACATATCAATTCGATAGCCCCACTCCGTTGTTATCCGCTACATTCAAAAGGGTCTGAGTGAGATGGATCTTGGAAGTCTGGTTTTTGATTGGATAGTGATCTCGGGCACGAGTGGTTGATCTCCGCGGGCCGTGAATGGCCATGGAAAGGAGTATTGATGTCAATATGTTTGATCGAGAAGATTGGACGATGAAAGACGGATCCTTTGTGGTTTGAATAATAGGCTGTGGTCTCGATATTGGGCTATGAGCTGATTGCTTTCTGTATGAGCCTCTTGTGATTGGGCTCTCGTGGGCGGATTACCCGATGTGTACTCATCTTCCAACAAAGAGGAGAAGACATAACCAGAAGAATTGTGAGAAATAAGTCAATTTATCAAGTTGAGGCTTTCGATTTGGATTTCAAATAAGAAAGACAGAAAAAGACTCCTGCGCCCTCAAGAGCATTCTCTTTCACTTGCATTTCTTCCTGAAGTTGGCTCGAAGACCTGTCCAGCCTTGATTTTCCCTGTTATTACTCGAGCGCGTTGAGGCAACTCTGAACTAAGCTCAGGGGAGGGGTAGTAGGTATGCTTCAAACCCTCCGGCACCTTGAAGAACGATGGCACAAGATCGGGAAAGATGAATGACCAATGAGGACATGACAATGGGGGATGTTGGTAATAGAGAATCCTCCCTTCTTCTTTGCTTTCTTGCCTGAAAAAAAATCCAAAACTAACCATTGGAACCTCATGGGCTACCGAGTTAGGAGATTCATTTTATTTATTACTTTTACTTTTTTTACTAAGTTATTCTAAAAGATAAGAGCTAACTGACCATCCTGATTGAATGTTTGAGTACTCGGAGTCTCTCGTAAGTATGGAAAGAAAGTCTCTTCTTTCCACAACTCCTAAATTTCCCATCAGCCAATCCAATCTAATTACAGACAAAGTTAGTAGACCTTACTTTAGTGTAGGTAGTGTCAGATAATTAGGAAGTCTTGATAGTCTTTCGTATAATCTCTTCTTCAATCCTAGGAGAAAAAAGGAATGTCCTTTAGGGACCTTTGGATACCAAGATTTCCGACCTCTTACTTTCGTAGTTATGAATTGCAGAATAGAATCAATTATGAAATTAACAAGTATATATCCCTCATCCCTATTGGTATCGGTTTGGGCCACTACCCAGAACCCTGCCAGAGCCCTATTTTTAAGAAGAAATTGACAGTCTTTTTTAGAACTAGAACTATGGTAAAATCCAGTATCGACAGGCCTAGTTCTTTTCCTTTGCTTATGCAGGGCAAGAATTTGTCGAGTTCAATCAGTACAATACGAAATCCTAAGTATTTTTTTGGTCAGGCGACACCCAGATTTGAACTGGGGATAAAGGATTTGCAGTCCCCTGCCTTACCGCTTGGCCATGCCGCCAAATCCGATCCAAAATCGAGAAAAATCTTATTCATCCACATTATTTTACTAATTTGTATTCGTAGGAGGGGATTCTGAAACCCTTTTTGATTTTTTTAGATCGTTGAATCCCTTAGTACTTATCCCTTTCCAATCCCTTTTAATAAATTCATTCCCATTTTTTATTGGACCCATTTTATTCTCTTCGATTGATTATATCTCAAAACACACATTGCTTAAATACCTTCTCTTTCTATTGAAAAGAGAAAGGATTTCTAGTCACAGACTTCCAAATTTAGGAAAAATTGGAACCATTAACTATATTATTTGTTATTATTTGTTATTTTGATATTTTCTATTTGTTAGTAGTGAACGGTTCTAAAATGGGTATTGTATCCCAAATAGTGTTTCCTTAATGGCATAACAAAATCAAATTGATTTACGGCTAATCAGTATCAATTAAAAAAAGAGAATTATGATATTGATATAGTGTGATCTGACCCCTGTTGCTCCAAGTGAAATTCTTTCTAGGGTTCTTAAAGCTATTCTCCATTTTTTCCCTTTCCCTACAATAAAGTATAGTCTGAAGGCTAGCAAGCACCATTCCTCGCTTATGATAATCTAAGGCCAAAAATAAAGAAGGCTCACACCATAATAATACATACCCTTTTTCCTCGATCGTCAAGGTCGTGGATTTGGATCGATTTCGGTTTTACGGGCTTCATACATTGTTAAGAAAAGTACTCGGCATTGGAAAGTATCACGTTCTAGCCACACACAAAAGAAGTCGGTGGAAGGTATTGAATTTCTCGGATGAAGGTCAGAAAGAAAGCAATCGCCAGTGCTCTCGGTTCCAGCAACGAGGCTTTTCTCTGAGAATTAAGGAAAACAAACTAACCTTGTCTGTCTATGTTCACCTTGACATGAAAGACTCTTTTCCTAACCTGACTGTTCTACCTGGCGAGTTCACTTCACTTTTCGAGGGATCCTGGATTGGAGTTCACTTGTCTATGAGTGTCCGATCAGCTTCAGATCCTTCCAAGGCGCAGGGGTTGTCTCTCCATTCACTTTGAGCTGGGTTTCTTGTGATCTTTGTAGTAGTTTTTCCGTCCAATTTTATGGTAAATTAAGTCTTACACAACTGTCCCCAAGGATGTCCATTCCATTCGGCAGGGACTCCATCTCGCATTCGATCTCCCTCCTTTCCCTAAAAGAGTCGAGGTCTCTCTGGACTTCTCTTTTGCCTCTCTCCCAGATTCAGAAAAAGGGAGGAAGAGGGCCTCTCGACGGGAGTGATTCCCCGAAAAGAGATCGTTCCCAGCATCCTCGAGTTCGTAGTCAAACTCACCTTCATCCACCTTTCATGGACTGGCGCGGGCAAGCACTGATGTCTGGAGCAGGAGATGGAAGCTTGGGTTGAGGAGGCTGTCAACGAGTCATCAAAGGTGATAGATTGGTTATATTCGGATTCGTTTGATTTTGATTTTCTTTTTTTTGGTTGTGAGAGGTCTGAGTCCACAGCTCGGGAAGAGTCGTCAGATGACAATTGAAGTAGGGGTCTGTCTCTTTCAAAGGAAAGCAAGAGTCTCATAGGGAAGGAGATCCTGCACAGACCAATCCCAATCAGGAAGTGAGTCTTGTTGTCAATGAAAGAAATTTTTCTATGTCACATATCTGCCTATCTCGTGTTGTGAGCTATAAAGTACCCACCAGGGGGGGGGGGTGGACCAAGAAAGAGGCAGGCGATTGGGTCCTTCCCATCCTCTGTGATGTCAGTCTCTTTGTCATTCTTTCACCATTGCTGAGTAGTGAAGTGAGCATACTCAAGATCCAATTAATCAATCATTTGAGTTGGTACAAACATAGGAATCCAGACTCCGCTTGATTCGATCTTCAGTTTCGACCTTCATCAGTCAGGAAAAAGAAGAAGGACCCACTTATTCCACTCGGAGAGACCGAACCAGGCAACAAAAAAAAGAAAAACTTAAGGAAGTTCTCTTTCCATTCCAACTAAACTAAGTGAAAAAAATGGGAGAGCAAAATAGAAACACGGGAACAAAGAAACTATGTCCAAACCAACGAGTCCTTTGGTCGACTCTAAAGAATGTATCGGGAGTTGGGAGTTAGCCGTCTCATAGGAGTGATAGCTGGGTTTTTCACGGAGTTTCTTTGTACAATTGAAAAAAAGAGTGCTCTAGGTCAGAGAAAACAAGGAGAAGATTGTTCACCAGTCTGTCTCCCAACCTCTTTAAAGCAGCTACTTACCGTGATCTGGTCTTGGGACAGCATTGGCACCCCCGTTTGCTGGATCTTCTAGGCACTCTAAAGCGCTTCCACGACAGACAGATGGACTTTGAGTTATAGACGGAGAAGAGCCTTTAGAGGATCAAGAGTGATTCCTCAATAAAACAAATGGGATTTTTAGGGAGGGCTGAACGCGATGTACTGAAGGATTCTCTTTCGCTGATCGGCGCCAGTCTTTCCTGCTGTGAATTTCCCAGGTCGGGAGGGGCCCTTTCCTTCTACCTTACTGAACCCATTCACCAATGATTGGATCACTCAAAGCTAAATACTAATTCCTTCCTTTTAGGTGGTCTAGGTGGCTGGGATACTATGCCCTTCTTTTTGGAGGCTCAAAGACGAGTTCTTTGAAGGAAGCAAAAGAACCCATGTGTCTCGGATGAAGTCTACCCTCTTTTTGTGCCGGGAAGAAGAATGAGATCCAACTCAAAGTCAAGGAAAGCGGCCTAGACCACTGACTTTTGATGGAAGGCTTATGAACATGGATTGGTTTGATAAAGCCAATTTTTCGGCGAATCAAATATTTTCTGAGAGCACTAGACCTTCTCTCTTTCAGGATTGATTCCCACTCACTGCCTGATAGCAGGCTTGGCCCATGAGACCTATTGTCTTATTGTACTGGCTCATTTCACTACTTTGGAGGATGGGGTTTTCCCCTTTTTGGTTCACAAACGCTCGAACCCATCGAGAAGCTCCATCCAAATTGGAGTTGATGTGAGCACTTCCCCAGAGGCAGAGGATTTTTCCACAAAAGGGTGGGAGCATAAAATGTAGGTGAGTCAATTGCGTGTGGCCTTCAAGTATTTCGTATTGTAACAATATTCGATCGGCATCCAAACAAAGGTGCATGTACGGTTCCTAAGGGATACAATTTTGTCCTAATCATCGAGAAAGATGAAATAAGTTGATAGCGCGATCTCGTACTAACACATACTCTCTAAATATTGAAGAACTTGCATGCGGCCTTCAAGACACAACCGCGGTATGAGTTCTGATGTCAGACTTTGGTTTGGGGGCTGCTGGCCCCTTCGCATCGACAAGGAAACTGTGGACGACAATGGGTTTAGAATTCTAATAAAACGAAGACCCTATCGAACAAATATAGGAAAGGGCGGAAAGGGGAAAAAGTAAAGTATAAGCGACATATGGCACGAAAAGGAAATGCAATTTCGGTAAGACTTGATCTGAATCGTAGTTCAGATCCAAGTCGGTTCAGTGAGGGCGACCGCGAAAGTCACCGAATGGGTTCGGTCCGTCTTTTCCTGATCTTTGTTTGTCCCCCCCAAAAAAGGCGTGAGAGGACGTTGCGGATGTCCGGGACGGACACGACTTCTTCTAACGCTAGAAGACCACAGGAAGAAACCCGGGACTAGAGCATGTCATGAAAGACGCACACGGGGCGGGCGTGCTTCGACCGTGTCTCCGGGGCACAGTTGAATGTAGATATCATGAACGCGAGGATAAGGATACTAGGCCGAGAAACCCGGGCAAGTACTCCCCTAATGTGCCGATCACTAGCGCATCCAGGGCCCCGGCGCCCAGCTCTGCTGGAGAGGCCGTCACTGATCTGAAAAGTGCGTCTGTGGTTCGGATAGACTGATTCTGCGAACGCCTAGCCCCAGGAATCAATAAAAAAACAAGTGCTAAGTTTCATTTCAGATCAGTGAATAAACCAAAAAAGAGACCTTTCTCGCTCGACGCCACACTATGCTCCGCTTCAACAAATGAGAGTTTTCGGTGGAACCGGTGAACCACGCGAGCTGGTTAGATTCGTGGGGCAGAGGGCTCGTAGTACCTGATAGCGCAGCTATGCAGTGGAAGGGAAGGAGCCTAAATCGACCCCCTTCTTTATTTTTTATTCAAAGACAAAAAAGCAAGCACAATACAAAGAGATTGGACTCTCGGATGAGACTAAGCAGCTACCGTTCCGACGCGCCCCTGACCCTATCTTGATTCAAACCGAAAAACCTCTCTAAGGTGGATCCTAGTTGAAGCTGTCATTCAAAGAATAAATGGGAATCCAAATCCACTTTTAGGGATATAGATGAAGTCTCGCTCAGTAAAGAGAGTTGTAGATTCGTAGAAGAGGATCAGAGTACGCGCGCTACAAAAGGCAGCTAGCCAATGAATGTAAGTTGAAAGAATATAGTACTTTTGTACTCACCCCTCCGGGGCCCCCAGTTGTTTTGGCGCACCCTACCCCAACATTAGACTATTGCCTTTTTAGCCTACGCTTGCTGCTTGCAGCATGGATTCGATAGATCTATCAAATCCATGCTTCCCCCGCCCCAAAGCGAGACTCTATCCAGATCTCAAAGAATAACGAGCTAGGCGGCCGGCGGGCAAAGAAAGGGGGCGGGGCGTTTACTTGAAAATGACAACCGCCTGTTCCAGCAGCGGGGGCCTTGCACGAAAGCAAACCTACGATTAAGTAGCTGTTGCTTTCGCTGATGGGCCCAGTGAGGGGGGCATTGTCCCTCAGTTCTTACCAACCTCAGGTGTGTACATCTAACTTATTATCTTCTTTTTTCATGCAAGCCTGACCTCAGCTGTCCATTTCTTATTCATCCAAGGCGCCCCTAGTGGACTTGGCGGTGCACCTTTCTCAAACCAGAACAACTCTGAACGTTAGGAAAAATAAGGGAAGACTACCTGAGCGAACCGACTGAAGGGACTTTACTTATCCGAACCGAACGTTAGCGGCTTAAGCTAAGACTATCACGAGCTGCGTTGCTGCTTGATTGGCGGGGAGGAAGATCTCAAAGTATGGGGCAAAGGATCAAGCGCTTTGACTTTGCTTTGTCCCCTGGGATCCACCACAGGTTGGGTTTGAGAGTCGTGTGATGGGTGACTATCTAGCACGGTTCAGAGAGCACGTGTATGTAGTCTGCGCTGGTGAATGGAAGCCCCCGCCGCAAAAAAGAAGCGGCTCTTCCAACGTCTCTGTCACCATTGACTCTATTTATTATTATGGTAAATCATTGTATCAAGATGCCAATCTTAGATCTTATTTTAGTTTGATACGTCCACATACGAAACTCGCCTTTGGATTTCGTCTCGATAGGTGTATTATTCTTCATTTTCCCAAAAGGACATTCATTCATTTCTTTCTTCCCGGGCGATCACCACGACTAAAACGAAAACAAGACAAGAAATCAAGACCCGCCGTACTATAGGAAAAGGGCTGGTGGCCGACATTTGGGAAAGTCGGGCCAATCGGGTGTCTTCATTCAAGCGAGGGTACAGAGGAAGAACGAAACGAAGTGAGAGGCCGGGGGGCAGGGAAAAGAGTCGAGTCGATCGACCGGGAGAAGCAAAACGAAATCCGAATTTAGCCGAAAAAGATGCAACATTATGGATACCATGACCGATCACCATCGAGAAAGAAGAATTTTGATAAATCACTTCGGGTGAGCGGGGCCTTCAAGTGGCCTCAATACGCCGGGGTTGTAAATGACATACCTTTCCTTACGGGAAATGCCACCTACTTACTAAAAGGGAATATAATCAAGTTCTTTTTACCAAAGAAGTCCCGCTGTGACGGCCCGACGAGTCATCTACTAAAATGGACACTCCCCGCTGTGCGCGCCTACTTACTAAAAGGGAATAAAATCAAGTTCTTCTCACCAAAGAAGTCCCGCTCTGACGGCCCGACGAGTCATCTACTAAAAAGGACCCTCCCCGCTGTGCGCCCCTCCTTGAATTATTCGATCATGCAATACTTTTTTAATACTAAGAATAAAATGCATTTCGACCCCGTCCTAGTTCTCAATCATTTCGTGGCACCGGGTGTGGCTGAACCATCTACGATGGGGGGAGCGAAGGGAGGAAGCTTAGATAAGAGAATACGCTCTCGCATCGCTTTTTTTTAGAAAGCTCTACCAGCGAGAAAAAGTGTTTGGCCCGAGCCAAAAAGAGGTTGATCCACTTCATTCGCCAAGCGAATGATCTTCGCTTCGCGGGAACAACAAAAACCACCATATCGCTCTTTCCTTTCTTCAGTGCTACCTTCTTTTTTCCAAGGGATGAGGTTGAGGTGTACGGTGCTACCTTCTTTTTTCTAAGGGATGGGGTTTGGGTGTATAAGGACCCTTTTTGTGAGTATGCCCGAGACAACTCCTAGCTCAATTTAGGATCAAATGTAGGAACCTCATGGGTAAGGATAAGGTAATGGAATTGATAGAGAAATTCATAGACCTAGGTAGGATAGGAAAATTGATAAAGGGAATAGAGATGATGATAGGGATCATACAGAGAAAGAGGAGAATTCCGTACGGGTACAACTCTTATTTGAACGAAGTGCAAAAAATGCGATCTTTTTTGTCTAATAGAACAAACACTAATACCTTAATTGAGTCGGTAAAGATCAAATCTGTTTATCAAAGTGCTTCTCTGATTTCTCAAGACATCTCTTTTCAACTGAGGAACAATCCAATCTCATTTCGTTCCATTTTTAGTAAAGTAGTGAAGGATATTCCATTAATAATGCCCAAAGGGGTGGAGGGGATACGTATTTGTTGTTCTGGTCGATTAGGGGGTGCGGAAATAGCTAGAACTGAATGCGGAAAGTATGGAAAAACATCTTGTAATGTATTTAACCGGAAAACCGATTATGCTCCTACGGAAGTATCTACTCGTAATGGAATTTTAGGTGTCAAAGTGCGGATCTCATATAGTCAAAATAAGAAGGGACGTGCTATATCCGAAATGTACGAAATATAGTAAATATTCTAAATGCAGATGTAGTAGGGGTCGCGAACCGGATGGTACACAACTTGGTTGTGGAAGATATGGCACCAAAAGTTGTAGAGCTGGTCGTCTTTCATATCGAGCCATTGAAGCAGCGCGTCAGGCTACAATTGGACAATTCCATCGTGCTATGAGCGGACAATTCCGAAGAAATTGTAAGATATGGGTAAGAGTTATCGCAGATCTTCCTATTACGGGGAAACCCGCAGAAGTTCGAATGGGAAGAGGAAAAGGAAATCCGACGGGTTGGATTGCTCGTGTGTCCACGGGACAAATCCCATTTGAAATGGATGGTGTGAGTTTGTCAAATGCTTGACAAGCCGCTAGATTAGCGGCGCATAAACCATGTTCGTCAACCAAGTTTGTTCAGTGGTCGTAACGTAATTGGTTAGTGGGGAAAAACTGGGCCGGGACTCGAAAGAATTTGGCGAAGTGTTTGTTCCTGAACGAGGAAAGTGGAAAGACAAAGAGGGATAGGGAGCTCGCCTCCTTCTTTTTTGTAATCGCCGAAATTGTACGACGACCCTTCTTGTTCCACGCATACGACCCTGAGACGTGACGGTGTCACTTTTTCGGCCCGGTAAAGTGACAGTTATATAAATAAGAATAAGAAAGAGAAGCGTGATGTTGTCGTGTTGTCAGCAATCAAATTATCGTAAATAGATAGTACGGTTGTGTTGTTTCAATTTCTATTCGTACTCTGATTGTTGTGGCTGTAGCTCGATCTTGGCAAATCTCTCAAATGGATGTCAAAAATGCTTTCCTTCATGGTGATCTACATGAGTTTTTTCTATATGCAGCCACCTCTGGGTATTGAAGTTCCCGATGGTCATGTTTTTCGCCTTCGAAAGGCCCTCTATGGGAAAAAAGCAACCACCTCGTGCTTGGTTTGAGCGGTTCAGCTCTGTGGTTCAAGCTGCTGGTTTCTCTTCTAGTGAGCATGACCCTGCACTTTTCACTCCTACATCTGACCACGGTCGTACCTTGCTTCTTCTCTATGTTGATGATATGTTGATCACTGGTGATGATCAGAAGTACATTGCTTTTGTTAAGCAAAAGTTGAGTGAGCAATTCAAGATGTCAGATTGATTTTCTCTTAGTTATTTTCTGGGAATTGAGGTTGATCAAACTAATGATGGTTAGTATCTCTCTCAGCATCGCTATACTCAGGATTTGATGTCACGCTCAGGTCTTACTGATACACACACTGCCGCTACACCCATGGAGCTCCATCTCCAATTGCGCCCTAGTGATGGTACTCCTCTTAAGGGATACCACTCGCTATCGTCATCTTGTAGGCAGCCTTGTGTACCTCACTGTGACCCGGCCTGACATTGCTCATGCAGTCCACATTGTCAGTCAGTTTGTCAGTGGTTACTCGAGGGAGATACAAATACTTCATTCTTCCATAGTGCTGCCAATGGAAGGCACATAAAATGTAATATTGCTTCTTTGGAACATGAAGGAAATGTTATACAAGATGAGAAAGAGTTGCAAGAACACATTTCTAGTTACTATAAGAGACTATTTCGTTCAGAGGACAGGGGGGATATATCTCTTGGTGGAAGCCCCTTGGTCAACAGAGCACATGCTATCAGAACTAGACAATGAAGAGTTGACTAAGACTTTCACTATGGAGGAAATAGAGCTAGTAGTTAAAGAGATGAAAACCAATACAGCTCCTGGCCCATATGGCTTACCAGTAATCTTTTAGAAACATTTTTGGGAGATGGTTAAAGAGATGGTCAAAAGAATGCTTGATAGCCCGCATGCTGAGGAGTTGCAACTTAGAAGACTTAATTATAGGGTGGTTACTCTGATTCCTAAAACGAAAGATGCTGCAACTATCAAGCAATATCGGCCAATATGTTTATATTATGTTTGTTATAAAATTGTGACTAAAGTACTGACAAATAGGCTTGAGAGAGTTGCAGATAAGGTGGTGAGTAAGAGTCAGACGACATTTATGAAAAACGGAAATATTTTAGATGGGGTGGTCACTATCCATGAGGTGTTTCATGAGCTTAGGAGGACTAAACAAGAGGGGGTTATACTAAAGCTAGACTTTGAAAAATCATATGACAGGGTGAATTGGGATTTTCTACAAGAGGTTTTGCTTAAAAAGGGTTTTCTTTAGTGAGAAGTGGAGAGGTTGGATTAAACAAGTGGTAGAAGGAGGTGCAGTGAGTATCAATATTAATGGAGAGGTTGGCCCATATTTTAAGAGCTACAAAGGATTTTTTCAGGGTGATCTCACCTCTTCTTTTGAATTTGGTGGTGGTCACAGAAAAGGGGGTCACTCAAGTGTACGGCATTATTTGTCCGTCCAGATCGCTGTACATGTTCGGACTGCTCTGGATTGTAGAGGAACGAATTTCAGGCTACTTTAGATGGGGTGGGCTGCACCCATTCTCGGTACGTACAAGGTGGGCACCCATTCTCGGTTAAGATGGGAAATCCTATAGGGGTAGAAATGCTACATGAAAAAAATCCGCTCTTGCTGTATTAGGAATTGAAAGTAAGTCAACTCCTTCCTCTTAGAGCAACTTGTCACAGCTGTGACTACTCTTTCTATTTGAATTGAATGTCAACGAATCACTTGTTTCACTAATGTGACTAGTCTTGACTGCAGGTTTTTTCTTTCTATAGAGAAGTGACTGCGCTAGAGATGCTTATTAAAGGTTTGCTTGGTGGCTTCCTTGCTTGACTGGCTTTCCTTGTTGATTGGCTTGGCCTGCTAGTTCTCGGAAATCACTTCCTCTAAGTCTTAAATAGCAGAACCTAGTCTTTCTTCAAAGAATGTAGCATACCTAAGAAATGATTTCTCTAACAAGTCAAATCCGTTGTGAAATAAGGAAATGCGCGGATCGCTTCTTCTACCCTTCTCTTATTCGCATTTCCTGCTTACTATTGAAAGAAAAGTTGTTACTGCTGCATATCCCCTTTTTCCTATAATTTGAGCGAGTAAAGGCGCAACTTCCTCATCTTTGTTTTATAGTTTGATATAATATAGAATTGGATTTTGCTTTCCTTTAAGGAGCTCTAGCTATCTTGCTGATCCACCAGTTCATACTATTAATGAAAGCTCTTTCACCCTGCCCGCGGGTAATCCCTACTGAGCCTACTCAAGCAATCTCCCATTAGCCGCTCTTTACTTTATAGTCAAGCGATTGTAAACTCCTTATTTAGGCTAGCTACTTTGCTGATTAACAAGATTATCGCATTGGAGCTGTGACAGTTATGTAAACTACTTCTCTAGCAAGTAATGAATCTGAGGTCAAAGCCAATGAGTACGTCGGATGTTGCATTTTCCCAGTGAGGGAAGGTTGGCTTGATAGGCTTCGTTCTGGATGTTGTAATCTCTTCTCATGGTCTTTGTTCGCTTTATTATCCCGTTGTGAGAATGGCTAGGACTGTGGATCCACATGCCCCTCTAGTCAGTACTTTCCGAGTAGCGCAAGGCTTCTTCGTTGGCAAATAAAAGAATTAATGAACTAATTTCCTAATATGACGTGAACTTGAACTAGCATTGATCAAGTCCATGAGCTCATAAGAAGGAGTTCTTCACGTGAGAAAGTCCACGACTTAGCTTAATACAATAAAAAAGAAAGTATCCAATCGACTTTAGGAGCGCCATATGTTTCTATCTGAAACGGTAAAGCGAGGCTCGCTATAAGGGTCATAGCTAGTTCATGATTGGTAGTAAAGTAATACAAATGATTGTAATATGACAACCCCCAGGGGAGCTAGCCTTTGTGTTAAGATTAAAAAGAAGAGCCCTCTTTTATACAACTCGGTGATTCCATTGCTCTATCCGGCCGCAAGATTCGATCGCGTACAACACGAGCACGAGATGGGTTGGGGACTTAGAAATGAGCTATGCTCCAAGAATTGACCCCTGAACTACCTTTGCCCGCCTTTTCTTGTAGAATACATTCCCCCTCTTTTATATATTTAGAATGCTTTTAGGGCTAGTGGAATGAGGCTGGAGCCCATCAACATCGCTAAACCGGGAGAGTTGCTTGTGTTGGGTTCAAAGTTTCGCTCTACCAAGGCAAGATATAATATAATATAATATGCATCCAGCTTTAGCTAAATATCGTGAGTGTTCAGCGAAGTATGCTAGCCATTGGCCTTACGTTCAGGATACTCCTTTCTGTCTTTGCGATGTTTGGTTATAAGAGAATGTTGCTCTTCAGAAAACGCGTATAGTGGCCTTCATCGATGGGACAAATGCTCCAGTGTATGCGTTACAAGGCAACTAGCATTTTGTCATGGAAGTTCGTGAAAGAATGTTCTTGTTTTTCGTTGGAAAAACCAACGCCGACCTATAAAAAAGTCTCCCTTTCTCTTTTCGGGAGCAGAGCTTCAAAAGATGGGAAATTCCAATGATTCTTCGTTCATTATCATGTCGATTCCTCACAATCGCTCTTTGTGATGCTGCGGAACCATGGCAATTAGGATCTCAAGACGCAGCAACACCTATGATGCAAGGAATCGTTGACTTACATCATGATATCTTTTTCTTATGGTTATGCTTCACTTTGATTTTGATTTCTTTCTCTGGTTTGATGGTTGTACGTGCTAAAAATCCGGTACATTCCATTTTGTTTCCCATCCTAGTCTTTTGCGACACTTCTGGTTTACTTATTTTGTTAGGTCTCGACTTCTCCGCTATGATCTTCCCAGTAGTTCATATAGGAGCTATTGCCGTTTCATTCCTATTCGTGGTTTCCAATCGAATCCTAACTTTGTGTTGGACCTCGATGTATATTTATTTTTATCTTTCTTTGCCCAGGAGAATCATTCAGATTCTATTTGTTTTATTTCTATCCTTACTAACTATCAGATTAGGCTTTCTTCTCTTTCACTTTACCTCATTCTTTTTTGCGGCCGAAGCACTCGTCTTCGCTTCCTCATATAGCGGAGCTAGTGCTTCCGTCCCAAGTATTTGGATTCATTTTTTCGATGATGATTTGTCACGCGCTGTGGCGCCATTTCTCCCACAGGGAGGGGGGGCTCCTATAACTCTTCCTGAGGAACGCTCCCTCACAATGGACGAAAATGCCCGCCTGGCCCTTGTCATCAATTTCCAAAAGGAAATTGGCGCTCTATTAAAAACAATCGATGCTACCGCGGTCTGGAATCATTACTTAGCCGAGTAAAGCGCCGAAGATCTCGCTTCGGCCACTCTATTACATAAGGAAGAAGAGCTCAATGACCCCTATAAGCTTTCGCTCGTACGTGAGGGCCTTCGACTTTATCAAAACAGTTCGCGCTACTATTGGAGAGCGGTCCATTGGGTCAGGGCAAAGAGACGGGTGCGTAATGGAGACTTACCTATAGCGTTCATAATCGAAGACGACGGTGAAGAATAAGGATAGTAACTAGCTTTTTTTAGCTTCATATAGAAAGAATATCGGCCTTCCATCATCGATCAAAGCCAAGTAGTAGCAGGATCTTACCTTGTTGATGGGATCCAAATAAACGGGTTTTATGCGGGAGTAGGTAGATGGTATGACACCAAATACCAATAAGGATACGCCCTGCAATGCAGGTTATCATTTCCATAAGAATTGTTTTATTTCACACGAATCGGGGCTATAACCACCTTCCATATGTTTTGGCTAGGGCAATTTATCAAGTCAATAGGCAAGCCCCAAATGGACTATGTTTCAACATGGCCGTACGGATGTTCGCATGCGAGACTCCATCCAACTATTCTGCATCCATCTAGCAAAGCAGCGTGAGTGAAGCACCCTCCACTTTGTAGTTAAGGTGAAGCTCCATTGGTTACATGAGGATCCCATTCTATTGAGCCTTCCCACTTATCCTCAAAACAACTCAGTAAGATTAGGACCTCAAGCTATCACCTCGACGTTTTGAGCTAACCTATGAGGTGACGTTTTTTCAGCTACGTCTGCTTACGCTCCAGTTGTTGGGGGGTTAGCTGACTTGCTGCTTTCTTTCTCTCCTTACCGCTCACGCTAGCCTATGTGCGTTTTGATGCTTGTTTAGGATTGGAGTAAGCAGCAATAATGATTTCTTTTAACCGGGCATGGCCTTACTTCCGCGTAACACAATCCAGCTTGTCACGAAGAAACTAAACAGCAAGGTTCATCTTCGACCTGCAACTGCAGCAAGAAAGAGGTGGAAAGCACTTCTTTTTTAGGTTATGAAGCCCGATGTGCTAGCGCTTGTGACCCAAGCCTGATTTGACTGACTAATAAGAAAGTGATAGGAGTCGTGCTCGGCTTTCTTTCTTTTTCCAAGGATATTCTTATTCACTTATCTTTCAAATGAAAAACAAAAGCTTTACATCATATTTACTTAATATAGACGGAACCGAGACCTTGACTTCTTCTTAATTTGCTTCGGTTGCCCTCTTTGCTAACCAGAGTATACCACTATTTCTAACCTTTTTAAGAGACAAACCCATAGGAGACAAGGGATGAATGGCAGCTATCGAACGAACTTTGAAGAAAATAGAAAACCCTGCCTGGATGACTGGAACTAAGGGATCGACCACACGGCCTAACATGGCCCTTCCTTCCCGGAGAGAACAACCCCTACTCCCTCCTCCCCGAAGTGATAGCAGGGCTAGGATCATCATAGGGCTTGTTCTATTGGCTTGACGAGGGAGTCTCACGAGTGCAGAGCAGGAAGCATCAAAGGAGGAAGCTGCTGAAGAACGGCCATTTACTATTCGGATTGATGAAAATCGGATTCATGCCCTAAAGAGGATGCTCTATCTGCTCTCGAAGCAGTCGTCAGCCTAAGGTCAGGTCAGGTTTGAAATCCTTAGGTTCAGCCTAGCCCTTTTTTGGAATAGAATGCGAAGAAAATGGACCAAAATCTCGCCGGCACAAACCAGGATACCCTATAGTTTGGAAAAAGGCATTAGCCAATCCCAGGAACGGAGCGTAGAAGGTATGAGTTCGACACTCGGTTAGCCCATAAGCTTTAAGGAGGAGAAGACTAGCTGGCATTGGCTCTTTGCTTTAGGGACAGCATTGGTAGAATGTAGAAGATAGCCACAGACAAAGGCTTTCGGCAAAGAAGGTTACGGCAGAATAAGCTGTGAGGTTGGATTGGACAAAGCAATTCCATTACTTTTATTACACTATATATAATACAAGGATCTGGTGATTAAGCCTGGTTCATTGGCCAGGAATGAGAGCTGGTGCTCTACAGGGGATGTTTGAAGGACATATCTAACTAATATATACTCCGCAGCTATTGAATCCCTGCCCCTTGAATCAAAGCCAAGTGGGAAAGAAGGAACGGTTTTCAGGAATGGAATCAATAGCAAAGGGTCAGATAGCCTTTAGCCTCTCTTCCCAAAACAAGCCAAGGACATAGTTTCGTCGATTCACCGGCCACGAGTAGATATTATGTATTGAATGAATAGTGTAAAACCCAATCCCAAGCAATAGTTAATAATAAAAACTCCGGACTAGGCAAAAAAGCAAGGACAATAAAGCCTTCAATCGGCATCAAAACCGGGTAACTACTCTCCTCGGAAGATTAACTGGAAAAAGGCCCTTGAACTTTTCAGGCTTGTTATCCTCTATTATCCCCTACCATCTAAGGTTCATTCTCTGGTCTATCATCTGCTCCGATTACTAAACTACAAATATATAAAGAATATATAATGGGGGTATGTAACAGTTGGAAGCTGTTGCATTACCTATAGGCCCCCCGGTGTTACCACCTACTTGCCTATAGGGCTTGATGATCAGAGACGCCTAAAGTCTCATGGTCTCAGGCCTTAGAGAACAACGAGTGCTCTCCTACACCTCCTTTTCCAAGGTAAAGTGTAATCCAAGGGTAAAGAGAAATCACATCTTCACACCCGACTAGTTAGGACTCTCCTAAAACTGGAGGCATCCAATTAAGTCCTCTCTGTCCAACATAGTCATAGACCTTCCAGAGCAAACTTCACCAATACTGGATCAGTTTGATTTCCTTTCCATCCGGTTAGAACTACAGGTGGATCGAGAGCTCGTGCAAGTAGCACAAGGGGATCAATACCCATGTCCAAGTCCATATTCAACATCCAATACCATTTCAAGTATTGGAGCCACTTCTCCATCTGATTCCTATATAGCGAGTGTTCCCTAAAACACCGCGTGTTGAAGTTGTGTCCTTCATCGCCTGAGGGGATCAAATCCTCAGGTAATGGGACCAAGCAACATGGCCTCACCTTACGCCCTATTAGATTGAAGTTTCTATTTACTTGCGCCGGGTTCTTACTTCTTTCCTACTGAATTAATAGATGAAATACGTCAGACAGATACTACCCTTGCTATTGTTTCCCATTATTTCAATTGAATGAGAGTCTATAATTGCTATTAACTGATCAATTAGAGTACTGAACCATGGAACCTTATTGATTCACTCCTCGCATACTTAACTACACGTTTGATCTTTGCAACCAAGGGGAGCTACACCACGCTGCTCTCCTGCCACTGAGCTTGCTACCCCTTTGATTTCTACCGATTCACCTTCCCTAAAGACATGTATTTCTCCTTCGAATTGACCTTCATGTTCCCCAGCGGAGTATTCAACCAATCCATTCCTAGCACCATGTCATAGGCAACCAGTGGCAACAGCCTTAGTTTAGCTTCAAATTCCACTCCTTGCACCTTCCAGGTACCCCCTCCGATACACTTATTTACTGATTATGTTCTGACCATTAGCAACCATAACCACTATGGGAAATGTTTGTACCAGCTTGGCTTTGATTTCTTAACCTAAAGTTTCCTTCCCTCAGAAACCAGCAATTCCCAGATCAGAAATCCTATTTCCAGCTCCTCTAGTTTTCTTAAACCAGGATTTTTTATTTATCCAGCAGGGATATTACCGAAAAAGGGCTTCCGTTCAAAGCTGAAAGAAAGAGACTGGTCCTCCCTCTTTGCCTAGCGGTTAAGTAGATAGTAGGCCCCCCTGGCCCCGCAACCAAGAGTCACTCGTCGAAAGCTGACCAGGAAGACAATAACAGCCATTTCAAGATAGCAGAAAGACAAGGCAATAGGAAAACAATCATACCTTGGATAAAAAGGGCTTTTCTATGTGTTATGCCCTACGTTACATTCACCTTATTTATCTTCATTCTCTTCCGCAGCGAGCTAGTATGGCCAAAGCCGGCAGTGCGTAGGAGGTCACTGATCGAGCACTCTTGCACCGACGAATCCGCTCTTAGATAGAATGAATAGGCGAAGAAAGGACAAGCTGCTAGTAAGAAGGTTTCTTTCTGACTTATGGAAAGCCTTACCTCTTTCTTGGACACGTTTTCGCTGTGCGCCTCTATGATAAACGAAATGGCAGACATGAACAAAGCATATAGTTGGTATGAAGAGATATTCTTCTTTCCCGACGGAACTACCTTTTGGCTTCGCTAAAAACACCTGGGCTATGCCTCAAAAACACTGGCCCGGAGGAGAACACTAATCTACGCATAAATCAAATCTCTGTTCATTTTTGATTCAACTGATCGAGACTAGCAAATCAATCCTTTTGAAGCACTCAGCTTTCAGACAAGTCTTCAGACTGCCATGTTTTAGCTTACTTACCTTTGCCTGCCAACGCTAGAAAGCTAGCTTCCTTGTTTGTGGTACCAGGAATGTGTCATCTTGATCAAGGAGTCTGGAACTCCATGCTGGGGATGTAGGAAATGCTATGAGTGCTGTCCACAACCTCTAATGTTCCAAAAGAGATAATCCGTCACTCGCTCCAGAGACCTAAGTACCATGCTAACTCCAAGAATTTCCTTCTTTACTACATAAAGCATCAGCTGCTGGATAGAAAGCCAAAGCATTTATTTATAGCTGACAGTTAGCTTTCGCTTGATTTCTTTCTTATCAAATTACGATTGTAGATTGGGTCGATGTAAATAAAGGGTGAGCTCCAAACTACAGTGGGAAAGGCCTAGTATACACCAACCATACTTTGGAGTAAGAAGGATAAATAGGAGTAGTAGGCGGAGCCGGACCGACCCTAGGTGAGTAAGCAGGTTGTGTCTCAATCTATTGACTAGGTGGATCCACTTTGAGTGTTCAATCTATGGTTTAAGGTTTAAGGCTTCGGGCTCATTGCTTTTACGCCCTTCGAGGTGCCATATTGATAGCGACCTTATTTAACTTAAGCGGAGTCCTTATCCGGGATACGAAGCGATGCATTGACTTCGCCGTATGTATTGTCTTATGCAGACAGCAATGGTTTCTAGAGCTAGCCCCCCTCTGGGTGGATGTTGAGGGAAACGCAGCATGAGCCTTTTATTTATGGCTTTGGATGGTCGGAAAGACACCGGTGAACATTCACTTTAGCGGATCCAGCCCTATTCCCCATCCCGACATAAACTACTGACGGAACTTCATGCGAATCTACAGGTTTTGGATAGAGTGGGTTAATGAGAGATTTCCCCACAAGTCGGCCTATAACTCACTCCCCAACTGACCTTTTAGCCGAGCTTGCCCTAGTGCATTTGTTCTACATTGGATAGAGCAAGAGCTCAAAAGCGGCAACTTCTTCTTTATTGAAGTGAAAGATTTCTTGGATCCGAACAGCTTGCTGCTTCTCCGAAACCTTCACCAGCTTAGCTTGTGTATCCTTGTAAGGTCGCGGACCCGGCGTAAGAACGAGAAACGTGAGTCTAGCATGACATAAACCCAAACCCCGACACTTTTGATACTCCTCATCTCAGGACAAGTCACAGAAGAGGTAAGGCGCTATAGCCAGTGAAGGAACGGGAAAGAAGAATCAGTGGAATTGACCAATAATTTATACCATTACGACTTTGAATAATCGCTAATAGCTCACACCAATGGAATATTTTTGGACCCTAAGGCTCACGTTGACTCCGTCCTTTATTGAATAGCCAAGTCGTCGTGAGTAAGCGTACGATCCATCACACAAACGTCCCTAAACCTCAGTAAGCCTTTCTTGATGCATTTCCCTTCTTATCTATCGATGTATTCATCTAAGGCCACAGGCAGGTATATATCTACGAGTGGTTTATATAAAGGAGGGTCCTGATAAGAATGCTGTTTGGAAAAGGCGAAACAAGTTGTGTTGACTGAGGCTCAGAATACGTTCTTGCACCACTCCTTTCAAACACACATACCCTTTCTTCTCACAAATGTGAAATTCCGGAACTCTGTGTGTAATTGTTGCAACAACGATAGGGACTCTGCCGAGGGCTCCCCGGTAGGTTCTATCTCTCTTTATACTGTGACTGGAGCAAGGCGTAATGGGCTGTGTGGTATGTTGATCAAGGAGGTGTTGCATTGGCTGTAGCTGCAAGAGGTCTTGAGACAGAAATTATGCCATTATTGCTTCTTTCATTTAAAAGCTTGAGTCGGTTCTATCTAGCTAAGTTATTCAATAAAGTAGATCGAAGTGTGTGATGCTTGTGAGTTTGGCAACTACTATATACGATATTTATAACAATACTTGATACTTGATTTATGACTTCCTCTACCTAGACCCACACCTACTTTGAATTGAACTTAACGGAGCGACGGATCTAGTAAAAAGGGACTACATTCCAATCCTACTTACCAGAATAAATAGTTGTATGGCATTCGAACCCCACCTTCATGGTTGAATTCTAATTAGCTGGAAATGTATGACCTAAGCTTCTCAATAGGCATTCACTCAACAGAGCACTTAATGAGTTTTCTAATGGCTTGAAATACTACTATGTTTCTTTTAAGCTTAGTTGCAAGAGAAAAGCAAAGGGTAATGCGGGTCCATTTCGTAACGCTTACGGTGATAAAGAAAAGTCACTCCCATCCGCATGAGAGGCATCGCTATCGGGCCGGGCCTCGATTCCTTTCCTTGTCTCCATTTTGATTGATTCGCTTCTTCGTGCAAGCACTTGGTTCGCCCCTTACTATAACTATCCCACTCAATCTTTTACACCGATGTTTCATACTCTCTCGACCAGGTCATCATAAGAAAATACTGCCAAATCTTTCCGAAATGAGAGAAGGAGGGAAGGCGCGCTACAACTAACTGCTGAAAAACGCAAGATTAGCGCTAAGAAGCAACCCTAATTTAAGTACTAGCGTCCCACCCCAACGTTCTTGTACTTCAAAATACTCTCCCGCGCATGCTGCTCGCCTCAGCCAGACGTGGCTTATGTAGTGGTCGGCATTCCTACGTGCTCCGACTGATCCCCACTGGAGATTATATGAGGGGTCTTGGAAACTGTCGTGACGCTTTGGTGACGAAGGTCACCGGGGTGACTATGGAAGGATTCCGTGGTAGTCTCTGACTCCCTCCAACTCAATCAATATCAAGAACATGTCGTGAGCATGGGGTTTGGTTAGGCTTTGTTGAGTTTGTAAGAAAAGATAGTAGGTTGAGGGGCTTCATTGATTAGTAAACCTACGGTGCAGGTAAGGTCGGGACCATGGTCGTCCGTCTCCGCTTTGTCGGCCGATAAGATCACTGAGATTGACCATCCAGCTGGGTTGGTTTGGCTATTCCTTTCTATTGAAAAGGAGTCAGCTGTCTGCGCGAGTCACCTTCCTTAGGCTCCGAGTCACCTTCTTCTAAGCTCCGCTGGACAACATGGCATTCTCGTTCTATAGGCCGGCCGTACTTGTGATGGTTCCCCAGGATCCAATAAATCCACTTAGGTCTACGTTGCCGCGATATTGTTCTATGGAAGCAGTGGGCTGCCTTTTAGAGGTTCGGCCCGATTTTTCATTAAAAAAATAAAAAAAGGGGGGGGGGAGGGATTGACCTTTCTAACACATATTCTTTCGTACCGGCATGGCCCCACTGATTTGTTTTTTGTCGGAGCATCAAGCAGCGCAACCCGGTTCTACTTGACTAAGCCCCGTGCTCGTCCAAGGAGGGAGTTTGCTTTACCCAACTCCGCTTTTTGATAACAAGGCAAAAACCTCCGACCCGACATTCATGAGTTTCGAATGAAGAATGAAGAGTGCCCTGCCCCTCTCTTTTTTCCCTAAATCTTTGATTTCGAAGTTGGTAAAGACCCACCCCTTGTTTAAGTCAGAATGAGTCCCCGAGACATTGGCTTCCGCCAACAGTGAACTATTAAGGATCGCATCCCGCACATATTCTACATTATAGCCTGCAACTAATTCAGCTTCCGCTTCTGGGAGATCAGACGGAGCTCGATTAGTTTCTTCTAGACGAGGAATAAGGAACATAACCAATATGGGGAACAAGGGAATACCGGACCATATCTGCTTTTGCGCCATGACAATCTCACTCGAATTACAGGGACCTACACATATTAGTACAGTATACCGGGGTCCCCGGCCAGAACCACACGTGCAAGTTTCTCTGCATGTGGCTCGTCCGTGCTTTTATCCGAGGCGCTGCCTGCGACTCTACATGGGAGAAGAGGGCTGAACTGCAAACTTTCGGGTTCAGAGCATTGCATTGTCTAAGGGAGTAGGGTGAGTAAGCTGCGCCTACCAAGCTAAGCTTTCGTCGAAAAGGCGTCACTGCTTCCTTTTCGGCGCCCGCCCTTTATTTAGATATTGGGGCAAGGCAAGCCCAAGGGAAGTCTAGGTTGGCGCTCCATCTCGGCCGGCATCCTGCTCTCGAGAGGGTGTGGTCCTTGAGCGAACTAGTCATGTGCTGTGTTGCCCCAACGCAGGGGCATTTGGTGAGGAGCTACGGTCTGGTGGTTGACAAGCCACTCATCAGAGGCGACTGGACTGGAGTGCTTTCATCAAATGATGCATGTGGGCTGAGCCATTCCCATCCCAAGTGGTGGCCCGATTCGGCCTGGCCTGGTCGGAAAGAGATTCTAAATCTCGAATATGCGCACCGAGAATAGATATCTATGTTAGCTAGCAGGGGCGGTCTTTCCCCTGGTAGTCCCGCTGTGTCCTCTGACAGTCCGTCTCGTCTCATCTTTCTTTGGCTATACTTGTAGCCAGCCATATTGGCTCCACAATCCACCCTTTTGGATTTCTGACGAAAAAGGCAGTCATCAGACACCCCCTTTCCTATTTAGCTTTGCTTGCTGCCTATTATGAGAATAGGTCCCGGTTCAAGCGGCCCGCCTTTCATCATCATCTATATCATCTGCCACGCACGATCCCATAGGAACGATTTCATCGCCCTAAGAAGCAGAACGCGCCATCACCTACAGCCCTTTCCTCTGCCGGGGACTTTCACGAAATGAAAACAGGCGGCATCATCGTATGCTCGACATTAGTTGCCCTGGTGTATATCTCGGAGTACTCCTATGGCCGATCTGTCACCCATACATGAAGGCCCCGTCCCATGTGGAGAATGCCCCCCTTACGGCACGGCTTAGTCTGTTATTTTATTTTGTCAGAGTGGATTCGGGCCGCCACTTCTTTGAAAGCATGGTTCTTGCCTCCCTCTCTCCTCCCTCCTTGGAGCTCGTCCATTCGTTGGGTGATCCCTTGCTCTCACGTTTGAGTGTTTGCTCGTCGTTTAGGCCGGTGAGTTACATTTTTGCTCATTGCAGTCGCCTTCGGGGTTCTTCGCACCTGGGTAGTACCAGGACCCTTGTGCCCCGGACTGCACTGCCCGCCCTATGACACGAAACTCAAAATGAGCCTTGCGACGACACGCGGACATTCCTCATGCTGCGGTTCCCTCCGGTCCGTTCCTGGGTTGGGTTAGGGGAAGATTCGAGTGATTACCTTCGCGGATCCAAACGTGCTCACAAGGCACACAATAAGAATAAGACCAATAGAGACTTCATAAGGGACCATTTGAGCTGCAGATCGTAATGCTCCTAGAAAGGCATATTTCGAATATAGAGGACGTTCCCAACAATCCACGAGAATATCATACCCAACTATGAACTGTACGAGCACATCCTCTGTCACCCCCACCGCGCTTACGGCTCTATACCCCAACCCAACTTGCTCTGGCCCTGGGTCCTCCCGCATCTCTTCCTCGGTAAGCGGACCATGGAAGCTGGGGAGTATCCGCTTGGGACTAATAGAAAACAGCATATCTTTTCCCTCCTGACCCCTATAAAAATCTAGTGGAAGTCCGATCGCGTCAGAGACATCTTTATCTGATTTTGAGGCTTCGTCATCCGGTTCCTCCAAAATTATGTTAGGATCGGCTGGCTCATCCTCATCATCCGAAAAGAAAACAGAGACAAAACAGATTTGTTTCAATGACATATCTAATCAGACTGAAATTGATGTCGAAGACACGATCATTCACATCAATTGAAGCAGGCAGGAAGGGCGCGGAAGCTACCGTTTAACGAATGCAATGCAAGCAAGGTAGCTTGCTTACTCTCCATCTAGCGTGCGTTGGCGGCAAGGAAGGAGGCATTGGAAAGACTAGACCATACACATTAGTTAGTACAAGAAAGAGGCATTCGGGAAGCGACTAGTCGCTTCTGGCGAAGCTTAACAAAGGCCAACTACTACATAGAGACAACTACTACCAGTCATGAGCGATAGTGAAGCCGTCAGAGGCAGAAGGGGTCGCTTGACGGACGAAGCCGGGCCGTTACGATAGGCGGGCGAAGTGAGCGAGACCAAGACGGGCCAGACGTGGAGTGGCGAAGGGGGCCTACTATACGTATACATGATTAGTAAGCGGTTCAAGACATCGAACGAAAAATCAAGTGAACTAATGAACAGTGTGATTGACCAGACAAGTACCAAGGAGCAAGAAAACGTATGCGTTTTAGCAAGGGATGAGCGCGAAATCCGTTGCTTGTTCTTTTGGTAGCCTTCTTTATTTTCGAATTTGCATGCGAGCAGTCCTTGCATTAGTATGAGTTTGTTGACCGCGTAAGGGCGATCCATCTTGATGACGAATTCCACGATAACGAGAAATAGAAATTAATTGTTCGATGTCTGCTCGTTCTCCCCTCTTCAATTCCCAATGAACAACATGATCTTGAGCTATCATTTGTTCAATTTGGTCGATCTGATACTTAGTTAACTCATTCTTCTTGATGTTCCCACTGATACCTAATCGATAACGAAGCTGAATGGCTTTTTTCAGTCCAATTCCATCCATTTTTGTTGAGGCAATTCTGACTTGTTCATCGGGAAGTGATCTAGGTCCTGAGATATATGACATTCTTTATCCTTATCTTTTCCTGGTATTCTCGGCTGGAATCTACAATCTACACCTCTCCAAACACAAACACAATATCTTGAGTACCCGGAACCATGTTCAGTGCTGCAAAAGCGCAGCTATAGCCCCCTGGAATCTTCGGCTCCTCGTTTTTATTCAATTATGAAATGACTCATTTTGATGGAGATTTGTAGCGTCATTCAAGTAAATACAAATTGAGATCGTAGAAACATGAGCTTGTGATATAGCTACACCTAATTCCAGACCGGTTAATGCTAGAACTATAAATAAGGGACCAAGATCTCCTATGAAATAGAAAATATTATTCAAGAATAGCATAGTCCAAGCAAACCCACTTAAAATCTTTACTAAACTATGACCGGCCATCATATTAGCAAATAAACGTAGTCCTAAGCTTAATGCACGAAAACAATAAGAGATTAGCTCAAGGAGTACTAAGAAAGGTGCTAACGGCAGTGGGACTCCCGCAGGTAATAAGAAGCTAAAAAAATGAAGCCCATGTCTTTGAAATCCAACGATCGTAATGCCTATAAAAATGGAAAATGAAAGAGCGAAAGTAATGAGAAAATGACTTCTCACTGTGAAGCTAAAGTGTATCATACCCTGGGGATTATGAAATAACGAAAAAGTAAAAGTGACCGAGATGCGAGGGAAAAACTTTTTTTTTTCACATTTCCGGAAAGACCACCTATTTGTTCGTTTACCAGATTCAACACGAAATCATAAATAAGCTCGACCAAGGATTGCCATGCATTTGGCACTGAATTTCCACCTCCCTTTTTCGTAACAACAAAAAACATAAAAACGACCAAAACGACAGTGAGCAGCATATACAAGACTGCATTTGTAAATGATAAATAATAGTTGCCCATATGAAGACCAATTATTGGGTCAATGGCAAATTGATCCAATGGGTTTACCGTTAAATCCGGATTCGAAGCACTTGCAGGGCTATCCGGCAGTTCGGCCTTACATATTTCGTGAAAAACTGGAACCACGCCCCTTTTCCAAGTGAAGCTTTTGTGCCCCTTAAAATGTAAATCTACGAAAGTACCCCTTAGACTCTCGGGAGAATCCAGGCCCAGAAACTAGTCACAAAACTCGGTAATATTGAATGACGCTGGCAAAACCATTTTAGCCTGCCCAAAGTATAATTCTATCATTTTTGTGATTTTAGAAAATAAAGAGTCTCTATTATCGGGCGCAATTCCATATATTTTGAAAAGGAGCTCCCTGTCCTTCAAGGTAGGTGTCCTCACCCCTTCTAAAAGCGGGTTCACAAGCTGCGGATCCAACATAGGATGGGAAAAATCTATAATAAAAGAATGGACGTGAGAGACTTTTTGTACTGTTTGTATTGTTAATTCATAATTTTCCATCTCCAGGTAACTCCATCTTTTGAAGCTCTGCTCCTAAAAGAGAAAGGGAGACTTTTTTTATAGGTCGGCGTTGGTTTTTCCAACGAAATGAATAAGTTTTGGATTGAGATTTCACATAAGCATTGCACAATGATCCGCATTAGGCGGGGAGAAGCAATGATACCGCTGGCCAGGAATAAGTACCTATCCCTCTACTACTTACGATGTTTTTCGTTCTATTGAAATCCTGCGTCGAGCCGATGTTTCATTGATCGATACCGGGCACATCCATCACATCAACTATTTCACTTTTCATACGCATTTATTGACGGACCGGTAAACTAGACCCGAAAAACTCCTATTTTTAAAACGAAAGACCCATCACAAAATTATGGCGCAACGCTATGACGAGCGTTCTCATAGGCCGGCACCTCGATGCATCCGTCTTGTGATGCCCGAAGACCAACGTCCCAGAAGATTCCAGAAGATTCCAGATGTTCCGGGCTCTCCCGTGTGTTTCATTTGTGCTTGTGTTATTTATTTTTTGCATTGCATCATGTCATCATGCCATCATGTCTTTAATCTTTGCATCTCAACTTAAATAAATCGTGTGGACCTTCGGTCCATTTAAATCGAGGGAAGTGTGACTTCTCTTTATAACATATCCTCCCAATATTTAGAGAGCTATATTAAATTATTCCATTATTATGGAACTCATCATAACAAACTTGCATCTTAATTCCCTCTTATTTTTTAAATCTTTTAAATAGTCCATCCTCTCCAGATTTTCATCCTATAGTTGTGGAGCTTTGAGATATCAAAGTAGCCACATGTCAGTTGTTAGTTCATTTCCTATTTATTTGGCTCTTCCAAATAAATATTTTGCTTCTCTGTTTTTTAATTGGTAGAGGAGACCCTTTTTTATTTTTATTTTAATCTAGGCTGGCCCATCTCCTCCCTAGGCCGTCCATCCCTCTATTCGGCCCGAGGCCCAGCCTCCCTCGAGGCCCGACCGCCCCTCAACCCTAGCTCGCTCCCGCAGCCTCTTCTCTCCCCTCGCTCTCTCCCTCGCGCCGCCAGGCCACCCCTCGTTCGCTCGCCCAGCGCCCGAACCCTCCTCCGCATCGATCTCACCCTCTCCCATCGCCCCACATCGGCCAGGCAGCGCCCGCGTCTCCCCGGCCAAGTCATCTGCTCCGCCCCGCCTGGTCCTCCTCGCGTCAGCCTCGTCCTCTCGAGCAGCAGACCGCAGCCAGCGCCATTCCTTCCCTCGCACCCCGCAGATCGCCTCCTCCGCCTCCCGCCGGCAAGGCGCCGCCGCCCCCTCCCTCCGGCCATCCAGCCGTCGTCAGCGCCAAGGCCCCGCTCCCTCCCTTCTCCAGCAGGCCAGCCGCCGCTCCAGCCTTGCTCTCCCCTCCTCCAGCCGACGCGCCCTCCGCGCCCCGTCCTCCGTCCCAAGCCGCGCGACCGGCCAGGATCCGCAGTGCCCGACCCCTCCATGCCGGCCGCCGCTACGCCATGGCGCCCCTCCACCTCCTCCCCTCCAGTGCCGAGCCGCTCCCTCCTATCCAACCTCGGCGACCCAGGCCCGAGCGCCTCCCTCCGTCTCCAAGTCTGCAGCGGCCACGCCCTCCATCTCCAGGCCGCAGCCCTGCCGGCCAGGTGCTGCTTCGGTCGCCATACTCCAGCGAGCACCTCCAGCGCCTCCGCGCGTCGCCTCGCCTTCAGCCGCGTCTCCACTTCCTGCGCCTTGCCTCCTCGCCAAGTTTGATGCTGCTGCCATGGCCGTCTCTTCCGGCCAGCTGCTGCTGCTGCCGTTGCCATGGCCTCGTCACCCGTTGTTGTGAAGACCGCAGCCGCAAGTTCCAGGGATGCGCCAAGTTTGACTCTGTTACCAAACGGCTACGACGACATGAACATCTACAGAACGGTACGACTACAAGATGACCATCAAGTTCGTCTACGACCCGAGTACAACTACAGCTGGACTGTTTTTCGTCAAGTTCGACTACCGACGACTTGAACATCTACGACGCGAGAACGAGACCCCAAGTACCTCTACGGATATGTGTACATCTACGTAACATGAACGTCTACCGTCGACAAGACCGAGACACCAAGTACCACGACGACCGCGAGTACCACTACCGTCGCCCCGTGTACGACTACCTTCGGAAGAAACGAGTACCCCTACCGATGTCAAGTTCGACTACCGTCGCCCCGAGGACGTCCGATGCCGCGACGAGTACCTCTTCGGAAACGGAACGTCTACTTCCCTCTACGACACGTGTACCACGACTCGCGAGAACGACTTCTTCCTCTACGACCCGTGTACCACTACGTCCCTCTACGATCTCGAACCGCCCCGAGAACGATCGTTCCGAAGGTATAACCCCGAGACGATGACCCGAGAACGAATGTTGCTTGTGTTGTATGAGATGTTTCCCTTGTGTGCACCGTGCCCGTTTCGACCTTTTGTCATGCTCCTCGGTTGCCTCGTCGCCAACCCGTGGGAACCCGGTGACGGGATCACCCCACCTCTTTCATCTTGTTCGTCTCGATCACTCCGCCTTTGCTTTTGCACCGGTCTCTCGACGAGTTACCGGAACCGAGATGTTGCCGTTGAATCATTTTCGGATCGTTGCCGTGGCACCCTTTCCTTTCACCACGGTGACAATACTTCATATCTTCTTCTTGTCAACTTTTAATAAAATTACATAAACTTGATCATGTCATCCGCATCATGTTAACAATATTATATGTGTGAATTGTTGTTGCTTATAATTACTAAACATGCTCTTGGGGATTTTCCGAAATTGTTGTTGTTATTTCCGGCCTCATTTAAAATGCCTAAATAGGTAGTTTATTTTGCTTCACCTCTTGCCATGTTAAAAACATTTAATCTTGTCTCGTAAATAAATGAGAGTCAACTAAATGAATAAATGTGGTGTTTCGTCAATATGCAACTCGTTGCATATTGAGCTCCACTTAACTTGTAGTTTTGTTTGTGCACTTTGCCATGCCATGCATAATTAAACCGGACATGCATCATACTTGGATGCGCATCGTATGCCATGTTTATGCTTGTGTGTTTACCGTGTTGTTTGCTTCTTTCCGGTTGCTTCTCTTGTTAGCTTCGGTTTCGTTCCGGAGTTGTGAGGTTTCGCTCGACTGTTGCTCCGTCTACTTCGTGGATCCGTTCTTCTCCCTCGCGGAATCCCAGGCAAGATGATCATACCCTTGGATACCTTTACTACCATTGCCATGCTTAGTTGTCTCGATGCTATCGTTACATGTCGCGCTACCCATCTTTTATGTCAGCCTCTCCTTGTTGCCATGAAACCTCTAACTTTTGAAACCTTCCTAGCAAAACCAATGTTTGGCTATGTTACCCGCTTGCTCAGCCCTTCTTATAGCGTTGTTAGTTGCAGGTGAAGATGAAGTTCGTTCCAGGAGGGAACTTGTTGTTGGAATATCACAATATCTATAATTATTATTAACACACCTATATACTGGGCATGGGTGGAAGGCTTGGCCTTTTGCTCGGTGTTTTGTTCCACTCATGCCACCTTAGGCGCCGATAAACCGGCATTATGTTCCTTGATTTTGCGTTCCTTACACGATGGGTGGATGGGGACCCCTTGACAGTTTGATTTTGAATAAAACTCCTCCAGCAAGGCCCAACTTTGGTTTTAATTTGCTCATAATAACAACTTAATTAAATAATTAAATTTGCATAGGGGGTCGCACCCTCGGGTTCTTAATTCTACATAGCAGGGGAGGCCAGTGCTGATGGTGTTGGTCCCAAACGGGGAGTATGCGGGGCCACCACGGGGAAACTCGAGGTTTGGTTTTACTCGTATAATCACCCATCCGGTCGTGGCCTGAGACGAGATACGCGCGGCTACTATCAGGGTGTCAACACACCGGGAGGTCTTGCTTCACTTGTTTTACCATTGTCGAAATGTCTTGTGTACCGGGATGCCGAGCCTGATCGGATTTCCCTAAGATAAGGAGTGATGATAATATAATTATCGCTTCAGCTAATCGTGAGAGCTTGTGATGGGCTAAGTTGGAACACCCCTGCAGGGTTATGATCTTTCGAAAGCCATGCCCGCGGTTATGTGGCAGATTGGAATTTGTTAATGTCCGGTTGTAGAAAACTTGACAGAGGATCCGAAGTAAAACACACAACTGTGTGAGTAACCGTGACTGTCTCTTTTCACTTTGAGAAGAGAACACGGTGGGGTTATGTTTGACTCGTATGTAGTTCAGGATCTTTAGCGATCACTACTTTTGCGACCGTTTGCGTAGATGCTCATCTTATTCTGGTACTCGTAAGTTAGCCACCATATTATGCTTAGCCGCTGTTGCAACCTCACCACTTTACCTCTTCCTACCCATAAAGCTTTGCTAGTCTTGTTACCCATGGTTATGGGATTGCTGAGTCCTCGTGGCTCACAGATACTACAACACCAGATGCAGGTTCAGTCGAGAATGATGCAGGAGCTGGTTCAAGTACTTCACTGGGAGCTCGATGAAGAGAGTGGTCGTATGCTTGTGACGTTTTCGACGATCAGTAGTGGTTTCTACTAGGATTCGATCTAGGCCTGTGGTTTTATGTTGTTTTTTGGTATCTTCTTTTGGATCTTCGCCCGTAGTCGGGTTGTGATGTTTTGAATGATGTTTTGCTTATGTAATGTATTGTGTGAAGTGGCGAGTGTAAGCCAAATATCTCCTTTTGCATTTTAATCCCTCTTTTACATGAGTCGTGCAAAGATACCAAACTTGCGATCATTCCAGAATGGGCTTATATCTTTAAGTCTTGCCTCGACACATAGGAGATATAGTCCCATCCTGGGAATTACAAGTTGGTATTCAGAGCCTTCTCTGACCTAGAAGCCCCCACTGATTGATCGAATCGTTGACGGTTGAGTCTAGGCAGACACTTGAAAATGTTTTGAGTCCTATATATATCGGAGAGTAGGATTTCTTTTGCTCCTCTTCTCTTTTCACTCTGGTGAGGACTCCTGACGATTACTCTTGCCTCTTCTACTTTCAAAAATTGCACCAAATTTTTTTAGGATCTCACGAGTATTGTTTGGATTGTTTCGATGTCTTTGTGACGAGAACATTGTTCTCGATGCCTCCTGTCATTAGGGGTTGTGGCAGTGTCCCGGGGAGTTGAGCTCCGAGGTGTTGTCGTCACAAATATATCGCATCAGTTCTGGAATACTTAAGACTGCCGACATCGAAAACTCTCCTATGCGGTTAGTGGCAAGATAACCCCGACATCACCCAGTACTGGGGAGGTAGTTCAGGAGAATTGCCATAGCTTGTATAGTGGATGCGTTTCGAAGGTCCGAGGTAAACGGTTTCCGGAGATAACTGGTTATGTGTTGAAGGATGGATACAACTGGATGTAGGATTAGAGTTGAGTGCGCGGTGCTTCCCCTGTATCCCCAACACCTGATTGCATAACTGTAAACTTTCGGAAATTAATAGGTGGGTTCATCTAGTAGTTCTAGGCATTCTTCCAACGAATGCACGATATGAAGTTCGGGGTTCTACATTGAGTGAAGTGGTTTTATGGGTTTGTTCCGATCGGGAGTTGCATCTTAAAGGGTCCTTGGCTATGCTGATCCGGGGATTGCAAAACCCTTTTGTAACACGTTCCATGAGCTTTCAGCACGAATATGTGGAATGAAGCTTCTATCTTGTATTTGTTCTATCTGTTCCTTGTTCCTTTTTATTTATCTTTTGTTCTCCCGAGTGGCTTCTCGACTAGTTGATGTACCTGCGGAATTCATTCGTTCATTCCCTGTTCGGATGATATTGTGAAGATTCTGTTACAACATATCTATCCGTTGTTTTGATTTGATTCTGGTATTCAAGTTGCTTCGATGTCAAGTGTTGATTCCATACCTTTCTTAATCGGTGTTCTCATATTTCTATGGGAGTGCTAGTCCTTCTTATCATCAAGATGGTCATGTTAAATTCTTTTTTTCAACCGGTGTGCCTTCTCTTCAAGTTATTCCATACGGACGCCGTTGAGAAATCTGACGATTTGTCTGTTTCTTTCATCCCAAGTTGTCTTTGTTTTTCCCAATCCTCCCACCCTTCTTCTTCTTGGAGCCAGAATTCTCAGATGAATTATTAGTTTTATTCATGTGATATTTCTTCATTCATTTCCTTCGATGTTCTTATCCGGTGATTTATCGTGAAGATGTTCAAGAGCTTCAAGTTCATCATTCTTTTGTTCTCAAATTCTGCCGGTGGATGTAATTCAAGATTTCGGTGTTGATCTTATCCTTTTCCTCTTTTGACAATGCTTTCTTATTCCGGTGCTCCAATTAATCATTTTCCTCTTGCGATTCTTCTCCGGAGTGTTGAAGATATCTCAGATAATCCGTGTTTCCATTCTTAGTCATTTCAAGCTAATTTTGAGATGTCATCTTATTCAAGCCATTCAATTCAATCGGTGCAATATCTCTTAAGCAACCTTTTTCAACGGTGATTTTCTTTGAGTGGGCCCTAACCCACAGGTTTTTCCCAGGATCTTACCTGGCTCTTCTAATTAATTTCCCGGAGTATTCTCAAATTCTTTTCAAAGTGTGACGTAGGAATGATTCCCATCAGTCACATGCCTTCTCCAAGATCGCTTTCAAATTCTTTTTCATCTTTGGTTCAACCTTTTAATTCTTCATTACGGAGTGCCTATACAATTCATGGTGGTGTTTCTCATCGTCTTCTCAGTTTTTGAAGACCCGAAGATGAGTTTCTCTTGAATCCTGGTCCGTTCTCTCAAGATTCATGGTTCTAGCTTCATGCCATCCTCATTATTGTTCCGATTGTGGGGAATTCTTTTATAACCATCCGAAGCATTTCATGAATTCTTTCTTTGTGATCCTCCGAAGGCCATCATTTCAGAAGATTTCTTCGTTCTCAGTTTTCAACTTCGTCCTCCAACTATTCTTCATTGATGCCTCTTCGTTCGTCTCCTTATTATTACGGTGGTTCTTTCAAGTTTACTCTTCCTTGTTTTCGTATTAATTCACTCGTTCTTTTCATAATCCTACCGGTGGTTCGTTGAAGATTTACCCAAGCTTGTGCGAGATCTCTCTTAATCCTTTCCAATGAGAATAAGCAGTATGCCAAATCCTTTGGTTGTCATCAATTTAAATTGGTGAAGGAGATGCATGACATAATTCTTATTCTTATTCCTTCAAGGTGATTTAATTCTTTTGTCTGGAGCTTGTTCATCATATCATATTCTCGGTTCTAAGCTGTTCATCTTGTCTTTCGGAGCTCCAAGTTATTCATTTATACCATTTCAAACCTCCATCTAATTCATCGCAGGCCTTGAATCTTATTCTTTTCATCTTTCACTTCTCTTGCTTTCATTACCGGAGTTCTCATGGTGGTTCATCATTTAATTCATCCTTGAAGTTTTCATCAAGATTCTTGTTGGAGCTCAAGCATTCTTCATCATGCTTTCCAATTGCAATCCTTTCTACCTTATCTTTTCAGATGGTGTTATGTCATTCTTGACAATTCCTTCATGTTTCATGATTCACGAGTTATCAAGAATGAGATATTTAAAACCATCATTTTTCCTTGTTCAGGAGATCTTTTCAACTCTTCAATTATTCGTTGGAGTTATCATGGGTTGTATTTCACCTAAAAGCTTTCCCTAAGGGTTGTTGCTATTTGTGGTGCTTATAAATGACCCAAGTTCTTCATTTATCATTCCGACAAGATAAGTTTTTCATCTCCTTGTTGATCTCAATCCAATCAAATGTTTTCGTCAGTGGCTGGTTGTCACCTCTTAATTTTGATGTTTTCCATAAGCCCACAACGAGCTTATTCGTTTTCGTTGTTGATTTTTTCCAACAACTCCGTTCAGCCCTTCTTTGTAAGGAGGACTTCCTAATTCATTTGTGGGAGAAGTTGCCATTTTTCTTCTCCAGTCATTCTTTCATTGATTTATATGCTATTCTTTCATTCCGGAGGCATTGTGATGTTGCTCTCTCCAAACCATCATATCGTTTTATCGAGATCATGTTTTTTTCCCTTACTTATCATTTAATCGGAGCGTTGTATTCTCCATTCTATTTCTCTCATCTCATCTAGTTTTGCCTCTCTTTCAACCGGAGTGCTGTCTGAATCTTCCTTACCCCTTGTGCCATTCTTTCAATTGTTTCAGAGGCAGTGTGTTGTTGTTTTCATCAAGTATCTTCCCAACTTGACAAGTTCATGTTAATTCCTTCCATTTTCAGTCGGAGTGCTGTCCAAATTCTGTCATTCTTATTCCTTCGCTATACCATTCCGGTTTCTTATTCTTTTGGTTCGTAAGCTCTTGTTTCATGTCTTTCAACCTACAAGGTTCTCGTAATGTTCCTTGTTCCTCTTTTCTAACGGAGTTTTCATAGTCGTTCATCTCTGTTGTATTCTTCTTTCAATTTGTTCAACCTCTCAAGGTTCCTGGTTCCACTCGTCTGTCAAAGAAGCAACTTTGTTTTACCTCTTCCTCTTCCGTTTTTATCCGGTGCTATCTCTAGGATCTCGGGTCGAGATCCTCTGTTAGTGTGGGAGAGTTGTGACGCCCGAAGACCGACGTCCCAGAAGATTCCAGAAGATTCCAGATGTTCCGGGTTCTCCCGTGTGTTTCATTTGTGCTTGTGTTATTTATTTTTTGCATTGCATCATGTCATCATGCCATCATGTCTTTAATCTTTGCATCTCAACTTAAATAAATCGTGTGGACCTTCGGTCCATTTAAATCGAGGGAAGTGTGACTTCTCTTTATAACATATCCTCCCAATATTTAGAGAGCTATATTAAATTATTCCATTATTATGGAACTCACCATAACAAACTTGCATCTTAATTCCCTCTTATTTTTTAAATCTTTTAAATCCTCCATCCTCTCCAGATTTTCATCCTATAGTTGTGGAGCTTTGAGATATCAAAGTAGCCACATGTCAGTTGTTAGTTCATTTCCTATTTATTTGGCTCTTCCAAATAAATATTTTGCTTCTCTGTTTTTTAATTGGTAGAGGAGACCCATATTTATTTTTATTTTAATCTAGGCTGGCCCATCTCCTCCCTAGGCCATCCATCCCTCTATTCGGCCCGAGGCACAGCCTCCCTCCAGGCACGACCGCCCCTCAACCCTAGCTCGCTCCCGCAACCTCTTCTCTCCCCTCGCTCTCTCCCTCGCGCCGCCAGGCCACCCCTCGTTCGCTCGCCCAGCGCCCGAACCCTCCTCCGCATCGCTCTCAACCTCTCCCCTCGCCCCGCATCGGCCAGGCAGCGCCCGCGTCGCCACGGCCAAGTCATCTTCTCCGCCCCGCCTGGTTCTCCTCGCGTCGGCCTCGTCCTCCCGAGCAGCAGACCGCAGCCAGCGCCGTTCCTCCCCTCGCACCCCGCAGGTCGCCTCCTCCGCCTTCCGCCGGCAAGGTGCCGCCGCCCCCTCCCTCCGGCCATCCAGCCGTCGTCAGCGCCAAGGCCCCGCTCCCTCCCTTCTCTAGCAGGCCAGCCGCCGCTCCAGCCTTGCTCTCCCCTCCTCCAGCCGACGCGCCCTCCGCGCCCCGTCCTCCGTCCCAAGCCGCGCGACCGGCCAGGATCCGCAGCGCCCGACCCCTCCATGCCGGCCGCCGCTACGCCATGGCGCCCCTCCACCTCGTCCCCTCCAGCGCCGAGCCGCTCCCTCCTCTCCAACCTCGGCGACCCAGGCCCGAGCACCTCTCTCCGTCTCCAAGTCCGCAGTGGCCACACCCTCCATCTCCAGGCCGCAGCCCGGCCGGCCAGGTGCTGCTTCGGTCGCCATACTCCAGCGAGCACCTCCAGCGCCTCCGCGCGTCGCCTCGCCTTCAGCCGCGTCTCCACTTCCTGCGCCTCGCCTCCTCGCGAAGTTTGATGCTGCTGCCATGGCCGTCTCTTCCGGCCAGCTGCTGCTGCTGCCGTTGCCATGGCCTCGTCACCCGTTGTTGTGAAGACCGCAGCCGCAAGTTCCAGGGATGCGCCAAGTTTGACTCTGTTAACGAACGGCTACGACGACATGAACATCTACAGAATAGTACGACTACAAGATGACCATCAAGTTCGTCTACGACCCGAGTACAACTACAGCTGGACTGTTTTTCGTCAAGTTCGACTACCGACGACTTGAACATCTACGACGCGAGAACGACACCCCAAGTACCTCTACGGATATGTGTACATCTACGTAACGTGAACGTCTACTGTCGACAAGACCGAGACACCAAGTACCACGACGACCGTGAGTACCACTACCGTCGCCCCGTGTACGACTACCTTCGGAAGAAACGAGTACCCCTACCGATGTCAAGTTCGACTACCGTCGCCCCGAGGACGTCTGATGCCGCGACGAGTACCTCTTCGGAAACGGAACGTCTACTTCCCTCTACGACACGTGTACCACGACTCGCGAGAACGACTTCTTCCTCTACGACCCGTGTACCACTACGTCCCTCTACGATCTTGAACCGCCTCGAGAACGATCGTTCCGAAGGTATAACCCCGAGACGATGACCCGAGAACGAATGTTGCTTGTGTTGTATGAGATGTTTCCCATGTGTGCACCGTGCCCGTTTCGACCTTTTGTCATGCTCCTCGGTTGCCTCGTCGCCAACCCGTGGGAACCCGGTGACGGGATCACCCCACCTCTTTCATCTTGTTCGTCTCGATCACTCCGCCTTTGCTTTTGCACCGGTCTCTCGACGAGTTACCGGAACCGAGATGTTGCCGTTGCATCATTTTCGGATCGTTGCCGTGGCACTCTTTCCTTTCACCACGGTGACAATACTTCATATCTTCTTCTTGTCAACTTCTAATAAAATTACATAAACTTGATCATGTCATCCGCATCATGTTAACAACATTATATGTGTGAATTGTTGTTGCTTATAATTACTAAACATGCTCATGGGGATTTTCCGGAATTGTTGTTGTTATTTCCGGCCTCATTTAAAATGCCTAAATAGGTAGTTTATTTTGCTTCACCTCTTGCCATGTTAAAAACATTTAATCTTGTCTTGTAAATAAACGAGAGTCAACTAAATGAATAAATGTGGTGTTTCGTCAATATGCAACTCGTTGCATATTGAGCTCCACTTAACTTGTAGTTTTGTTTGTGCACTTTGCCATGCCATGCATAATTAAACCGGACATGCATCATACTTGGATGCGCATCGTATGCCATGTTTATGCTTGTGTGTTTGCCGTGTTGTTTGCTTCTTTCCGGTTGCTTCTCTTGTTAGCTTCGGTTTCGTTCCGGAGTTGTGAGGTTTCGCTCAACTGTTGCTCCATCTACTTCGTGGATCCGTTCTTCTCCCTCGCGGAATCCCAGGCAACATGATCATACCCTTGGATACCTTTACTAGCATTGCCATGCTTAGTTGTCTCGATGCTATCGTTACATGTCGCGCTACCCATCTTTTATGTCAGCCTCTCCTTGTTGCCATGATACCTCTAACTTTTGAAACCTTCCTAGCAAAACCACTATTTGGCTATGTTACCCGCTTGCTCAGCCCTTCTTATAGCGTTGTTAGTTGCAGGTGAAGATGAAGTTCGTTCCAGGAGGGAACTTGTTGTTGGAATATCACAATATCTATAATTATTATTAACACACCTATATACTGGGCATGGGTGGAAGGCTTGGCCTTTTGCTCGGTGTTTTGTTCCACTCATGCCACCTTAGGCGCCGATAAACCGGCATTATGTTCCTTGATTTTGCGTTCCTTACACGATGGGTGGATGGGGACCCCTTGACAGTTCGATTTTGAATAAAACTCCTCCAGCAAGGCCCAACTTTGGTTTTAATTTGCTCATAATAACAACTTAATTAAATAATTAAATTTGCATAGGGGGTCGCACCCTCGGGTTCTTAATTCTACATAGCAGGGGAGGCCAGTGCTGATGGTGTTGGTCCCAAACGGGGAGTATGCGGGGCCACCACGGGGAAACTCGAGGTTTGGTTTTACTCGTATAATCACCCATCCGGTCGTGGCCTGAGACGAGATACACGCGGCTACTATCAGGGTGTCGACACACCGGGAGGTCTTGCTTGACTTGTTTTACCATTGTCGAAATGTCTTGTGCACCGGGATGCCGAGCCTGATCGGATTTCCCTAAGATAAGAAGTGATGATAATATAATTATCGCTTCAGCTAATCGTGAGAGCTTGTGATGGGCTAAGTTGGAACACCCCTGCAGGGTTATGATCTTTCGAAAGCCGTGCCCGCGGTTATGTGGCAGATTGGAATTTGTTAATGTCCGGTTGTAGAAAACTTGACAGAGGATCCGAAGTAAAACACACAACTGTGTGAGTAACCGTGACGGTCTCTTTTCACTTTGAGAAGAGAACACGGTGGGGTTATGTTTGACTCGTATGTAGTTCAGGATCTTTAGCGATCACTACTTTTGCGACCGTTTGCGTAGATGCTCATCTTATTCTGGTACTCGTAAGTTAGCCACCATATTATGCTTAGCCGCTGCTGCAACCTCACCACTTTACCTCTTCCTACCCATAAAGCTTTGCTAGTCTTGTTACCCATGGTTATGGGATTGCTGAGTCCTCGTGGCTCACAGATACTACAACACCAGATGCAGGTTCAGTCGAGAATGATGCAGGAGCTGGTTCAAGTACTTCACTGGGAGCTCGATGAAGAGAGTGGCCGTATGCTTGTGACGTTTTCGACGATCAGTAGTGGTTTCTACTAGGATTCGATCTAGGCCTGTGGTTTTATGTTGTTTTTTGGTATCTTTGTTTTGGATCTTCGCCCGTAGTCGGGTTGTGATGTTTTGAATGATGTTTTGCTTATGTAATGTATTGTGTGAAGTGGCGAGTGTAAGCCAAATATCTCCTTTTGCATTTTAATCCCTCTTTTACATGAGTCGTGCAAAGATACCAAACTTGCGATCATTCCAGAATGGGCTTATATCTTTAAGTCTTGCCTCGACACATAGGAGATATAGTCCCATCCTGGGCATTACAAGTTGGTATTCAGAGCCTTCTCTGACCTAGAAGCCCCCACTGATTGATCGAATCGTTGACGGTTGAGTCTAGGCAGACACTTGAAAATGTTTTGAGTCCTATATATATCGGAGAGTAGGATTTCTTTTGCTCCACTTCTCTTTTCACTCTGGTGAGGACTCCTGACGATTACTCTTGCCTCTTCTACTTTCAAAAATTGCACCAAATTTTTTTAGGATCTCACGAGTATTGTTTGGATTGTTTCGATGTCTTTGTGACGAGAACATTGTTCTCGATGCCTCCTGTCATTAGGGGTTGTGGCAGTGTCCCGGGGAGTTGAGCTCCGAGGTGTTGTCGTCACAAATATATCACATCAGTTCTGGAATACTTAAGACTGCCGACATCGAAAACTCTCCTATGCGGTTAGTGGCAAGATAACCCCGACATCACCCAGTACTGGGGAGGTAGTTCGGGAGTATTGCCATAGCTTGTATAGTGGATGCGTTTCGAAGGTCCGAGGTAAACGGTTTCCGGAGATAACTGGTTATGTGTTGAAGGATGGATACAACTGGATGTACGATTAGAGTTGAGTGCGCGGTGCTACCCCTGTATCCCCAACACCTGATTGCATAACTGTAAATTTCGGAAATTAATAGGTGGGTTCATCTAGTAGTTCTAGGCATTCTTCTAACGAATGCACGATATGAAGTTCGGGGTTCTACATTGAGTGAAGTGGTTTTATGGGTTTGTTCCGATCGGGAGTTGCATCTTAAAGGGTCCTTGGCTGTGCTGATCCGGGGATTGCAAAACCCTTTTGTAACACGTTCCATGAGCTTTCAGCACGAATATGTGGAATGAAGCTTCTATCTTGTATTTGTTCTATCTGTTCCTTGTTCCTTTTTATTTATCTTTTGTTCTCCCGAGTGGCTTCTCGACTAGTTGACGTACCTGCGGAATTCATTCGTTCATTCCCTGTTCGGATGATATTGTGAAGATTCTGTTACAACATATCTATCCGTTGTTTTGATTTGATTCTGGTATTCAAGTTGCTTTGATGTCAAGTGTTGATTCCATACCTTTCTTAATCGGTGTTCTCATATTTCTATGGGAGTGCTAGTCCTTCTTATCATCAAGATGGTCATGTTAAATTCTCCGGTGTGCCTTCTCTTCAAGTTATTCCATACGGACGCCGTTGAGAAATCTGACGATTTGTCTGTTTCTTTCATCCCAAGTTGTCTTTGTTTTTCCCAACCCTCTCACCCTTCTTCTTCTTCGAGCTAGAATTCTCAGATGAAGTATCCATTTTATTCATGTGATATTTCTTCATTCATTTCCTTCAATGTTCTTATCCGGTGATTTATCGTGAAGATGCTCAAGAGCTTCAAGTTCATCATTCTTTTGTTCTCAAATTCTGCCGGTGGATGTAATTCAAGATTTCGTTGTTGATCTTATCCTTTTCCTCTTTTGACAATGCTTTCTTATTCCGGTGCTCCAATTAATCATTTTCCTCTTGCGATTCTTCTCCGGAGTGTTGAAGATATCTCAGATAATCCGCATTTCCATTCTTAGTCATTTCAAGCTAATTTTGAGATGTCATCTTATTCAAGCCATTTAATTCAATCGGTGCAATATCTCTTAAGCAACCTTTTTCAACGGTGATTTTCTTTGAGTGGGCCCTAACCCACAGGTTTTTCCCAGGATCTTACCTGGCTCTTCTAATTAATTTCCCGGAGTATTCTCAAATTCTTTTCAAAGTGTGACGTAGGAATGATTCCCATCAGTCACATGCCTTCTCCAAGATCGCTTTCAAATTCTTTTTCATCTTTGGTTCAACCTTTTAATTCTTCATTACGGAGTGCCTATACAATTCATGGTGGTGTTTCTCATCGTCTTCTCAGTTTTTGAAGACCCGAAGATGAGTTTCTCTTGAATCCTGGCCCGTTCTCTCAAGATTCATGGTTCTAGCTTCATGCCATCCTCATTATTGTTCCGATTGTGGGGAATTCTTTTATAACCATCCGAAGCATTTCATGAATTCTTTCTTTGTGATCCTCCGAAGGCCATCATTTCAGAAGATTTCTTCGTTCTCAGTTTTCAACTTCGTCCTCCAACTATTCTTCATTGATGCCTCTTCGTTCGTCTCCTTATTATTACGGTGGTTCTTTCAAGTTTACTCTTCCTTGTTTTCGTATTAATTCACTCGTTCTTTTCATAATCCTATCGGTGGTTTGTTGAAGATTTACCCAAGCTTGTGCGAGATCTCTCTTAATCCTTTCCAATGAGAATAAGCAGTATGCCAAATCCTTTGGTTGTCATCAATTTAAATTGGTGAAGGAGATGCATGACATAATTCTTATTCTTATTCCTTCAAGGTGATTTAATTCTTTTGTCTGGAGCTTGTTCATCATATCATATTCTCGGTTCTAAGCTGTTCATCTTGTCTTCCGGAGCTCCAAGTTATTCATTTATACCATTTCAAACCTCCATCTAATTCATCGCAGGCCTTGAATCTTATTCTTTTCATCTTTCACTTCTCTTGCTTTCATTACCGGAGTTCTCATGGTGGTTCATCATTTAATTCATCCTTGAAGTTTTCATCAAGATTCTTGTTGGAGCTCAAGCATTCTTCATCATGCTTTCCAATTGCAATCCTTTCTACCTTATCTTTTCAGATGGTGTTATGTCATTCTTGACAATTCCTTCATGTTTCATGATTCACGAGTTATCAAGAATGAGATATTTAAAACCATCATTTTTCCTTGTTCAGGAGATCTTTTCAACTCTTCAATTATTCGTTGGAGTTATCTTGGGTTGTATTTCACCTAAAAGCTTTCCCTAAGGACTGTTGCTATTTGTGGTGCATATAAATGACCCAAGTTCTTCAGTTATCATTCCGACAAGATAAGTTTTTCATCTCCTTGTTGATCTCAATCCAATCAAATGTTTTCGTCAGTGGCTGGTTGTCACCTCTTCATTTTGATGTTTTCCATAAGCCCACAACGAGCTTATTCGTTTTCGTTGTTGATTTTTTCCAACAACTCCGTTCAGCCCTTCTTTGTAAGGAGGACTTCCTAATTCATTTGTGGGAGAAGTTGCCATTTTTCTTCTCCAGTCATTCTATCATTGATTTATATGCTATTCTTTCATTCCGGAGGCATTGTGATGTTGCTCTCTCCAAACCATCATATCGTTTTATCGAGATCATGTTTTTTTCCCTTACTTATCATTTAACCGGAGCGTTGTATTCTCCATTCTAATTCTCTCATCTCATCTAGTTTTGCCTCTCTTTCAACCGGAGTGCTGTCTGAATCTTCCTTACCCCTTGTGCCATTCTTTCAATTGTTTCAGAGGCATTGTGTTGTTGTTTTCATAAAGTATCTTCCCAACTTGACAAGTTCATGTTAATTCCTTCCATTTTCAGTCGGAGTGTTGTCCAAATTCTGTCATTCTTATTCCTTCGCTATACCATTGCGGTTTCTTATTCTTTTGGTTCGTAAGCTCTTGTTTCATGTCTTTCAACCTACAAGGTTCTCGTAATGTTCCTTGTTCCTCTTTTCTAACGGAGTTTTCATAGTCGTTCATCTCCGTTGTATTCTTCCTTCAATTTGTTCAACCTCTCAAGGTTCCTGGTTCCACTCGTCTGTCAAAGAAGCAACTTTGTTTTACCTCTTCCTCTTCTGTTTTTATCCGGTGCTATCTCTAGGATCTCGGGTCGAGATCCTTTGTTAGTGTGGGAGAGTTGTGATGCCCGAAGACCGACGTCCCAGAAGATTCCAGAAGATTCCAGATGTTCCGGGTTCTCCCGTGTGTTTCATTTTTGCTTGTGTTATTTATATTTTGCATTGCATCATGTCATCATGCCATCATGTCTTTAATCTTTGCATCTCAACTTAAATAAATCGTGTGGACCTTCGGTCCATTTAAATCGAGGGAAGTGTGACTTCTCTTTATAACATATCCTCCCAATATTTGGAGAGCTATATTAAATTATTCCATTATTATGGAACTCACCATAACAAACTTGCATCTTAATTCCCTCTTATTTTTTTAATCTTTTAAATCCTCCATCCTCTCCAGATTTTCATCCTATAGTTGTGGAGCTTTGAGATATCAAAGTAGCCACATGTCAGTTGTTAGTTCATTCCCTATTTATTTGGCTCTTCCAAATAAATATTTTGCTTCTCTATTTTTTAATTGGTAGAGGAGACCCTTTTTTATTTTTATTTTAATCAAGGCTGGCCCATCTCCTCCCTAGGCCATCCATCCCTCTATTCGGCCCGAGGCACAGCCTCCCTCCAGGCAGGACCGCCCCTCAACCCCAGCTCGCTCCCGCAGCCTCTTCTCTCCCCTCGCTCTCTCCCTCGCGCCGCTAGGCCACCCCTCGTACGCTCGCCCAGCGCCCGAACCCTCCGCCGCATCGATGTCACCCTCTCCCCTCGCCCCGCATCGGCCAGGCAGCGCCCGCGTCGCCCCGGCCAAGTCATGTGCTCCGCCCCGCCTGGTCCTCCTCGCGTCGGCCTCGTCCTCCCGAGCAGCAGACCACAGCCAGCGCCGTTCCTCCCCTCGCACCCCGCAGGTCGCCTCCTCCGCCTTCCGCCGGCAAGGCGCCGCCGCCCCCTCCCTCCGGCCATCCAGCCGTCGTCAGCGCCAAGGCCCCGCTCCCTCCCTTCTCCAGCAGGCCAGCCGCCGCTCCAGCCTTGCTGTCCCCTCCTCCAGCCGACGCGCCCTCCCCGCCCCGTCCTCCGTCCCAAGCCGCGCGACCGGCTAGGATCCGCAACGCCCGACCCCTCCATGCCGGCCGCCGCTACGCCATGGCGCTCCTCCACCTCGTCCCCTCCAGTGTCGAGCCGCTCCCTCCTCTCCAACCTCGGCGACCCAGGCCCGAGCGCCTCCCTCCGTCTCCAAGTCCGCAGCGGCCACGCCCTCCATCTCCAGGCCGCAGCCCGGCCAGCCAGGTGCTGCTTCGGTCGCCATACTCCAGCGAGCACCTCCAACACCTCCGCGCGTCGCCTCGCCTTCAGCCGCGTCTCCACTTCCTGCGCCTCGCCTCCTCGCCAAGTTTGATGCTGCTGCCATGGCCGTCTCTTCCGGCCAGCTGCTGCTGCTGCCGTTGCCATGGCCTCGTCACCCGTTGTTGTGAAGACCGCAGCCGCAAGTTCCAGGGATGCGCCAAGTTTGACTCTGTTACCGAACGGCTACGACGACATGAACATCTACAGAACGGTACGACTACAAGATGACCATCAAGTTCGTCTACGACCCGAGTACAACTACAGCTGGAGTGTTTTTCGTCAAGTTCGACTACCGACGGCTTGAACATCTACGACGCGAGAACGAGACCCCAAGTACCTCTACGGATATGTGTACATCTACGTAACGTGAACGTCTACCGTCGACAAGACCGAGACACCAAGTACCACGACGTCCGCGAGTACCACTACCGTCGCCCCGTGCACGACTACCTTCGGAAGAAACGAGTACCCCTATCGATGTCAAGTTCGACTACCGTCGCCCCAAGGACGTCCGATGCCGCGACGAGTACCTCTTCGAAAACGGAACGTCTACTTCCCTCTACGACACGTGTATGACGACTCGCGAGAACGACTTCTTCCTCTACGACCCGTGTACCACTACGTCCCTCTACGATCTCGAACCGCCCCGAGAACAATCGTTCCGAAGGTATAACCCCGAGACGATGACCCGAGAACGAATGTTGCTTGTGTTGTATGAGATGTTTCCCTTGTGTGCACCGTGCCCGTTTCGACCTTTTGTCATGCTCCTCGGTTGCCTCATCGCCAACCCATGGGAACCCGGTGACGGGATCACCCCACCTCTTTCATCTTGTTCGTCTCGATCACTCCGCCTTTGCTTTTGCACCGGTCTCTCGACGAGTTACCGGAACCGAGATGTTGCCGTTGCATCATTTTCGGATCGTTGCCGTGGCACCCTTTCCTTTCACCACGGTGACAATACTTCATATCTTCTTCTTGTCAACTTTTAATAAAATTGCATAAACTTGATCATGTCATCCGCATCATGTTAACAACATTATATGTGTGAATTGTTGTTGCTTATAATTACTAAACATGCTCATGGGGATTTTCCGGAATTGTTGTTGTTATTTCCGGCCTCATTTAAAATGCCTAAATAGGTAGTTTATTTTGCTTCACCTCGTGCCATTTTAAAAACATTTAATATTGTCTTGTAAATAAACGAGAGTCAACTAAATGAATAAATGTGGTGTTTCGTCAATATGCAACTCGTTGCATATTGAGCTCCACATAACTTGTAGTTTTGTTTGTGCACTTTGCCATGCCATGCATAATTAAACCGGACATGCATCATACTTGGATGTGCATCGTATGCCATGTTTATGCTTGTGTGTTTACCGTGTTGTTTGCTTCTTTCCGGTTGCTTCTCTTGTTAGCTTCGGTTTCGTTCCGGAGTTGTGAGGTTTCGCTCGACTGTTGCTCCGTCTACTTCGTGGATCCGTTCTTCTCCCTCGCGGAATCCCAGGCAAGATGATCATACCCTTGGATACCTTTACTACCATTGCCATGCTTAGTTGTCTCGATGCTATCGTTACATGTCGCGCTACCCATCTTTTTTGTCAGCCTCTCCTTGTTGCCATGAAACCTCTAACTTTTGAAACCTTCCTAGCAAAACCACTGTTTGGCTATGTTACCCGCTTGCTCAGCCCCTCTTATAGCGTTGTTAGTTGCAGGTGAAGATGAAGTTCGTTCCAGGAGGGAACTTGTTGTTGGAATATCACAATATCTATAATTATTATTAACACACCTATATACTGGGCATGGGTGGAAGGCTTGGCCTTTTGCTCGGTGTTTTGTTCCACTCATGCCACCTTAGGCGCCGATAAACCGGCATTATGTTCCTTGATTTTGCGTTCCTTACACGATGGGTGGATGGGGACCCCTTGACAGTTCGATTTTGAATAAAACTCCTCCAGCAAGGCCCAACTTTGGTTTTAATTTGCTCATAATAACAACTTAATTAAATAATTAAATTTGCATAGGGGGTCACACCCTCGGGTTCTTAATTGTACATAGCAGGGGGGGCCAGTGCTGATGGTGTTGGTCCCAAACGGGGAGTATGCGGGGCCACCATGGGGAAACTCGATGTTTGGTTTTACTCGTATAATCGCCCATCCGGTCGTGGCCTGAGACGAGATACGCTCGGCTACTATCAGGGTGTCGACACACCGGGAGGTCTTGCTGGACTTGTTTTACCATTGTCGAAATGTCTTGTGCACCGGGATGCCGAGCCTGATCGAATTTCCCTAAGATAAGGAGTGATGATATTATAATTATCGCTTCAGCTAATCGTGAGAGCATGTGATGGGCTAAGTTGGAACACCCCTGCAGGGTTATGATCTTTCGAAAGCCGTGCCCACGGTTATGTGGCAGATTGGAATTTGTTAATGTCCGGTTGTAGAAAACTTGACAGAGGATCCGAAGTAAAACACACAAATGTGTGAGTAACCGTGATAGTCTCTTTTCACTTTGAGAAGAGAACATGGTGGGGTTATGTTTGACTCGTATGTAGTTCAGGATCTTTAGCGATCACTACTTTTGCGACCGTTTGCGTAGATGCTCATCTTATTCTGGTACTCGTAAGTTAGCCACCATATTATGCTTAGCCGCTGCTGCAACCTCACCACTTTACCTCTTCCTACCCATAAAGCTTTGCTAGTCTTGTTACCCATGGTTATGGGATTTCTGAGTCCTCGTGGCTCACAGATACTACAACACCAGATGCAGGTTCAGTCGAGAATGATGCAGGAGCTGGTTCAAGTACTTCACTGGGAGCTCGATGAAGAGAGTGGCCGTATGCTTGTGACGTTTTCGACGATCAGTAGTGGTTTCTACTAGGATTCGATCTAGGCCTGTGGTTTTATGTTGTTTTTTGGTATCTTTGTTTTGGATCTTCGCCCGTAGTCGGGTTGTGATGTTTTGAATGATGTTTTGCTTATGTAATGTATTGTGTGAAGTGGCGAGTGTAAGCCAACTATCTCCTTTTGCATTTTAATCCCTCTTTTACATGAGTCGTGCAAAGATACCAAACTTGCGATCATTCCAGAATGGGCTTATATCTTTAAGTCTTGCCTCGACACGTAGGAGATATAGTCCCATCCTAGGCATTACACGTCTCAAGAGTTGTACACCTTACATGTGCTTCACACCACAATCTCTCACTTTCTTCTCCTCCATCTGTCTCCATCATATAATCGATCTCACCTCTCATGTCTGAGTGAAAAAACCTTATTTTTTTAGTATATATCAAGGCCGAGAGGACATGTTCCTCTCATGTCGAGATTAGTATTAGGGACCCTTAGTATTATTAACCTGTTACTATACATACATGCAGTGAGACAATCAATCTATGCTCTCATTCACATTTCATTCTAGCACTGACGACTCCAGCCCTATCTATCACTAGAAGCAAATGGACCCTAGAAGCAAATGGAGTAAGTCCGATGGAACACTCGGATTGGAAAATATAATTATACTGATAGGCATGGATGAAAAAAAAAGCTTGGAAACTAGTTCAAATCGAACTCAAAAGCAACTAGGCAATCCAACTTCCATTGAAGCAGATTTCCTGCAACTAGCTGCCATTGTATCGGTTGGTGCCATTTCTTCTCTTGGAGGCAGGGCAATAGATTAAGATTAGGCGGTAAGCGAAGGAACTGTAGGGCTTAGGGCTGCGGGTGAGCGCAACTTCAATAGGTCGAGGGGAGGAAGAGAAGAAAAAGCAGCTAATTCACCTGGTGTCGTAATAACCACTGTTTTCGGGTTTTAAGGCATAAGCGCAGCAGAGAACTTCTTTCATTTAAGAAGAAGCCACCGTAAAGAAGAGGAAACAAGGCGTTTAAGGGACACCGACTCCCATTATTTTCTCCAGGCCTGCTTTGGCTAAATCGACGGAGGCTTAGCTTATTATGTTTCGGGCATTTAGCTAGCTTAGAGAATAAAGAAATCTATCTCTAAAGGGGGAGCGGTATGACTATTTTAGGTTAGAGGAAGGTTGAAGAGAGAATAGCTAAAATAGCCAGTCGGGTAGGCAAGTGCAGGTGGTTGTGGTCAAAGTGAATATGTCTTGTTTCGGTTAGCGGTTTCGGCTCTCCGGCACCAAAGTAAACTCTTTCTATTGCGGGGCCTATGGAGTTTGGGGATGAGTGCTGACACTTTACTATGCAACATTCCTGTTTCTTTCATTCCCCTTACTAGATCAAAGAGGGCATATGTGGGGTTTGAAGATGCCTGGACCTTACCACCTTATACTAATAGCCCGCATCAATGCCTCTGCCCAGAACATAGGAGCCCCCTGGGTTCAAGATCTCATATCAATTTTCAACTGCTGGGAAAGAATTGGGGTGCGGCAGGAAGAAATGGAATTCTCAAAAAAAAGTATAAACAGGTCTTCCCCACTTCTGCATAGAATCTGAGCTGGGTGGAATTGAAGTTCGGTTTCGATCAAGACACCCCTGGCTACTTACCTTAAAAAAACGACTAATGATCAACCGATCACAGAGGTCCTTTTCCAGCAACTTCAAATCAGAAAGCCCCGACTCCCATAAAGAATGCTTGTAGATCTTTCTTTTTATTACGATGATGATATGGACCTCATTACTGTCTCATTTTCTTATATTTATATAAGTTCTTTTTTTTTGGATTCGACATAACAAGAACAGAATCACGCTCTGTAGGATTTGAACCTACGACATTGGGATTTGGAGACACATGTTCTACCGAACTGAAATAAGAGCGCTTTCCGGGAGATAAAGCAGTAAAGAAAAGGATGATTTTTGTACCGCATGCATATAGAAAAATGAAACTCTGAATTTTGTCCAATTTGAGTTGATCTCAATTGATCCCTCGTTACTGCCCATAGGAGAAGTAATAGGTAGGGATGACAGGATTTGAACCCCTGCCTTATTTTCCACATCATAATTTATTCCTCCATCTATATATAACTTTCTTGTCATTTTTGCTTTTTGGTTTTATATAATAAATGATATACATCTGAAACCCAACCTAATGTATAAAGAATGAATATTTATTGGTAATGCTCAGGAAGAAAGAAGGGGTCATCTTTTTGATTTTTGTTCCACCCTCATGTACCCTTCTTTGAATTTTTTTCTAAAGCCTGTTCAACCTCATATCACCTAGAACAAGTCATGGACTTCTTCAATGAAAGAAAGTCTCATGGAAACGATTTCAACGAAATAAGAACCATACAAAATAGATTTCTTGATCTTTTTATTTAGGAAAACATATTTTTTCGCAGTTTTTTATTTTATCCTAAAGATATGTAGAACTAGTGTATTATGAAATGTTCGTTGTCTAGCTTTGCATACATCGCTACTTAATCGTTTAGTGGTTATCGATGAAATTACTTCACCATAGAGAAAATATTATGGAAGTTTATATATATATATATATATATAT
>LR738709.1:284398981-284500655 GCA_902687465.1 Secale cereale | reverse complement strand
ATATATATATATATTATTGGTTGCTTTTGTTTATGTCCAATTGGAAAAGTTGATCTTCTAAATTCATATGTTTAGCCTAAAGTACATAACTTGTGTTCCTCCCTAGTTCTTGCAAAGCCACCTAATCAGGCCTCACCTCATTTGTAGTTATAACATGTTCAGCTGAAAGCAAACTCCAAATAAAATTGGTTTACTATTAGTAACACATATACCTTTTTACCTTAGCTCTTTCTTTATTGTTCATTGAGCAGTTCAAATGCTTTGATTTCTTATCAGATAAGAGGTAAAAATATTCTTCATTCGTTTATTTTGTTAATTCAAAATTGCATTCAAATCTATTCTTTCTCATAACTTGAGAATATGTACATCGTAGAATAGAAAAGAAGGCAGATTTGATGAGTTGTAGGGGCGTACCCACTTCCACTGATTTCTTGCGGGAAGGTTCTATAAGGGAAGAAGAATCAGAGCTGTGACCTGGTAACCTGGATTTCCTTCGGAACGTCATTACGAGAGTAACAAAGAAAGAATGATTTAGATAGGAAGGAGCGAGCCAAGCCCCAAGGATAATGAATTGGTATGCCGGGTGCTTACTTGAGCAAGAAGCCAAGTCATCGATAATCAAAGAAAGGTCTGAGTGAACGAGCCCAACTTTTCGATTCAAATATGACTCCTTTCCACTTTCAACAAATAGAGAAATCTCCGCTAGGCTAGCAGTGGGTAACCAACGTAGTGCCCCATTCGTTCCATGACATCCAATCAGTTCTCCTCGGATTCCAATCCAATCTCCCAATCAGTGAGAAATAGACGGTCGGATGAGATCTCGAACGTTGTCCCTACCTACTGAGGAATCAAAAGTGTACGTAGAAAAAGAGAGTGTTGGAAATGCATCGAGGAGAGCTTACCTTGTGAGTCACTACTCCGGCACTGGGCATGAATACTACTAGTGAGGCTTATAGGCAGCTAGTTCTTAAAGAAATCTGTCAGCTATAACCTAGCCTATTGAATCTGGTACGCCCGAAGCACGAAACTAGATAGGTAGCCCTACCTACGACTAGAAAAGTATCGTATTTTTTCTTCCAGTAAATCTTCTACTCATTCCTTCCATTATGGAATATCATTTGGAGTGTATTTTCCCTCTCAAAAAGGCTTTGCCCTCACTTCACTGAACTTATTGGAAATGCCTAGGACAGAGTTCATTCACTTGCCCAGCAGCCCTACTCCTCATAGTAGATCTGAATTTCTATCCCTGATTGACTCAATCAGGAAGAGGAAGACTTGATAAAAGATGAAAAGAAAGGATTGATTACCTTTTAAAGTCAAGAAAAGAAAGGAAAGGGCTATTTATGAGTTTATGTAGACGAAGTTTCAGATTCTTGGATGAGCGGAACATCTTTGAGACAAATCATCTCTACCCGGGTACATAGCTTCATCCAAACCATGGATCCACGAATTGTTGACTCGCTCTAGAAAAGAGCTTCGTAGTTGGGAGCTCTGAACCGATAATCGATATGGTTTCCTAGGATGAGAACTATGGTTTACTACTTGACAATAAGAAAGTTGTTTTTATCTTTTTTTCACTTTTTGAGGTGTTTTGCCTAGTCAGAATTTCCCCTTCTTCTATTTGATCAAGATGGATAGAAAAAGCATGAATAGGCCTACTGGGATGGAAGGAGAGAAGGACTGAACGAGAAAAGGAAATACCTCTTTGTTTACCTTGGAATGAATTGCTCAACTACTTAGGTAACGAAACGAAACGTTCATCTACGATCTTTCTTAAAAAAAGATAGGACTGTACGACAGTTCTCGTTAGTAGATTCGCAGAACAGAAGAAGAAGTTCACTCTGACTTGAGCACTACAAAAAGGCAGCCAACGACTTCGGACGTACTACATCTTTCGAGCCTCTGTTTAGCTTCAAAAGATAAGGCGCTAGTGCAACGAACGCTGCTTTGGTGCGTCCCACCCCAACTAACTAGTGCTTGACTTGACTTTCCCCCGCGCCCTATCCAATGAATAAGGAGAAGGCCGGCCTATCAATGACCGAGCCAGTCTGATCTCCTTTATACTTACCTCAAACAACGAGCGAAGTCGAGATGTTGATGAGAAAGGGGCTTTTCGAAAGGCCAAAGAGTGCTCTTTGAAGGCTACTATGCATCCTTACGAATACAAGAGTGATTTTTTTTGTTTTAGGTATAGCAGGACTTGAACCTGCGACCATTAGGTTAAAAGCCCAATGCTCTACCAACTGAGCTATACACCTGATTTTACAAGAAGGCTTGGTGCGGAAAAGAAAAGAGGGCGGCCTGGCCCCTTTTCTTCTTATCATATCACAAGGGCGCGGCTCTGTATGGTATAGTACTGTGGAGCAAGTCTGGGAGTCCTTTCCACTCATTGAGGATTCTATCTAAAAAAGAAGGTCAATGGGGGAGACTACAGTAGCTCGAACTCAGACTATCTACGAAAAAGGTAAAGTCGTCTTTCCTAGGGTGCGACCGAAAGGAGCTGTGTTCTATGGTTTGACGTTGTAGAGGTCCAGCACTCTTCTAAACGAAGAAAGAGGGGATTCGCGCTACCTCCTACTCCTACAGAAGATCGATTGGCGCAAACTTCTGATCGATTCCTTATTCATTGTTGCCGACCCTTACATCATCATAAAGAGAATCAAGATATCCCAAGAACCCAGCTAGGGATGAATGACTAGCGCTCAAGAACAAGCAAGGGATGAGCACACGGGAGCGGTGTTGCTTGTTGCTTTATTATCACATTAGAGAAGCGGAACCTCCAAGCTCAGACATCTCGAACTCAGAAACTACCCTTCTATCCCACCCTGCTCCTCCGGCATCGGAAGCAGAACTACCTGACCGAAGGAGATAGACAGGAAGGGAAGACGGTCATACAAAGGCCGAATAAAGCTCTCTTGAAGCTGCATCTGAATAGACCTAGAGTCACTCAGTACATATGAACCCTTGAATAAATAAGAATTAAGAAGTATGAAATGTGGGCATCATAACAAAAAAAGAAAAAGACCGAACCAGTAAGACTAATGTCTACTTATTTATACCTTTGAGAGGTCCACTTAGACTATTATGATTTTCTCTTTAGCTACGTAGGTTATATAAGATTCAATTCAATCTAACAAGCGGACTGGACTACCTTCGGCTACTACAAGATATTTAGAAACCTAAGAAGCTGACCCTACATTACACACTTAAGGCAGCAGCAGTTGATGAAGAAATGGGCGGTAGATGATAATGAGAAAGGGCGCCCCTTGGCATTTCCTGTGGGGGAGTCTGATTGATCCAATCACGACGAATGATGTCAACCCCCTCTTTTGCGCCTAACTTGACTCTGATTCTCCCACTATGAGAGCTGATCTAGGGGCTAGTTCGGCTACATAATGGAATTTACGAAAGCCCCCCGTCTTTCCGACTCAATGTATTGCCCTTTGGGACCAGGATCTGACGAGGAAGTGAGAGAGGGGACACCAAACATAGGTGCGTACCACTGCCCCAATCCAATGGACTATGTCATACAGGGAGGAACCCTTGGAGGTTGGGACAGAAAGAAAGCAGGTTTTGCTTCTGCTTCCTTCGAGCTACCAAACTCTTTCGTCAGGTGTGGGTCAAGTTCCCTCATTATTGCTTGACTTCCCCTTTGGGGCACGAAAAGATGGACTAGGACTTAAGTAAGGGAGAGGACAACCCCTTGTAACATCCCAAATTTTCAATTTGGAATGTTATACATAGATCATATTGCATTGCATGCTCTTTGCATTTTTGTTCGTGGCGTTCCTCGAAATTCTAAGCAACTCAAGGACCTACGGAGAGAGTTGGGAATTTTACCGTTTTCGTATTTGAGTTTACTCGAATACCGGTACGATGACAGTGTGATTTTTATTATTTTTCTCTCCTAAAAATATTTCTAATTACAATATATGAGTGGAGATAATATGACTTCTCCAAAATAACAGAAATATTGGAGGCAAAATGATAAAATCACTTTTTTTTGGATTTATTTGCGATTTTATTTGCATAGGAAAAATGCGTGTTTTTCAAAATTGCATTTAGATCCGGGAAAAATGTTCACTTTGTCCTAAATATTATTAGAGGACGGTGAAAATTTATTTCGGAATTTTTGGAGTCCGTTTAGTATTTCTTTCGTTAGTTTTTCTGCGCCAGGAATCTTTGAAAAAAAGGGGCAAACCGACTTAGAGTCGTATAGGCCCGGGACTCTGAGCTTTATAAACCGCCGCCCCCAGCCCGTTAGCGCCCAGCCGCCCCAGCCTGCCCTAGCGCCGCCGCCGCATCCCGCCGCCGCCGCGCTAAGCCGCCGCCGCCCCAAGCCGCCGCCGCCGCCCTCTCGCAGCCGCCCCGCCGCCGCACCGCCACCCTCTGCCCGCCGGAGCGCTGGACTGCCGCCGCTAGACCGCCGTCTCGCCGGAGTTTGCCGATTCAAGGTAGTTATCGTTTTTTTATAAAAACCGATCGGTTTTTCGTAAACCGTAGATCTGTTTTTTATTAGGTTTAGATCGGTTCAGTTTTTCTTCGGTTTAGCTGTTTAGCGGACGTTCGTCCGTACGTTCGTTTTAACGAACGCTTTTCGTCCGTTAGCCGCAGACAGCGAACGTTCGTTCGTCAGCCTGTTCGTCAGTTTTCTTTTTCGGGGTATTTATCCGCGATTATTTTGATCGCGATTTCTGCCCTGATCTTGTTTTTCGTTTTTCTTTTCGCTCGAGAGTCGGAATCAGGTGATTCAAAATCCCAGATCTTCGTCTCGATGCCCTCTCTACGTTTAATCAACTTGAACAAAGTTTTGGCTACTGTAAAATTTGACTTTGAACCAATTAGTAATCGGAGCTCATTTCTTTCGCAGTTTGAGTTTCGTTGCTTCTTTCGAGTTGATTCTTTTTGCAAACCGGGGTTCTTAAGTTGAACTTTCTGGTTAGATCTGATCTTTTGGAGTTTTGTTTGTGCATCATTGCTTGTTTGCTTATGTATGCTATTGTTTGCTTGCGATAGAATACCCGGACTGTGAAGCGTGCTACTACGAGTCTCTATGTTTTGCGAATCGTCAGCAAGGCAAGTAACACTTTGATCATACCTTTTTATTACCCAGTTTTTATGCATTAGATCAAACCCTCACACATTGCATGAGTAGGATCTCTTAACTTGTGGGACTGGGAAGTAGATTGAGGTAGAACCTATTACCTGTATTTTTTTTCAAACCCTTGGGAGTTACTTCTACGTTTGCTTAGGTTGCTATGCTATGCTCGTAGACGTGGTTTGGGTTTGAGTGAACTCCATGACAGATGTGAGTTGTTAATTAAGGATTCAACTTAAGGTGGCTACTTGAATACACATCTGGGTGGATTGGTTGCAGGGCACCTGGAGAATCCAGTGTTGTCCTAGGAAATCCCGGGGTTCCGTGTGATTTTTCCTATGGAATGCCACCCAGGCTCAAAGGGATCGTAAAACTATTCATGCTAGAAACTTCGTGTGCAGCCACATTGCCATTATGGGCTCTGGCTTAGTATGAGTAAGTTGTGTAAGCTCTTTCAGTGGTGGACTAGCAGATGTAGGGGAAAGTAGGTGTACCGGTCCACCTGGGGTAAAGAGTAAATGCTTCCGAAAGACTGTGTCTCGGTCATCCGTTTCTCAAACACCATGTAGTGCGAGAAATCCAACGGAGGTGATCGAGTCTTGTGGGAAAAGTGCACAAGCCTCTGCAGAGTGTACAAACTGATCATGATTAGCCGTGTCCCCGGTTATGGACATCTTGAGTATCTGGTACTTGAATTATTGGTTGATCTCATCACTCTATAATTTAATTTGTTGGGTTAATGATGAACTTTTAATTTGGGATTGAGTTGGAGGTACCTTCTCAATGATTTTCAACCAACATGATATTTAAAATAAAATTCATTCCTTTGTTGTAGGAAAAAATTGGCTTTACGCAAAAACTTTAACCTTAGAGCCTCCACCAGCCAAATATGCATGTAGTATAGCCTTTAATCTGTTATTTGCATCCTTTGTGTTATCTTGCCAGCATATTCCATGTGCTGGCCCGTTTTTGGGTTGCAACATATTATGTTGCATACTTTTCAGACGAGGAATAAGACGTGCTAGGTCGTTTGTCATGCACTCAGCTATGTCGTTGGAGTTGATGGACTCACTTATCTTCCAAGCCTTCCGTTGTTATTTTGTTAGATGGCCTTAAGCCATAGATTTTGTAATAAGTTCTCATTGGAGACATTCGATGTAATAAGTGTGTGATTGCCACTCTGTTATAAATCCTTCAAGTACTGTGTGTGTCAGCATTACCGATCCAAGGATGACACAGAACACAGAGACTTCGGTCCATTCGGATCGTGGTCGCTACAAAGATGGTATCAGAGCCAAGTTGAATGTAGGACAGAACCACTAAGATAGGCCCTAGATCACTCTTCTCTACTCATTTCTGACTTCTCTCCATTTTCTACTTCTTTAGGATAGTGGACCCAAGGAACAAGTTCACTCAACCGGATGAAGACACCCCTTTTGGACGACACTTGAAGGAAGTCAATAGGTACCTGAACATAGGAATACCAAGCTTTACCAGGACCTACACCGCCACTTTACCGGAGGAGGAGCGATGGAGTATTCAAGTTCAAATTCCCGGGAGAACCTTCGCACCATCGACTGAGCCAATAGAGTTTTCTTTTGATGCGCCAACCTGGAGTCTAAGCAAGAGCATGTACGCCCACATCACGATGGGAAGGATCGGAGAAGTCTACAAGCAGGAGATGAAGGACACCATCTACCAGATTTGTGGACGCCGAGATGAGAATTGGGATATGATCAGCACCCGGAAGGATAGGTCCATTGCAGCATTCATCCAGGAGTTCAACCAGCACATTCGACGACGGGAGCATCAGATGTGCGCTGGGATGATAGAGTTGAAGAAGGCACTAAACATGAATTTGGAGCTAGAAGAAGAACTTAAGTTTACTCGTGACGGATACGAGGAGGAGATGTTGATATTAGTGGAGAAGAATGTTGATTTGACAAGGAAGCTAGGAGTATTCATGGGAGATCCAGCACCAGGAGGCGAAGAAGAGGAAGAAGAACCCAAGGAAATTCCTCCCGAAGATTACATTATCATCGACGACACGGATTCAGAACCCGATGAGAGTAAGGACGACGACAATGAAGATGAAGCTCGAGCAGACATTATGGAATCGTTCGCCGATCAATATTTTTAGATGACCACCCTATGACTAGTAGTTTACCTCCATATATTAGTTTTAGAGCACTTTTGTAACGGTAGTTAGATTTGTAAGATCTTGCTTGAAATTGATTGGTGTGTTATGATTGTGTTTGTCTCATGTGCATATGGGTAGTGAATTTCCCTTAGACCTCAATTCTGTTCTAATCTCTTCCCTCTACACCCATCAGATGCCTCCAAGACGTGAGCCCGGATTTGAGTTTCCCCCTGAGCTCACCCAGTTGATCCAGCAGCAGAACACCTTGATGCAACTTCTTGTCCAGAACACTCAGAACAACCAGAACAACAACAACAACCCTCCACCACCACCACCCGTGGACAACCTGACACGTTTCTTAAGGTTGCAACCACCCGTGTTTGCTAGCAGCATCGAACCAATAGTGCTTATGACTGGCTACACAAGATTGGAAGGGATTTGACAACCGCCAATTGCTCGAATGCTGAGAAGGTGCGATTTGCTGCACACCAGCTGTCTGGACCAGCCGCAGCATGGTGGGAGAATTACACATCCACTTTCCCCATAGCCAATGTCACTTGGGAGCAGTTTCAGCAAGCTTTCCGTACTGCCCATGTCTCAACTGGAGCTATGAGCATGAAGAAGCGGGAGTTTCGTAACTTGCGCCAAGGAAACCGTACTGTAGCTCAGTACGTGGATGAGTTTAGTACCCTGTCTCATTATGCCCCAGATGATGTGGCCACAGATGCCGCTAAGCAGGAGAGATTTATGGAAGGGCTGAATGATGAGATGAGCGTACAGTTGATGGTGGCAACTTTCAATAACTACCAGGAGTTGGTAGATAAATCTCTTATGATTGAAGGGAAGCACCAGTAGATTGAAAGCCGCAAGAGGAAGTATGGACAAGGAAGGAATACTTCTGGAGCCCAGCAGAAGCCCCGATTCACTCCGAATACGGGTGGATATACCCATAACCATGGAATTTCCCACAACCACAATGGCCCTAAGAATGGAAATGGGAATGGAGCAAGTAGTAACCAGAGCCGCCCTACACCGTCCACACCCGCCAAAAAGGATTTCAGCCATATTACCTGTTTCAAGTGCGGAAGAATGGACATTATGCCACGGACTGCCCTGAAGCTAAGAATGGGAACGACAATGGAAGCGCCGGGAAGAAGCCCAACCCGTTCAACAAAGGACAAGTGAACCACGTGGTCGTGGAGGAGGTAGAAGAGCAACCAGATGTTGTTGTCGGTAAGTTTTTGGTTAAGACATTTACCGCAATAGTTCTTTTCGATACTGGTGCATCGCATTCATACATTTCAAGGGGATTCGTGAATAGACATAGGATGTCCACCCGAGTTCTTAAGATCCCCATGTTAGTAAGTTCACCAGGCGCAGAGTATATGTCACACCAAGGATGTTTCCAGACGCCATTGACCATAGGACGCCACACTTTTCCCTCTGACCTAATAGTTTTGGAGTTACAAGGATTGGATGTGATATTAGGTATGGATTGGCTATCGAAGTATGGAGGTAATATTGATTGTGCCAGTAAGTCTATTTTACTCACCACCCTGGAGGGAAAACGGATCAAGTATGTATCTAGGCATTCGCCTATAAGGACCCAAGTACATTCTCTCACGGGAGTTGTTCAGGAGGAAGTGCCAGTAGTAAGGGATTACCCGGATGTGTTCCCAGAGGAGTTACCTGGCATGCCACCGGATAGAGATATTGAGTTTTTGATTGAGTTGTTTCCTGGCACCGGACCAATATCTAAGAGACCGTATCGGATGCCAGCGAATGATCTGGAGGATATCAAGAAGCAGATTAAGGAGTTATTGGAGAAAGGATTTATTCGCCGAAGTTCATCACCTTGGGGAGCCCCAGTGCTTTTGGTCGAGAAGAAGGATGGATCTTTACGAATGGTCGTTGATTATCGTGCACTGAATGAAGCGACAATTAAGAATAAGTACCCGCTTCCGATGATCAATGATTTGTTCGACCAACTCCAAGGAGCGAAAGTATTCTCCAAGATAGATCTACGATCTGGATACCACCAATTGAAGATCCGGGAGAAGGATATACCTAAGACGGCCTTCACCACGCGGTACGGGTTATATGAGTATACGGTTATGTCATTTGGATAGACTAACGCGCCTGCCTATTTCATGAGTATGATGAACAAAGTGTTCATGGAGTTCTTGGATAAGTTCGTCGTGGTATTCATAGATGATATTCTGATATACTCTAAGGATGAGGAAGAGCATGCAGAGCATTTGCGTTTGGTATTGGAGAAGCTCAGAGAACATCAGTTGTATGCCAAGTTTAGCAAATGCGAGTTTTGTTTGAAGGAAGTCGGATTCCTAGGGCATGTTATATCGGGAGAAGGTATAGCAGTGGACCCCGTCAAGGTGCAGGCAGTCACTGAGTGGCTGGCACCCACTTCAGTTGGAGAGATCCGCAGTTTTCTTGGACTCGCGGGATACTAGCGGAGATTCATAGAAAATTTCTCCAAGACTGCAAAGCCAATGACGACATTGTTGAAGAAGGAGACAAATTTTGATTGGACTGAAGAGTGTGAAGAAAGTTTCCAGGAGTTGAAGAAACGGTTGACGACAGCCCCAGTGCTAATATTGCCAGATATACGCAAGGATTTCCAAGTGTATTGCAATGCTTCACGCTTAGGACTTGGAGGAGTACTTATGTAGGATGGAAGAGTTGTTTCCTATGCGTCCCGTCAACTGCGACCGCACGAGTTGAACTACACGACGCACGATCTGGAGTTAGCAGCAGTAGTGCACGCACTAAAAACCTGGAGACATTACCTTATTGGAAGTCGTTGTGATGTGTACACGGATCACAAGAGTTTGAAGTACATTTTCACACAAAAGGAGCTGAACCTTAGACAAAGGAGATGGTTTGAGCTTATTAAGGATTATGATATGAAGCTGCACTATCATCCCGGAAAGGCCAATGTTGTGGCAGACGCTTTGAGCCGGAAGAGTTATGCAAATACCCTAATAAAAGGGGGATTGCCACAGGAGCTAGCAGAACATCTCAGGGAGCTTTGTTTGGAGATAGTTCCTAGAGGTTTCGTTGCTACGTTGGAGGTTCAGTCGACATTACTGGGAAAGATAGGTGAAGCCCAGAAGGATGATAAGGAAATTGCAGAGATAAGGAAAAGCATGAGTGAAGGAAAAGCCGAGAGATTTCGTGAGGACAAACACGACACCTTGTGGTTTGAGGATCGAATCTATGTGCCCAACGACCCGGAGATCAGAAAGTTGATACTGCAGGAAGCACATGATTCACCATACTCGATACACACCGGTAACACCAAGATGTATTTCGATTTGAAGGAACGTTTCTGGTGGATGGGAATGAAGAAGGATATTGCCGAGTATGTAGCCGTATGCGATGTATGCCAGAGAGTAAAGGCAGAACATCAGAAGCCAGCAGGATTGTTGCAGCTTATGCCGATACCCGAATGGAAGTGGGAGAAGCTTGGCATGGATTTTATCACCAGATTGCCCAGGACCAAAGCAGGATACGATTCAATCTGGGTAGTGGTGGACCGTTTGACAAAAGTAGCCCACTTTATCCCTGTGAAAACCACATATACCAGTGCAAAGTTGGCCAAGATATACATGACCAGGATAGTATGTCTGCACGGAGTTCCGAGGACCATTGTATCAGATAGAGGAACACATTTCACCTCAAAGTTTTGGCATCAGCTACATCAAACTTTGGGAACGAGGCTGGAATTCAGCACATCTTTTCACCCGCAGACCGATGGGCAGACCGAGATAGTCAACCAGATCCTGGAGGACATGTTGAGAGCCTGTGCGTTAGATTATGGATCTAGTTGGGGTGATAATTTGCCGTACGCGGAGTTCTAGTACAACAACAGTTACCAGGCCAGTTTGAAGATGGCACCGTTCGAGGCATTGTATGGAAGGAGATGTCGAACACCATTAATGTGGGATGAAGTTGGAGACCGATAGTTGTTTGGACCATACTTGATCAAAGAGTCTGAGGAGAAAGTGAAGTTGATTCGAGATAGATTGAAGGTAGCCCAGTCCAGGCAGAAGAGTTATGCAGACTCGAAGCGCAAGGAGATAGCCTATGAGATTGGCGACAGAGCATACTTGAGAGTATCGCCTCTGCGAGGAGTTCAACGTTTTGGAGTTAAGGGAAAGCTAGCCCCGAGATTTGTGGGACCTTACCGTGTTTTGGAACGCATGGGAGAGGTTGCCTACATGTTGGAACTGCCCGAAGGATTGTCAGGAGTGCACGACGTGTTTCACGTTTCGCAACTTAAGAAGTGCCATGCGGAGATGGCCGATATCCCGCTTAGAGACACAGTACCCCTGGAAGCAATTCAGTTAGACAGTGATCTGACCTACGAGGAGAAGCATGTTAAGATCCTCGAATTTTCGAATAGAGTTACCCGCAGTAAGGTTATCAAGTTTTGCAAAGTTCAGTGGAGTCACCACACCGAGGAAGAAGCCACCTGGGAACGAGAAGATGATCTACGCAAGGACCACCCACACCTGTTCTCTAGCCAAGTCGAATCTCGAGGGCGAGATTCATTCTAAGGGGGGTAGGTTTGTAACATCCCAAATTTTCAATTTGGAATGTTATACATAGATCATATTGCATTGCATGCTCTTTGAATTTTTGTTCGTGGCGTTCCTCGAAATTCTAAGCAACTCAAGGACCTACGGAGAGAGTTGGGAATTTTACCGTTTTCGTATTTGAGTTTACTCGAATACCGATACGAGGACAGTGTGATTTTAATTATTTTTCTCTCCTAAAAATATTTATAATTACAATATATGAGTGGAGATAATATGACTTCTCCAAAATAACAGAAATATTGGAGGAAAAATGATAAAATCACTTTTGGTTTTTTTCTGGATTTATTTGCGATTTTATTTGCATAGGAAAAATGCGCGTTTTTCAAAATTGCATTTAGATCCGGGAAAAATGTTCACTTTGTCCTAAATATTATTAGAGGACGGTGAAAATTTATTTCGGAATTTTTGGAGTCCGTTTATATTTCTTTCGTTAGTTTTTCTCCGCCATGACTCTTTTAAAATAAAAAGGGGGGGCAAACCGACTTAGAGTCGTATAGGCCCGGGGCTCTGGGCTTTATAAGCCGCCGCCCCCGGCCCTTTAGCGCCCAGCCGCCCCAGCCTGCCCTAGCGCCGCCGCCGCATCCCGCCGCCGCCGCCGCCGCATCCCGTCGCTGCCGCCGCGCTAAGCCGCCGCCCCATCGCCCTCCCGCAGCCGCCGCGCTAAGCCGCCGCCCCACCGCCCTCCCGCAGCCGCCCCGCCGCCGCACCGCCGACCTCCGCCCGCCGGAGCGCCGGACCGCTTCCGCCGGACCGCCATCTCGCCGGAGTTTGCCGATTCGAGGTAGTTATCGTTTTTTTTATAAAAACCGATCGGTTTTTCGTAAACCGTAGATCTGTTTTTTTATTAGGTTTAGATCGGTTCGGTTTTTCTTCGGTTTAGCTGTTTAGCGGACGTTCGTCCGTACGTTTGTTTTAACGAATGCTTTTCGTCCGTTAGCCGCAGACAGCGAACATTCGTTCGTTATCCTGTTCGTCAGTTTTCTTTTTCGGGGTATTTATCCGCGATTATTTTGATCGAGATTTCTGCCCTGATCTTGTTTTTCATTTTTCTTTTCGCTCGAGAGTCAGAATCAGGTGATTCAAAATCCCAGATCTTCGTCTCGATGCCCTTTTTACGTTTAACCAACTTGAACAAAGTTTTGGCTACTGTAAAATTTGACTTTAGGCCAATTAGTAACCGGAGCTCGTTTCTTTCGCAGTTTGAGTTTCGTTGCTTCTTTCGAGTTGATTCTTTTTGCAAACCGGAGTTCTTAAGTTGAACTTTCTGGTTAGATCTGATCTTTTGGAGTTTTGTTTGTGCATCATTGCTTGTTTGCTTATGTATGCTATTTTTTGCTTGCGATAGAATACCCGGACTATGAAGCGTGCTACTACGAGTCTCTAGGTTTTGCGAATCGTCAGCAAGGCAAGTAACACTTTGATCATACCTTTTTATTACCCAGTTTTTATGCATTAGATCAAACTCTCACACATTGCATGAGTAGGATCTCTTAACTTGTGGGACTGGGAAGTAGATTGAGGTAGAACCTATTACCTGTATTTTTTTCAAACACTTGGGAGTTACTTCTACGTTTGCTTAGGTTGCTATGCTATGCTCGTAGACGAGGTTTGGGTTTGAGTGAAATCCATGACAGATGTGTGTTGTTACTTAAGGATCCAACTTAAGGTGGCTACTTGAATAGACATCTGGGTGGATAGGTTGCAGGGCACCTGGAGAATCCAGTGTTGTACTAGGAAATCCCGGGGTTTTGTGTGATTTTTCCTATGGAATGCCACCCAGGCTCAAAGGGATCATAAAACTATTCATGCTAGAAACTTCCGTGTGCAGCCACAATGCCATTATGGGCTCTGGCATAGTATGAGTAAGTTGTGTAAGCTCTTTTAGTGGTGGACTAGCAGATGTAGGGGAAAGTAGGTGTACCGGTCCACCCGGGGTAAAGAGTAAATGCTTCCGAAAGACTGTGTCTCGGTCATCCGTTTCTCAAACACCATGTAGTGCGAGAAATTCAACGGAGGAGATCGAGTCTTGTGGGAAAAGTGCACAAACCTCTGCAGAGTGTACAAACTGATCATGATTAGCCATGTCCCCGGTTATGGACATCTTGAGTATCCGGTACTTGAATTATTGGTTGATCTCATCACTCTATAATTTAATTTGTTGGGTTAATGATGAACTTTTAATTTGGGATTGAGTTGGAGGTACCTTCTCAATGATTTTCAACCAACATGATAGTTAAAATAAAATTCATTCCTTTGTTGTAGGGAAAAATTGGCTTTACGCAAAAACTTTAACCTTAGAGCCTCCACCAGCCAAATATGCATGTAGTATAGCCTTTAATCTGTTACTTGCATCCTTTGTGTTATCTTGCCAGCATATTCCATGTGCTGACCCATTTTCGGGCTGCAACATATTACGTTGCAGACTTTTCAGATGAGGAATAAGACGTGCTAGGTCGTTTGTCATGCACTCAGCTATGCCGTTGGATTTGATGGACTCACTTATCTTCCAAGCCTTCCGCTGTTATTTTGTTAGATGGCCTTAAGCCATAGATTTTGTAATAAGTTCTCATTGGAGACATTCGATGTAATAAGTGTGTGATTGCCACTCTGTTATAAATCCTTCAAGTACTGTGTGTGTCAGCATTACCGATCCAGGGATGACACAGAACACAGAGACTTCGGTCCATTCGGATCGTGGTCGCTACACCCCTTTTTCTGGCTTACCTTCAATGAGTGAGTGCTATTCCCATTCCTTACTTTGATCCAACCCTGTTCCCCGACCAGTTTGCTTTCTCACTAGAAGAGTCAAGCGAGAGCAGCTAGTTTAGAAGGAAAAGGACACCAGGGGCTATTCGGCCTCACGTGTCGGAGACTGAACTACCGCTCGCTTACTTGCTGATCAAGGAGGTCATTTCCACTTACTCTAAGCATAGAAGGAAGAAGATTGAAAAACTAACAAACAAATTGTCTTCAGCCCTACTTACTTATAGGCTGACTTGGCCCAGAAAACAAGATTCTATTAGGCTTGCAGGGCTTAAAAAAGAATGAGCTAGATCGCAGGTATTTGGGTACGAGGTAGTAGCGGGGTCTAGTCGAAGCGGTGCGCAAAGTGTACAAAGGCGAGTCTCACGGGTAGCGGCACGTGAGGGGTCTCCCGAACTTCATGGAAGACGTAGTTAGGGAGTTGGAAGATGCACTTTGGACTCCTGCACCAGTAAGAATGGAACTGGAATAAAAAGTCGGGGTAGCTAGTCATTCCGTTTCTGAGGAAAGAGAGGATGGCATTTCCATAAGTAGACTCTCCTTCTTACTGAATCCTTATTCTGCCCTCTCTACTCGGGAACAATTCATTCTTAACTCGTACATAAGTTCTGGGGGTCGACAAGAGAGTTAGCAATCTACAGCTGGTTCGGTGGACTAGTGGTGACACGGGCGGGCCCTCTACTTTATTTGCCAAATCCAATCGATCATGGGCGGCCCTCTTCATTCACAGTCTTTCTTTCCTTTCGGATCCAATTGTTCCAATCTGACCAAATAGCAATTCATTGAAATCATTCGGGTCACCTCTTTTTTAAGCACTTGACCAAGCCTATTTCTATAGAAAAGGACAAGAATCTATTGACTTTGAGTCTGTCTCCTACTACGAAATTGGAAGTGAACACAGGATGGCAGTAGTGAGAAAGAAAATCCCCCCGTACTACGTCATTATTTATTATATTTTCCCTGGTAAGTGCTCCAGATGCAGTTGCTTTAGTTGACGTAGTGAGTGGAACCTAATTATCTGTTTCCTTGAATACCAGAGTTGCCTTTTGTAGATGAGAAAGCCAACAATTTAGCAAGGAGTTGATAATTGCACTTGAAGTAGTAAGTTTAAAGACAGTTGAAACTTAATGGCACCGTTTAACCAAGCACACTTGTAGCTTCGGAAACTCCGTGTTCAGATCGGTGAGGCAAGAGACGAATTCATCGTCAGTTACCTCCACGATATCCAAAATACCCTCCAGACCATGAAGACATATAATGAGAGTCAGGTTCAAACAATTCAAGGATTGTAAATACCATAACAGCAAAGTAGAATGCACCAAATTTTTCCTATTACCGGTTCCAGGAAGAGCACACCAAATGAAAGAAACTATTACTCAAAAAGCGAATCACATCTCGATCCACAAACTACCAAAAGCCTTTGATATTCCATTCCCAGTGGAACGTCAACCTGTTTAACAACAATTTTCTAAGAAACTTGCTGAATTCTAAATGAAACAACCTTATTTTCAAGTGACAGGCAATATCCATTTCAACCAATTATTAAAGATAAAAGGGCTAACTGCACAGCTAATTGAATTCCTTTTCGAGGTTGAGTTCATCTTGAAACCGCATTTGCTTCCTAATTAAACTGAGAAAAAATAAGAATATTAAAAGAAAGACTCCACAGAACATGAATGAATTCAGGTACATCACATCAGGCTGATATGTGCCGGTATCATACCTGTTTCAAGATTCTGGCTAAGCCCTTCTTGTTGCCACATATCCAGTTTCTTCTAAGGTTTCTTGAATTGCTCAAGTTCCTGCTCAATGCTTCTTGTCTAGCTCCAGTCTAGCACTTGTACCAGTCGCCTACCAGATCACGGCTTTGCTCCAATTCTACTCCCCAATTCTGCAATCCTCTCCAAAATTGGGGCTTTTCTTCACTTCAGCACTTCCCCTCGCAGTGGATTCCACTAGGTTCTTAACCTCTTCCCAATTCTTAAACTGAAACATGCGATGTCTAATCCAACTCGGCACCTATCCAGCTTGTCAGCATCGTAAGTTTGCCTCAATATTCCCCCTAGAAATACAAAAATAATGTAAATCTACTTTCATTTATTTATTAGGGATGAGACTTTCTTTTTCTTTTTCTATTTTCTAGAATAAGTATGCTCTGGAGTAAAAGGATTCGAACCTTTGCATGCCGGTACCAAAAACCGATGCCTTACCACTTGGCTATACTCCAAACGGGGGGAAGGCTCGATGAAAACGAGCTGGGATATAGATTTTTCAGAAGGAAGAGTTAGTTACCCTCGGTCTTCCTTCTTTCTCGGGAATCAAGGAAGTAGTAGCGGGACAGTCCTTTATTTCCCCCTTTAGACCAACTACAACAAGCTCGCTCCTTAGGTTAGCTCTCTGCTCTACCTATTTGTTTGCAATGCCTTGCTTATCAAAATAGGCCTTTCTGTAACCTGACCTTACGCTGAAAAATTGCACTTGTTGGCTCTGCGTCCACTGAAACTTATGAAAAAGAAATGTTATTCTATCGATATCTTCAAGAGTTCCCTAACCCCCTGACTGAGAGTGCTATGATGGGCTATTGAAGTTCGTCCCTGCGGCACGGCGGGGCAGTGCAAATCCTTTCATTAATGAAGTTCCGCCCTGACACTCCCATTATTGGCTTCCTTCCCTGGGGACCGCTTGGGCGAAGGCAGAGCATGGAATGATAGTAGGGGCATCCTTCCTAGGTGGAAAAGACGTGTGTGACTAAAACCAGCAGGAGAAATCCATTTTCAAATGGCGATAGAAAGAAACGAATCACGAAATAGAAGAAAAAGTGCACTGTGCTGGCAAATGTGGAGAATAGCCATCCATCTTTCATCAATGAAATTGTTCCGTATGGGTAGCAAATACACATACCAGAAGAGCCAACTCGAAAGCACTTGCTTCAAAGAAGCAGAAGTTACCAAGAAATTCCTGTTTCAAGTCAGTATATCTCGATAGAACCAATTCCAATCCAGGTAGTGTGAACAGAGGATGTGGAAGTTCTGTTTCCTTGCCTTGTCAAGCATTTCATCTGACACTCTATCTATACTATAGCTAGATCAATTCCTATTCTTTCTTCCATGCGACTTTACTCCAAAGAATTTTTCCTTCTTATCTTGACTCGATCGCATGAAATTGGATTGATTGGCACACCGCACATCTGGCATTTGCTTCTCCTATCTATCTCTTCCAACTAAGCTGATCACTGGAAAATATGAAATCCTGCAAGCAATCATTCCAGAGCCAACTACGAAGATACCTGGTCTTCCACTCTGTTCACTGGAGGAAAGACAAGAAAGTAAACAATTCTTCAAAGGAATTGGCTCTACCGGAACAGAGGAATTGGCTCGCTCCTTCGCTCGCTGGGTAAGCATAGAATGCACACCAGTCCGGTATCAAAGCGTATCTACTTGAAAAGGAAACTACTTGAACAGATGAAATGGAAGGAAGAAATGAAAGTTCGATCTACCAACGTAGAGTCCGCCCCTCCCAGGAAGAAGAAATTTGCTACTTTGGATCATCAATTGGTAAGTCTGTCTATGAAGTTTAGTGCCCAGAAAAGAGAAAAAAAGTCCAAAACAATCTTTTTCAAGCTCTACAAGTCCTATATATATAGTGTTCCACTAGATAGCCGTGTTAAACTAGTCCAGTCTTGCCGAGTGGCCTTATCTTCTGGTTACCTGGTCCGGTACTTCTACTTTGAGAGTGAGTTAGTAAACAGGATCAACTTTATGATCCATTTTGAGAAATTGCAATCACATAATTAGAACGAGTGGGTCTAGAATCCATCCTCACACAGTTGAAATGTTGCTTCTCCCTTCTCCTTTCCAAAAGAAAGTGGATCTCATAGCCTCTGACAATTCGAAAAGTAGGTCTCAGTCTCATTTTCAGATGCAATTTTCCACCAGAAAGAGAATCCCATATTCTTTAAGCCAAGCCGCCAATCCTAGGGTCAATGCGGAACAGGAAACCATTGCTATTTGAGCAGTTAGAGAATCGAAATTCCACTCATTTAGAAATCGATCGACGAATGCCAGAGGAAGGATAAGGGGAGCCTACACCAGCGTAGTCTTAGCCCTAGAACACATGGAGCTTGGAGCACTGATAATAAGTCTGTCTGATTTTCAAGGAGTTTATGAACAATCACCACATCCATATTGAGGAGAAAGCTCACTCAGGCTACTGAACTTGTAAATACAGTTGCCCTCATGATTGGGATTCCGTTTATGGCGTGAGGTGAAGTTAGAAGCATACCTGGATATATACTCATAGTGGCTTCCATACCTATCTCCGGTAGAACTAACAAACTAGAAACCTATTACTAGTAGACTCATACGAAAACTTGAAAGATCTATTTCATTCGAAGAGAAAGTTCACTAATCTATGGCCTAGAAAGCCAAAAGAAATGATCAGTCCAATGACAAAAGGACAGAAGCGCGTTCCCTTCGTCCTCCATGTGCGTCCACAGCTTACTCGAGTGCTTGAGATATTCATTCGGTTTAAGGCACCTTCATCGTAGGAAGGAAAAAACCCGGATCCCCGGGCGGATCATTCCGTCTAACAAGCTAACCAAGAGTCCAGGAGCGAGAGAGGAAAATCCAAAGTGCAAATAACATAATATGAAAAAAAGAAAAAAGTTCTATCAAACGAGAGGAGAATTCATCGGAGAATAAAGGAGATGAATGATGACGAACTAGACGAGAATTCACCAGTTGAAATAACTGAGGAAAGAATGCAAAGGATTCACACGAGTAGGATAGATACTCGATTAAGGACTCCGACTCCGAGAAGAAAAAGGGTGGGTGGGTGGGAAAAAGAAAGACCACTGCGGAAAGGGAAACAACACCGGTTGAAACGAAAAGAGGATTGAACTTGCAAAGAAGAAGAGGGTTGAATCCACTTGACGAGAGATGCACCAGATGAAAGAACTAACAACGCAACGAACGAAAACTAACCACGTGATCCTAAAAAAATTGAAGGGGAAGAGGAGTAATTCAAAACACCTACGTCAAGATTCCTCACCAGAGCGACGAAGGGGCAGAGGAGTAAAAAGAATTCCTACTCTCCGATACAACTAACTCCGAAAAAGTTTTCTACTAGTCTCAACAACGGCCAGACTACGATCAATCAAGGGGGCTCCTATGGTCGGTCGAGGCTCTGATACCAACTTGTCAGGCCCAAGATGCGATTCTATCCTGATCACGTGACACGTACGTGATTGGGGCACAACCGCATTTCGGGCGCTTAGCAAGATGGATATCATTACATCATACCATTAGATACATACATGGGGGATACAACAATACATACAAGCCACATGAATACAACATCATCAAAACAAGGCATCCGACTACGGATGCAAACATGAAAAACACACGACATCCATCTGCTATCCCAGGCTGCCGACCCGGAACCTAACCCAAGACTGAAGAAGAAGAAGAAGAAAGAACTCCATCACAACGATCATCGCTCTCACGTCAAGACATCGGAAACCTGCACCTGCAACTGTTGTTGTAGTATCTGTGAGCCACGAGGACTCAGCAATCCCATAACCATGGGTAACAAGACTATCAAAGCTTAATAGGTAGGAAGAGGTAAAGTGGTGAGGTTGCAGCAGCGGCTAAGCAAAAATGTATGGTGGCTAACTTACGAGTACAAGAATAAGATGAGCATCTACGCAAACGGTCGCAAACTAGTAGTGATCGCTAAAGATCCTGAACTATCTATGAGTCAAACATAACCCCACCGTGTTCTCTTCTCAAAGTGAAAAGAGACAGTCACGGTTACTCACACAGTTGTGTGTTTTACTTCGGATCCTCTGTTAAGTTTTCTACAACCCGACATTAACAAATTCCAATCTGCCACATAACCGTGGGCACGGCTTTCGAAAGATCATAACCCTGCAGGGATGTCCCAACTTAGCCCATCACAAGCTCTCACGATCAGCTGAAGTAATAATAATTATTACCCCTTATCTTAGGGAAATCCGACCAGGCTCGGTATCCCGGTGCACAGGACATTTCGACAATGGTAAAACAAGTCTAGCAAGACCTCCCGGCGTGCCGACACCCTGATAGTAGCCACGCGTATCTCGTCTCAGGCCACGTCCGGATGAGCAATACGTACAGTAACCGAAGACCCCAGATAACTGGGTGGCACCGCAAGTGGCTCTAGTTTGGGACCAACACCATCAGCACTGGCCCCCCTGCTATGTAGAAGAATACTCGGGGACGCGACCCCCTATGCAAAATTTAATTAATTAATTAAGTTGTTATTATGAGGAAAATTAAAACCAATGTTGGGCCTTGCTGGAGGAGTTTTATTCAAAGACGAAGTGTCAAGGGGTCGCCATATACCCAACCGTGTAAGGAACACAAAATCAAGGAACATAATGCCGGTTTATCGGCTCCTAAGGTGGCATGAGTGGAACAAAACACCGAGCAAAAGGCCAAGCCTTCCACCCATGCCCAGTATATAGGTGTGTTAATAATAATAATAAATATTGTGATATTCCAACAACAAGTTCCCACCTGGAACGATCTTCATCTTCACCTGCAACTAGCAACGCTATAGAGGGGCTCAGCAAGCGGGTAACATAGCCAAACAATGGTTTTGCTAGGAAGGTTTCAAAGGTTAGAGGTTTCATGGCAACAAGGAGAGGCTGACAATAATGATGGGTGGCGCGACATGTAACGATAGCATCGAGACAACTAAGCAAAGGCAATGATAGTAAAGGTATCCAAGGGTATGGTCATCTTGCCTAAGATCCCGCAAGGAAGAAGAATGGGTCCATGAAGAAGACGAAGAAGAAGCCTTGAAGAAGAACCACGGGTAGACGAACGAATCCTCACGATCGCAACGGAACAAGCACTAACGAGAAGAAGCAAGCAATACGGTAAACAAACAACACAAGAACATGACAATATGCTCAACCAAGTATGATGCAAGACAAGTCTATATATGATGCAATACATGACAAGGTAGGAAGCACTCAAAAACAACACAAGAACATGACAATATGCTCAAGCAAGTATGATGCAAGACAAGTCTATATATGATGCAATACATGGCAAGGCAGGAAGAACTCAAAAACAACACAAGTCAACAAGTTTAAATGAGGCCGGAAACTACATATAACAAATCCGGTAAGTCCTCATATGCATATTTTGAAATTAGTCCAGATCTGAACAAATCTTAAGTTAAAGTTGTTAAACAACAGTTTAACATGCACCAAGATGATCTACACAAAATTCTAGTCAAGTTTCATATAAAGTTTGTTTAATTCGGAGCTACGGTCTAGAAGATATGAGCAAAACAAGACAAACATGGCAATGGTGCAAGATGCACCCAAACATCAAGCAAACTGACTCTAAACATGAAAACAATATGATATTATGATTCTACATGCAAAATCACACAAGTTTCATATAAGGCACACCCAAAACCGAGCAACGGGCTAAAAGATACACATGAAACAAGATATAACAACAAGCTGAAGTTAACAGCCACATAGCAACTTTGGAGCAAGGTAAATATAAGCTACAGCACCCAAACATGATAAAAAGAAGCATGGATGTGAAGTATACATGTTTCTCAACAAGTAGGAACTTAGAACACACTCAAAAGCTTGCTGGAACACATTTAAACAAGCATGGCAAGTTGCAATAAAATATTCCAGACTTGGCCAAAATCTGGGAAGGCAAAAACATCATCACGATGCTGCCTTTGGAGGCACAAAACAACATGCATATCAACTCTAATAAGAACATACAGAGCATGGATATGTAGTAGACATATCCTACAACAAACAACTCCATTGGAGCAACTCCATAGGAGGTATGGATCAATAACAACAAGCTCCACCAAATTGAAAAAGCTTTTAAAATCCTGACAGACATAATTTATAGCGATTTGAGAGCAAGAAATAAATAAGCTACAACAGGTCATATGAGCAAGTAAGGTCATGAATGGATAGACAATAACATGGACAAGAAGACATGATCATTGGCCACTCCAAAACAAGCATGGATTTGACTAGGGCATCAAGCAAACATAGCATCAGGTTATAACAGATTCTAGACTTAGCAGAAATTTCACAAAGTATAAAACAGTAACAACAACATGGCATGTTTACAAGCATGTTTAAGTCACCTCAAGGCATATCATGGAAAGATAAATGCACCACAGCAAAGACCAGATAATGGTGCTTCTAAAACATCTAGACATGTGGCATGGTGACAAACACATCAATAGCAAAGAGCAATTGAAATCAGCATCTCATAACAAGTTTCAGCTCTTAACAGCCAAATGCACTTTTGCAACAGAGATTAACATGGCAAGATGAACTCAAACAAACATGCTACAGCAACCATCATGTAGTACACTTCATAAGGAACATTTTGACATATCATATGCATCATTTGGGTAAACATGCACCAAGTATCATATCTCAAACATGGCAACAAAATAACAAGTAGCAGCAGTTTATAACAAGTAGCACTCCTGCAACAGAGATTAGAGCATCAAGATGATCTCAAACAAGCATGGCACAATGGAACAAAGTGTAGAGCATATCACCACGATCATTTTGACATATCATTCACTCAACTTGGACATACACTCAAAAAGTTACAACACCACAAAGTATGCAACATAGAAGCAAAAATCTGGGACTTAGGCATTTTTACAGAGGAAAAACTGAGCGTGGAATAATATACAGCGCACGGGGCGAAGGATCTGAGCAACTGCTCACCTAGGGCCTGGCCCATTACTGTGGAGGAGGAGAGGGGCCCGGTCGGGCTGGCCTGAGGAGAGGAGGGAGCTGGGCCGGGCGCTGGGCCTCGCGGCCCACGAGGGGAGGAGGCCGGCCCGTAGAACGTCGTCCTCCTGCTCGAACTGTTCGGGCACGAGGCCATGGCGGCGGCGCTCCACAGGGACTCTGGCGAGGCGGCTGGCCCTCCGGCGAAGGGAAAACGGCGAGAGGGAGGGCCGGATCTGGCCGGGAAGGGAGCCGATGACTCCATTCCCGGCGTCGAGGAGTTCCGGCGGTGCGGGATCCGGGACATCCGCGGAAGCGAGCACGGGGCGGAGCGGGCTCGTCTCGGGGATGAAGGAACGCGACTGGCGGCGGAGGAAGGAGGAGCCGGCGACGGAGGTGCGGCGGCAGTCTTTGGTGGCGAGGTCGGCAGCGGTTGCCAGCGGCTGAGGCCGGGCAGCGCGTGGCCTCGCAGCGAGCAGCGGCGACGGAGCGGGCTCGCGCGGGCCAGAGATGGGCTCCGCGGGCCGCGGGCGACGGGGAGGCGCGAGGGGGCCGGCGGGGACAGGTAGCGCACTGTGATTGGTTGGGGGCGGCGGCGGCGCTGACGTGGCACGACCCGATTGGGCGGAGCGACGTGGAGGCTGGTTTGGACATGTCCAGGCGGAGTGGACATGTCCGGCGCGCGGTGGGAGCGGGGCTAGGGTTGGATCTGCGAGAGAAAAACGGGGGAGATACATATTTATAGGTAGAGGGAGCTAGGAGTGTCCAAATGAGGAGCCGTTCGCGGCCACGCAATCGTGATCGAACGGCCAAGAGCATGGAGGGGTTAGAATGGGCTTGGTGGGCTGTGAGAAAGGGGTGCTGGGCCAAAAGGGAAAAGGCTTCCAGCGGTTAACACGGTTAACCGTTGGGCTATCAAACGAACTCCGAACGCGATGAAATTTGGCAGGCGGTCTACTATGCTATAATAAGACCACACGCCAAGTTTCAACCCATTCCGACAACGTTTTTCGGTCACTCATAAAATAAATATTCGGAGGTGCCGCGGGCGCGTGCAAGTGTGTCTGGGCTCAGAACGGACAACAGAAAGGACGAGGGGACTCAGGCGGATGCAAGTTTTGAAAACATATTGATGCAACACACATGATGACATGGCAAGATGCAACACGCAAGCCGATGACATGGCAACGGCAACGAATAACTAGCTGACACCTGGCGCACCGGTCTTGGGGTGTCACAAGTCATGCTGCAAGAAATCAATACACCCTTATGTGAATTTCATTCAAGCTAACTTGCATAGTGTTTATTCAATCAAATAGAAAAAGATGACTCTTTTGTTGATGAGTGTGTGGTGAGGCCTTGTGATATTGTGTGAGTGGTTCTAGCTATGCCTAGCTAAAACCCTAACCCCTTCTTCTTCTTCTTATTCTTCTTCTTCTTCTTCTTCTTCTTCTTCTTCTTCTTCTTCTTCTTCTTCTTCTTCTTCTTCTTCTTCTTCTTCTTCTTCTTCTTCTTCTTCTTCTTCTCCTCCTTCTTCTTTCTTTTCTTTTCTGGCCTTTTCTTTGCCCCATTGTGCAAGTCACCTAGCCAAGCCCATTGATGTTCTTTCTTCTCCTATAATTCTTGCCCCATGCCTACAACCTCTCCACCAAATATCAGCCTATTTGAAAATGATTTGGTTGGGTTTTAAAATACTAAGAGTTTGAACCATATTCAAACTCTTTTATTTTTCTGCCTCTAAAAATGTCCAAGTCAATTTTATTAAATAGGGCATAAATCACTGAGCATGGGGATATTTTTCTTTTTCCCTAACTCATTTTCTTTCAGCCTGTGTTTTTCTTTTTCTTTCTGTCTGAAGAAATAAAGAAAAAGAAAGAAAAGCAGCAGCTCAGCAGTGGCCTGGGCTTCCTCTCCTTCTCTCCCCCAGGCCCATCTCTTTTCCCCCACAGCTGCGCGGCCCATCTCTCCCGCAGGCCCAGCCAACAGGCCGCAGCAGTCGCGCCGTGGCTTTCCCCCCTTGGCCCCACCTGTCTGTCTCACAGAGCCGCGTCTCCGTCTTCCTCCATTAGCAAAAGCAAAGGAACGCGCGCACTCACCGTCGCGCCGTGAACTCACGGATGTCGAGGCCTCGTGGCCTGAGCCCCCCATTTAAACCTGAAGCTTGTCCAACCCCTCTCTCTAGGTTTCCCCTTCATCCTTGTCGCTACCTGGACAGCCGAGCTCCACCAGATCTGCCACCCCAGTCGACACCCGAGCGCATTTGAGAGCACCACCTCGTCTCCGGCGAGCCCCTCGTCGACCTCAGCCTCGCCAAAGGTGTCCTTCTGCTACCACGACGTCGACTCCTTCGACTACGTCGCCTACGCGGACCCGATCGCCTCCATGCCGAGCTCTTCTCCCTCTTCTTCATCTCCGGTGGCCGTACCTGTTCGAGAGCCGTCGCCGTCGACTCCGTCCATGCCTGGGCCAGCCGAGCACTTCTCCGTGCTCGTGGTGAGCTCCTCTCTCTCCCATACCTTTTTCCCCTTCATGCGCGCCCTCTAGGTCCTATTTCATCGAGCGCCCTAGCGCATCGTCGTCGGACCTCGTCGCCGGCGAGTGTTCCGACCCATCTAGGCAATGTTCTTTAGCCCGTTAGCTTCAGCGCGTCGCGTAGGTGCTGCATGTGCAGTCGCCGTTCCACTAAGGCCTCTGCATCACCTCGTCGTTGCTCTGTCGCCGCCATTCTGTCGTTGCTCGCTGCCGTCGCTGCAGTAGTTGTTAGGTGCTGCTAGTGCATCAGGTGGGTGCGGAACTCTTCCAGGAGCAATCCGCACCACTCCGCCATTTCGTTTGGTCGCCGGAGCGGCTCCGATGAGCAGCTCCGACGAGGCCAGCGCTTCCCGTGTTTACTGCATCTGCATATACTTCTTCAGTCATAGTGCCTGTTATCTGTCAAGTTTCGTTCAGTAGCGCAGTGGCTTTGTCTCCGTCAGATAAGCGAGAGGGCTTGGGTTCGAATCCTTGCGGGCGCAGTGGCTATTTCGCCCCCTTTTGTTTTTCATGAGTGGCTGACAGGCAGGCCCCACCTGCCAGCCACTCGGCTTCTTCCCAGCCCCCGCGCGCACCCGCTGGCGCCAGGTCAGCAAGGTCGGGCCCTCTTGTCAGTGGCTTGGGCTAGTTGAGCCTGGGTCACTCTAGACCCTGGCGCTTGTATTATGAATATGCTATTTGTTGCCATGTTTAAAAACATTTAAAATGATGTTTGAATTTAAACTTGTTTTAAATATGCTTAAACTTGTAAAAATCATAACTAAATATGTACAACTCCAAATTTAACAAACTTTATATGCATTTGGGGTAGAAAAATGTGTAGAATATTTTGGTGCTGTTGTTTAGCATGTTTGGCTACTCTATCACAGAAGTTTTTCAGATCTGTCCCAAATGCAAATAAATTAATATGGGAGTTTCTTGATATTGTTGTTATTTATTTCCAGCCCATTTAAATGTGCTTGCATGTTGCTGTAATGTTTGTTGCACCCTTTCCATGTTAACCAACTCGTTATAAACTTGTTGGATGTTGGTTTGATCAACTACATAAACTTGGTAGTTGTTCTTTAGTTGTTTTTTTTCTTGTGTATGATCTTGTTGGATGTGATGTTGTTGCACTCTTGTGCCCCCTAGGCCATGCATCGTATCTACTCTTGTCCTTGTTCATCATTTCATGCATCATGTGGTTGAGCACTGCATGTTGATTGATTTTGTTCCGTTGTTGCATTGTTGCGTTTGGTTAGAGCCCGGTGATGATACGGAGTACGAGGTTTCTACCAAGGTTGAGTGTGAGGAGCAAGGTTACAATTCCTCCGTGGAATCAACAGGCAAGATGACCTTACCCAGATATCACTACTATCTTTGCCTATGCTAGATGTCTCGCTCTTAGCTTATTTCCTCGATGCCTATGTCTGTTTGTCAGCCTCCTATTGTTGCCATGAAACTCTCTAACCACCCACCGAGCAAACCGTTGTTTGGCTACGTAAGCATCGCTCAGCCCCTCTTATAGCGTTGTTAGTTGCAGGTGAAGATTTGAAGATTCTTGCTTCATGATGAAGTATTGTTGGGATATAACAATATATAATATGTTAAACTAAATCATCTATATATTGGTAATGGGTGGAAGGCTAAGCCTCTTGCTTGGTGTTTTGCTCGACTCATGCCACCCTAGGAACCGTTTAAACCGGTGTTATGTTCCTTGATTTTGCGTCCCTAACACGGTTGGGATTTATGGGCCCCCTTGATAACCCGCTTAGCGCTAAAACTTTTCCAGCACCCAACTTTGGTTTTACATTTGCCTAATAACTAAAACTTGCATAAGGGCGTTGCAAACCCGAGTTCTTAATTAACAACGCGGGCCAGTGCTCCACATGAGTGTTGGTCCAAACTGGGCAACCTGCGGTGCTTCCTTGGGGAAACCCGAGGGCTGGTAAAAACCTGTAGCTTGTCCCATCCGGTCGTGGCTTGAGATGAGATACCGCGGCTACTATCAGGGTGTTGGCACGCCGGGAGATCTTGATGTATTAGTTTTACCTTTGTCGGAATATCTTGAGCACGGGATTCCAAGAATACTCGGGTCTTCCCACCTTGGAGTTGCGACTCCGCAGATCGTGAGCTTGTGATGGGCTAAGTTGAGACACCCCTGCAGGGTTTTGATCTTTCGAAAGTCGTGCCCGCGGTTATGTGGCAGATGGGAATTTGTTAATATCTGGTTGTAGAAAACTTGACACTATGATCATAATACACAACCAGCGTGAGTAACCGTGACGGTCGCTTTCCGAAGGGGTTCGGGAAGTGAACACGGTGGGGTTATGTTTGACATGCTTAGTTAGGATCACTTCGTGATCACTTTGTCGATCGTTAGCACTTTCTCTTCTCGCTCTAAACACATAAGCTAGTGCTAGTGCTGCTGCAACCTTGTTTAAGCCTTTTCCACACCTAAGGCTTTGATAGTATTGCTACCCGGGAACGGGATTGCTGAGTCCTCCGTTGCTCACAGATTCTACACAACACTAGATGCAGGTACCATTGAGAACTACATAGCTGGTGGTTCAGAGTTGTATTGGGAGTTCGATGAAGAACATGGGCGATACTACGTGTCTTACCCAGAGGATCAATAGGGATCTTACTAGGATGATCGGGACCTTGTGTTGCTTTATTTATGGTATCTTTCATTTGGATCTACGTCCGTAGTCGGACTCTGATGTGATTGGATGATGTATGTTAATGTATTACATTGTGTGACGTGGCGAGTGTAAGCCAACTACTCTTTTACATTTGCATCCCCTCATTTACATGAGTTGTGCAAAGATACCATAGTTGAGATCATTCTAGTATGAGATTATGCCTTTAAGTCGTGCCTCGACACGTAGGAGGTATAGTCTCATACTGGGCATTACATAGTCCAACAAGGCCATAGTTCCAAGCAGCACACGCATAAACTTTCAAAGGCATAGCACTAATGTGTTGGGTAGCTAAGCTAGTCCGCCAAGGCCACAATTCCAAGCAGCACATACACATCAACTTTCAAAAGCATAGCACTATCATGACTGTTATTTCTATGGGTCGGGGTCAAAAACAAAAAACTATTCTTTCCATGGACATGTATTGAGATGATTGGTGGGACATAAAACATCTTCTAACCTAATGGCTCATTCTTGACTATTAGGGAGCGACAAATGTAAGAAGCAGAACTCAAAGGTAAGTAATCATAGCTACAAGTGAAAAACAAATCAGACAGATTGTTGCGTGTAGGATTCCTAATCACTCCTCGGCACCTTACAATATGCAAGCAGGCAAGAAAATTTCATCATGAATTAGTATCATGTAGGTGCAACACATCTAAAGTTATTGAAGCCTTTTGAGTTCTGAACTTTTGATTTACCTTGAGCCATCTCTCCTCATTGTATCTTCTCGTTAGCGTAGAGTTCTGGCTCCCGTCAAATTGCCAAAAAAATTGAATTCCCTTTCCAGTGGCAAATTACACTATACCAAGGGCCCATGGTAGATCTAACAAAAGTCAAATCTTAGTTATCCTGAACATATTGGACGTAATAACATGAGATGGTGTACTATACATTTGTAAGAATATGAATTTCATATAAGACAAAAGTGGAACCCCTCGTTTGTCCAATTCCAATGTAAATACTTCAAGATGATATGTTAATTGGAGAAAGGTAATAAAAGAAAAAACAGAGCTAGAAGATCTTGTACCCAACCATTCTCGCTATTTCTGTTCTGTCATGATGAACTGCAGCATATGAAGGAATAAGAGCATTTTTATATGTCCATCTGCAGTTCTACACACATGACTATGCTTGTTTACACAAGGCAGAACGATATAATTGGCTACTTTAAGTGAGTGCACAGTGGGGAACAACCTGAGGGGTAAATAGAAAAACCAAAAGCATGATACTATGACCACATGTTCAAACTATAGTCAAGGTGATAAAGCAGCCTAGCAGGAGTAAGGATCTAATAATAGTAGTAACTGAGAAAGAAAATTAGAAAGGTGAGCTAGCTTTTCGCACTTCCTTTACTTGGACGGTTTATATGCCAAATCTCCTCTACAACTACTAATAAAATGAAGTGATGGAAAATGAGCAGTGCATTGGACCAATACACAATCAGGCATTGTGTCTACGTCGTCATCCCAATCATTTTGTAACAATTAAACGTTTTGTATCTGCTGGGCGCCTATTCGTTCTCCATGTAATCAACTAAATCAACCTAATCAATTCACCATAATGAAGAGAAATGAAAACAAACGGACTACTCAATGTTGCATAACTTCCAAAATCTAGCCATGTTGAATTTTCTCCACACATTCCCGGAAACTTTCCAGTACAGAAGTCATGTTACATATCAAGATTCCATCGCATAAATCTGCAAAAAATCAAAAACCTACAGAACAACCAAACATAATTATGAGATATCAGGCCCTCCTAGTAGAATCACTTGACAAGGAACAATATGGACAACATTGAAAAAAAGTACTGCAATATGTAAGTTCAAAATGTTTGCACGGAGCAAGTCACAGGTAGGCCTGATGCATGGGGTGGTTAACAGAAAGGAAGGGATGTCACCTATTAGTGTGAAAGGGATTCATAGAAAAAGTCACAAACCAAAACCCTATTTTAGCTCTGCCTACCTTGGTCGGTAATTTCATATTCTTTTGCAACTGGATATTCTTATCTGATCACATATATCGGCATACACATAGAAAGCCAAAAGCCTAGAACAAGGCTAGTATGATGCAACCGAGATGCTATAGATAAATGTGATTAGTTCAGCAAGAAGGCATACCTGATTAATTGGAGGATACATGGGAACTGAACACACAGGGCAAGTGGCAGACACAAATGACTTTATCCAGCACTCAGCTTGGCAAAGATAATTAATATATTTCTCAGGGAATCCTGGTCAGAATCACAAATGATCAGTCATGTATCCTAGCTGACCACCCTCTACACTTATATACTGGAGATTTACGTGATTGGATTTTGCAAAAGAAGAGTCTCCACAGAAGAAATGCATGTCAGGGTGAGTGCGTTTTACACCACGGTCAATCTGCTCGATCATCTATGAATACTAACAAAAGTGATGCAAAAAGGTGAAATGACCCTATGCGTAGGGCCGTACACTCAACACCATATGCATTTGCAAACATTGTGAGAGCAGATATATACAGTCAAAGAGAAAAGTGAAATGCTTCTTAAACTAAAATGAAAATCCACGTATTTGAACCTTAACAATAATTGCTTCAAACAACTCTGATTTTGGGGCTGAGACGTGCGCCGTCTGCAGCGGATCAGGTGCAGCTCCGCCCTGTGCTACTTCTCCAGAGGAGGAGAGAGCCGGTCAAAGAGGAGAGGAAGACGCGTGGCTAGAGGTTGGCTTGGAGAGAGCCGCCTTGTATCTGGCATCTGGGCGATGGAGGCAGGAGGTGTCGATGCAGAATCGGGGCCGCGCAGTTCGGCGCTGCCCAGACCATGCACCACCGCCTGCTGGTTCTCTAGATCGCAACCGGCCGGCCGGCTGCGGCGCCGCCAGAGACACATCACAGGAACCGCTACTGACAGAGCAGAGCGGAGATGGCGGGGCGTAGCGGAACGAGCGCCATGGAGATACGGGCAAAGCAGGGCGAGCCGAGCTGGGCGCGTTGAGTAGCAAGGCGGCGGCCGCAGTTTTGGGGGAGAGGAGATAGAAGAGGAGAGGCGGCGGCTGCGTTGGCGTGCGGTGCGAGAGGTTGCATGTGCGGGGAGTTCGAGAGAGGTGGGTTGCCTGCGCTGCGCTCGATACAGGAGGAAGTTGCGTCGAAATTTCTTGCGCTGATTAATTTTCTTTCCTTTCACCCGCGACAGTAAATCCGTGGACGTGGCGTAGGCGAGGAGGCGCCCTTAGACTAGCCACAATGGGTAGTAACATAGAGTAGTAACATGCCCATGTTACTATCTCTATAGTGGGGAGTAACATATGTGTGGTAACATGGAAGACTTCATTTATTAGGCTATAGACTCATCTTACCTTGATATGTGTGATGTTACTCATACTAGTAGTAACTAGCTATGTTACCACATGCCTCTATTTCTTCATTTATTGCTTGCCACATCATCTATTTTATTTAGATATGTGTGATGTTACTACCTATGTTACTCCCACTATGGGTAGTCTTACCGCGACTGTTAATGGGTTTAATGCCCTACCCAATATGTTGTTCGTGCTACCCTCTACGTTAGCAACACCATGAGATAGAGAATATTTTTCTATAAAGAACGCTTTATTACTTAAAAGTTTAAGCTACACCGGGCCTCTGCATTGCTGAGATGCACACATCCAAACTAAATCTAAACTAAAAACAAAAAACAAGGCAAAATACAAGAAAATGAGTTTGTATGACGCCTAGATTAGGGCTAATCCTAAGATCATGCTGCCATCCTTGTTGGGTAAAAGTATTTCTCGCCGTGCCCTCCAAGCATGTACGCACCTCCGTAAATAGGTCTTGATTCTCCACACGTTGTAGAGACGACGTAAAAATGACAAAACTGGCCCTTCGGGCCAAGTTCAGCACAAAATGAACCCATTTTCAAAACATTCCACAAAATGGCCCTTTCTGCATGACGCCCGCACCCGGGGCGCCATGCCAGACCGTATGACACCCCAGTCAAGGACGCCATGCGTGGCGCTGACCGGCCATGTCGCCTACGCCCGGGCCCATCTGTGGTCGCATGACACCCCAGGTGGGGGCGCTATGGTGGTGACCATGACGCCTTGGGCCGGGGCACCATGCCCCTTCGACAAAAATAGGCCCCAGGCTGCCGCGATTCACTACAGATGGCCCTGTCTTTGTCTCTATTCTTCACTCCCTTGCCCAACCCGTCGCCGCTCCCTTCCCCCCTTCAAATACATGGCCAAAAAGGGCAGATCGTGGGGGAAATCGGTGGATCTTCTTCCCCTCCTAATCCTCAAGGTAATCCCCCAACTTTCTCCTCTTCTTATTGGATAGGTTTTTTGCATTCACCCCATGTGTAGAAACCCTACTTCATCCCTTTTTCAAAATTTGTTGATATTTGCTCTTGTGTTAGAAATGTATGGGTAGGGATTTGTATGGTATGATCAATATTTGGTACTTATAGTAGTTTTTTTAGTTTTTATGCGTTTGGTAGCAAATTTTACATAGAGAGGTTGTTTGCAAATGTCTGTATGCATGTTCACTTGTATGGATGATTTGGCTTAGGTACAGATTTGAAGTTGTATGTATCCATTTGTTGTATGGATATGGATATTTGCACATGTTTGTATGTTTGTATTTCCACTACTATGGATATTTACAAATGACAAGGAGACGTACAATGTACATTGTAATTTTGTCGGATGACTTCTCTTATCCATCCTTCGTATGATCTATTTCGTCGTGGACGGTACATGGCAGATGAAAGAAGGGTTTTTGATGAGCTTCACTTGAGGTCTGGTGTAGTTCATGACAAGATGGAATATGACGAGTGATACACGGAGTATATCTGGAAGACTGGGCTTCTCCCATTTATCTCACTCGTGTCTCGTTTGACGCCGAAGATGAATCCATGTGCGATCAGGGCACTCGTTGACCGATGGCACCCCGAGACACATACTTTCCACTTCTTTGTTGGAGAGATGACGGTGACTTTGCATGATGCTACAATGATCACTGGACTTCCTATCAAAGGAGAGCCTATTTGTTTTAGCACAGATTTAGAGGGATGGCGTGAGACTACGGTGGGACTCATCGGGAGGGAGCCGGGGTGCAAGGGAAGTCCGCTAGTGCAAGTTATCATTGGATTGCTCAGAACTTTAGGAAGTGCCCGAATGATGTTGATGATGAAACGGTGCAACAGTATTGCAGGGCATACTTGTGGTGTGTAGTCAGCCGGACTCTTTTCTCCGATGGCACATGCGTGACCGCTTCCTTTATGTGGTTATAGTTACTTGCCAGGTGGGAACATGGACTGCGATGGGATACCGCGGCACTAGCTTATTTGTATCGGCAGGTAAGTAGTTTTGCATAGTATCTTAACAATATAGTTACTTTATCTAGTTTGTACTGACATATGTACTATTTGTGTGTAGTTGGACGAGGTTTGCCGTAGGGCGTGGATCCAAAGAACACCACCAAGGCAAAGGAAGGCAATATCGGCGGTCCCATGCTTATCTTGCCGATCTGGAGTTGGGAACGGTTGCCAGTTGGGCGGCGAGCGCCTTTGGGTGTTGGTTATGAGCCATGGGACGATCATGATGACCCGGACCGTATGCCTACATGGGCATATAAGTGGGACAAGGTTGAAGGTTTTGTTGGCAATTCAAAGATCATGTATTTGCACTATTGCAACGAGCTCGATATCACGACCCCGGAGCAGGTTAGTTTGTTGACTTTATTGCCCCTTCGGTTTTCCAAAAATCATACTAAGCTTCTATTTTATTATTTCACGCTATAGGTGACGTGGGAGCCATACGGAACATCGTTCCATATTGGTAGGAGTCTCAATTTCAGATTGAACCGAAAGTGTTATGAAGAAGCACACCTATGGCGGATGCGTTGCCCATTGATTTATTACTATGTTGTCGAGTTGTATCAGCCACAACGGGTTATGACACAATTTGTCTTATATCAGGAGACGCCGCCAAAGTTCAAGGACACTTTGATATATCTGCATAGGCAAATGCTTAATACCACTTGAGGTATTCTATTCATTGTCTCACGCTATTAACAAACATGAATTTGAATAAACAGTCAGAACAAGATGAAGCAGAATAGTATAAAGAAGTGGAATCATGGGCATGACATGTATATCCAGCAGTTCAAGCACAAGATCAATAAGATTGAGCTCTCATTGTGTGGACCTGGTTCTAAGCCACCCCCGCGGTCTTTCAATATGGAAGCATTTAACCACTATATCGTGTGGTTTCGTTCCGTTACTCGTACTCAAATAAACCTGCCGACATTTGATCTAAACGACAAATTGCATGAATCCAATCCGGGGTTCGACCGGATGGCCAACATGTAGTACAACAAACTTATAAGAGATGGTAGACGGTATGAATCGGCGCCTGTTGTCCGCTTTGTGGTAAGTTACAGTTATCTCTAGTTCCAACCATAATAAACATTCAGCCGAAAATGATTTATTTTGTCGTTTTCAACAGCAATCCGAGCTCTCGAAGCACGTGAACAACGCGAGCAAGGCACTCATGTACCCTCAAGGAGAAGAGTCGTACAACAAGCTTAAAGCTTTTGTTGAGGTACGACGCTTCATAAATTGATTTTCATACACACTTGTTAATGTTCATATCTTGTTATTTTGACATGTCAATTTCACATCGGAGCAAGTCTTTGGCACGTGGCCTGTGTGCTCTACTGGGTTGCCGCTATGTCGATGTTGCCATGCCTTCTACGTAGTGGTTGAGATCATCATCAAGTGCCACACAACACACACTCGACGATTCAGTTGATGGCGAGGGGGAGGAGGGCGATGAATAGACGCATGATGAGATCAACACCTCGCAGATGCCCGATGCACCTTAGCCTAGTCAAAGGTGTGGCACTCCAGGCAAGTATGCAAGGAAGGCATGTATGGACCCAGTGATCGAGGCCGCTTCAGAGGAGGAAGAGGAGGAGGAGGAGGCTCCCCAACTACAAAAGAGAAGGCGCTTAGTGAAGGGGAAGGATGCTGCATTGGCTAAGAGGGGGAAAGGAAGGAAATGATGCATTCGTGGTGAAGTTGATGTACGTCGAGGACCTGTAGTATTTGTTAAGAACTTGTAGTATTTGTCGAATACTTGATGTCGTAAAGTTATGTTTGTCAAGGACTTATTGATCTTGTCTTTGATTTGTGTGATTTTTGTCTATCAAAACTTATTGTCGGAAACTTTGTAGCATTCTCGTCAACATCCAAAACAGAAATAGAACATAGCATGTTGACAGCACGACACCCCAGCCCAGTGCGCCATGCTCGTCAACAGCACGACTCCCTAGTCTAGGGCGCCATTCTCGTTGACAGCACGACGCCCAGCCCAGGGCGCCATGCGCGTCGAAAACGACTAAGTCCAAAAAAATTTAGCTTCTGATGTTGGGGGTGACATGTCTTTTTTCTATGCGCCATGCACGACGCCCCAGTCCAGGGCGCCATACTTACTAGCACGACGCCTTACACTAGGGCGCCATGGTACTGCACATTGTTTTTTTAAACTTAGTTTGCCACAGATTAAGTCCTGTTTTTTTAACTTACTTTGCCACAGATTATTCAACAGAAATAAGACATCAGATCTTCATGACATACATTACTGCGGGACAAAGGAAGTCTCATGACATTAGTGCGGGACATACAAACGGTTCATGTCACACATAAATGTGGGACATACAAAATGATCACGTCCTACATAAGTTCACACATTCCAGACACCTAACATGAACAACACATACATAAGATTCATGCCCCAAGCCAATAAGCAAAGCCACGTCCTCGAGCTCCTCGAGCTCCACCTTCACCACTGCCATGTCCTCGAGCTCCACCATCACCACGGCCACGTCCTCGAGCCCCACCTCCACCAAGGACATGTCCTCGAGCTCCACCGTCACCACGACCACGTCATCGAGCTCCACCGTCACCACAATCACGTCCCCGGGCTCCTCCACCGTCACCACAGCCACATCATCGGGTTCCTTCACCGTCACCGCGGCCACCACCACCATCGCCGCGGCTGACACCACCATCACCACTATCACCATCTCGTTTTGATCTTTTTATTTTGGTATAACCTCTATTATTGTGCCCCTCGGTGTTACATTCACCGCAACCGCTGATATCACGAGACTTCGTGAAATGTTGGCTCCCCCATTCCTTATGGAATCCACCACCCCAATCATCCATGTCACCCAAGAAACACTAGCTTCCGTCTTCCACGTGTCACCACCTTCATTTCCAAATCGGGGTATAATGGGGGTCCATGATATTCCGACCATTTATATTGGTCTAGATAGGGATGAAATCTCGCAGCCCATGTATTTTTGACCGCATCGATCGAATACTCTTCCAATCTTACATTGTTGTTCACGTCGACACTCAAATTTCTAGCGCGGGATGCAGCCATCAAGTGAGAGCATGGGAGATGATACAATGCAGGCCTCTCGCCTGAGCACGCCCCCCCTCTTAAGATAAACTTTGAACAAGCCACCTCCATATGGCAGACCATCATGAGACATCCCACCCTACTCAACAATTTGGTAAATCAATTCTATGTTATCAAAGGACTAGATTTTGTGTGAAGCCGCCTTCCTTGCTTGGTATTCCATCCAATCGTTGACCTTTGGTGGATACTTGTACATCTTTTTGGCCTTGTTTTTCCCGGACATCAACTTAGCTGTTTCCTCACTATACTTTTGAAAATAGGCATTAAACTTCCGAAATGTATAATCTACTATTGTTGTAACCGGCAATGCACGGACACCCTTTAGCACCATGTTTAAACATTCAGCCATGTTGTTTGTCATGTCACCATACCTCACCCCATCATTGTGAAAAGCCCGTGCCCACTTTCCTTTATCCGCAAGATTCCTATTTAGGAATTCTTTGCCACCATTGTTTGCTTTGGCATACACTTTGTCCCACAATTTCTCAAAATGTCTAGTGGCGAATGCGAGACAACAATCATGAAGAAGGTCAGACAATTCCTTGTCTCCACATGCCCGATAAAAGTTAGACACAAAATGCCTCATGCACCACCTATGGTACACACGAGAATGTCTTGGAATGTCAATCTCCACTACATTGAGTACCCCTGGGTGGCTGTCCGAGATGATGCAAACCTCTCTTTGAGGTCCAATTACCTTGCTCCTCAGTAGACCAAGAAACCACTCCCAGTTGCCATTGTTCTCCACCGACACCAAAGCGAAAGCCAATGGAACCAATTCGTCACCACTGTCACTAGCAACGACGATCAACATAATGCATGGCTCAAAAGTCCAGAATGCACGTCCAAATATTCGAACGGTTGCAGTGTTATATATCCTTGTTCTCACGCCATCTGGCTCCACCACATAGTACATGCCAGGATTTTCTGCTGCCATCGCTTTCAACACCATCGCGAGGCGGTTGTATGATTCTTCCCAACCACCATACAATATCTCAAAGGTGGCTTTCTTGGTCTTCCATGCCTTCCCATACTTCACTGTGTACACAAAAACCTCCTTCACCATCTCCATCAACGCCCTAATGGGATATGTCGGGAGTATTCTTATGGAGGGTGAAAATCGATATGCAATGAATTTGGAGGTCAATTGACGGTGATCATACTTTACATTAGCATGATCAATATCCTTGGCACTACATCAGTGGTGAAACACAGAACTTGCAATCTTCCATTATGGCCCACCTTTGATACATCTTGCACGGATAACCCAAGGGAAATTTTCTTCAGTTCCTCACATTTGAACACATAACGCAATTTGGAGTTTGACTTCTCCACAAAGATGGTCGATCAGACTTAATCGCTTAGTCCTTGACCCATATTTGAAGTTCTACCAAGCTTCCAAAGATTGTTCCTTCACTAACACCATACACACTTGCTTTCATATCTCGCTTTGAAGTTAACCTTAGTGCAAGAATTTTACTTGTGCCACCATCAACAATCGCCTTATCGGCTACGCTTAGATCAGGGAACAATGATGTCTTGTGACTACGGCCTATTAACTTCTTGAAAGCATTGGCTTCTTTAGCTGTCAAACCATCCTCATCTATTTCTTCATCCAGGCCTTCGTCCTTCGAGTCCCACGCATAGGACCTATTGTATGGAGTATCATGGTCCATGTCCTCTTCGATGCAATTTACCTCAACATCGCCAACATAATGGTCATGAAGATAAGCCTCCGAGTCATCACCCTCAAACTCATCACCAGCCTTGTGCAAGTCTATATTATGAAGTTGGTAATTCCTGATGGGGCTCAAAGGTTTCGTGATTCAACACCATTGCGAGGCGGTTGTATGATTCTTCCCAACCACCATACAATTGTTGGGAACATAGTATTTCAAAAAAAATTCCTACGATCACGCAAGATCTATCTACTACAGGCATAACAATGAGAGGGGAGAGTGTGTCTACGTACCCTCGTAGACCAAAGCGGAAGCGTCTAGTGACGCGGTTGATGTAGTCGAACGTCTTCGCGGTCCATCCGATCCAATCACCGAACGTATGGCACCTCCGCGTTCAGCACACGTTCAGCTCGATGACGTCCCACGAGCTCTTGATCCAGTTGAGCGTCACGGGAGAGTTTCGTCAGCACGACGACGTGGTGACGGAGATGATGAAGTTACCGGCGCAGGGCCTCGCCTAAGCACTACAACGATATGACCGAGGTGTGTTTCTGTGGAGGGGGGCACCGCACACGGCTATAACAATGTTACTTGTGTGTTCTAGGGTGCCCCCTGCCCGTGTATATAAAGGAGCAAGGGGGGAGGGGGAGGCCGGCCCTAGGGCGCGCCAAGGAGAGGAGGAATCCTCCTCCTACTAGGACTAGGACTCCACTTTCCTAGTCCTACTAGGAGGGGAAAGGAAGGAGGGGAGAGAGGGAGGAAAGAGGGGGCGTCACCTCCCTCCTTGTCCAATCCGGACTCCCAAGGGGGAAGGCGCGCGGCCAGACCTAGGCCCTCTCCTCTCTCTCCCACAAGGCCCATGTTGGCCCATTATTCCCCCGGGGGGTTCCGGTAACCCCTCGGGCACTCCGGTTTTCTCCGAAATCACCCGGAACACTTCCGGTGTCCGAATATAGCCATCCAATATATCAATCTTTATGTCTCGGACATTCCGAGACTCCTCATCATGTCTGTGATCTCATCCGGGACTCTGAACTACCTTCGGTAAATCACAACTCATAAACTCATAATACCGATTGTTATCGAACGTTAAGCGTGCGGACCCTATGGTTTCGAGAACTATGTAGACATGACCGAGACTCATCTCCGGTCAATAACCAATAGCGGAACCTGGATGCTCATATTGGTTCCTACATATTCTATGAAGATCTTTATCGGTCAAACCGCATAACAACATACGTTCTTCCCTTTGTCATCGGTATGTTACTTGCCTGAGATTCGATCGTCGGTATCATCATACCTTGTTCAATTTCATTATAGGCAAGTCTCTTTACTCGTTCCGTAATACATCATCTCGTGACTAACTTATTTGTCATTTGCTCGCAAGGCTTATTATGATGTCTATTACAGAGAGGGCCTAGAGATACCTCTCCGACACTCGGAGTGACAAATCCTATTCTCGATCTATGCCAACACCACAAACACCTTCGGAGACACCTATAGAGCATATTTATAATCACCCAGTTATGTTGTGACGTTTAATAGCACACAAGGTGTTCCTCCGGTATTCGGGAGTTGCATAATCTCATAGTCATAGGAACATGTATAAGTGATGAAGAAAGCAATAGCAGTAAAACTAAACGATCAAGTTGCTAAGCTAATGGATGGCTCTTTTCCATCACATAATTCTCCTAATGATGTGATCCCATTGATCATATGACAACTCATGTCTATGGTTAGCAAACATAACCATCTTTGATCAACGAGCTACTCTAGTAGAGGCATACTAGGGACACTCTGTTTTGTCTATGTATTCACACATGTACTAAGTTCCCGGTTAATACAATTCTAGCATGAATAATAAACATTTATCATTGATGACCCACAAGTGTAGGGGATCTATCATAGTCCTTTCGATAAGTAAGAGTCTCGAACCCAACGAGGAGCAGAATGAAATGATAGGCAGTTTTCAGTAAGGTATTCTCTGCAAGCACTGAAATTGTAGGTAACAGATAGTTTTGTGATAAGATAATTGGTAGCAAGTGACAAACGGTAAAAGTAAATAAGGTGCAGCAAGGTGGACCAATCCTTTTTGTAGCAAAGGACAAGCCTGCACAAACTCTTATGCAAGGTAAAGTGCTCCCGAGGACATATGGGAATTAATCGTCAAGCTAGTTTTCATCACGATCGTCTGATTCGCGCTCGGTACTTTGATAATTTGGTATGTGGGTGGACCGGTGCTTGGGTGTTGCCCTTACTTGGACAATCCTCCCACTTATGATTAACATCTAATGCAAGCATCCACAACTACAAAAGAAGTATTAAGGTAAACCCAACCATAGCCTGAAACATATGGATCCAAATCAGCCCCTTACAAAGCAACGCATAAACAAGGGTTTAAGCTTCTGTCACTCTAGCAACCCATCATCTACTTATTACTCCCCAATGCCTTCCTCTAGGCCCAAATAATGGTGAAGTGCCATGTAGTCAACATTCACATGACACCACTAGAGGAAAGACAACATAGATCTCATCAAAATATCGAACAAATACCAAATTCACATGACTACTAATAGCAAGACTTTTCCCATGTCCTCGGGAACAAAAGCAACTACTCACAAGACATAATATGTTCATGATCATAGGGGTATTAATATGCATAATGGATCTGAACATATGATCTTCCACCAAATAAACCAACTAGCATCAACTACAAGGAGTAATCAACACTACTAGCAACCCACACGTACCAATCTGAGGTTTTGATACAAAGATTGGATACAAGAGATGAACTAGGGTTTGAGAGGAGATGGTGTTGGTGAAGATGTTGATGAAGATAGCTCTCCCCAAGATGGGAGAGTTGGTGGTGATGACGGCGGTGACGATTTCCCCCTCCCGGAGGGAAGTATCTCTGGCAGAACAGCTCTGCCGGAACCCTAGATTGGTTTCCGACTCGGTTCCGCCTCGAGACGGCGGCGTCTGGTCCCGAAAGCCTCATCTGGATTTTTTCCAGGTCGAAATGCTTCATATAGGAGAAGATGGTCACCTGGGGCCCACCGGCTGGCCCTCGAGGTAGGGGGGCGCGCCCTGGGAAGGGGCGCGCCCCCCACCCTCGAGGCCAGCCAGTGGCCCCCCTCGTGGGTTTCTTCCGCCAGGTATTTTTTTTATATTTTCCGAAAAAATGTTCAGTGGAGTTTCGGGGCTTTTGGAGTTGTGCAGAATAGGTTTCCATAGTTTGCTCCTTTTCTAGCCTAGAATTCCAGCTGCCGGCATTCCCCCTTCTTCATGTAAACCTTGCAAAATAAGAGGAAAAGGCATAAGTATTGTGACAAAACATGTATGAACAACCCATAATGCAATAAATATCAACTATAAGCATGATGCAAAATGGACGTATCAACTCCCCCAAGCTTAGACCTCGCTTGTCCTCAAGCGAAAGCCGATATCGAAAAATATGTCCACATGTTTAGAGATAGAGGTGTCGATAAAAACAGAATACGGACATGAGGGCATCATGATCATTCTTATAACAACAACTTATATGAATATAGTCATATGCTCATTATGCAAAGGTAACAATTCATCCACAATATCAAGTATGCATCATAAACTTCATTGGAAACTAACAAATTTTGGTCTCGGTCATTGAAGCAATTGCAATTTATCATAACATCGGAAAGAGTAAATATAAGTGCTTTTCAGCAAGCCTACATACTCAACTATCATATAGTCTTTCACAATTGCTCACACTCACGCAATACTTATGTTTATGGAGTTTTAATTGGACACAGAGAAAGATAGGGGCTTATGGTGTTGCCTCCCAACCTTTTACCTCAAGGGTAATGTCAACAGTAATAGATCATGAAAACTTACATCCAAGTGGGCATATATGTCAGGATCCTTCCAACACAATGTGCTTGCCAAAGGATAAAATGAAAAAGGAAAGGTGGATCTCACGTGGACACTTATAAGACAAGAATAAAAGATAGGCCCTTCGCAGAGGGAAGCAGAGGTTGTCATGTGTTTTTATGGTTAGATGCACAAAGTCTTAGCATAGAAGAACTTCGCTTTATATTGCTACTTGTGATAAGGACCTTTATTATGCAGTCCGTCGCTTTTATTACTTCCATATCACAAGCTCGTATAAAGCTAATTTCTCCCACACTAATAAATCATGCATATATTAGCGGGTTTACAACATGACAACTTACTTGGAAGGATCTTTCTCAATCCATAGGTAGGTATGGTGGACTCTCATGGCAAAACTGGGTTTAAGGATATATGGAAGCACAAGTAGTATCTCTACTTAGTGCGAGGAGTTTTGGCTAGCATGAGAGGGAAAGGCAAGCTCAACATGTTGGAAGATCCATGACAATATACTTTATTTCGGATATAAGAAGACATAACCCATTATGTTGTCTTCCTTGTCCAACATCAACTCTTTAGCATGTCATACTTTAATGAGTGCTCACAATCATAAAAGATGTCCAAGATAGTATATTTGTATGTGAAGCCTCTCTTCTTTTATTACTTCCTATTAATTGAAACGATGACCAAAACTATGTTTGTCACCCCCCAACAACTTTTATTTATCATACTCTTATGTGTGAAGTCATTACTTCCCATAAGATCGATATGATCTCTTTGATTCTCTTTTTGTTTTCTTTCTTTTATCATGACCCAAGTGAGGAAATCAAGCCCTTGACTCAACACTAATATTTGTTATATAGCTCACGGACTCGATTACAAAAGGATAAAGCTCACAAAGCAAAAGCTCACAACTAGATCATGCTAACTTTATTCTAATAGATCAAGATACTACCAAAAGGATCGAACTAAGTAAAACGGTAAAGATAAGAGTGATGGTGATACGATACCGGGGTCACTCCCCCAAGCTTGGCAGTTGCCAAGGGGAGTGCCCATACCCATATGATTATGTCTCCTTCTTCGGGGTTGGTGATGATGGAGTTGCAAGTAGTGATGGGGGATCTTCATATATCGAGCGTAGGAGATCTTCCAACTTGCGGATAATACCTTTGAGAGCAGCTATGTAATCCTTCAACAAAAGATTTTCACTCGTGAGATGCTTGTTGCGAATCTGAGCTAACTCAATCATCCTGAAAGCTTCTAGCTCAGTTGAGGTAAAGAGATTAGGAAGGGATTTAGAGGTGTCTTCTTCTCCTGCTGCCGGAACCGGATCCTCCACCTCCATCTTGATCTTCTTCTCCTTATGGATCTCCTCGGGTCCTTCCCTCTTCAGATCTATCTTCATTAGCCAAGCATCATTGCCTTCGTTGTTGGAGGAGGGAGACGACATGATGCCTAGCTTCGCAAACTCTAGCAGAAAACAGCTCAAAACGAAAACAGAGGAATTCTGCGTGATACAGAGGTCAAAACCTTCAGGAGTATATATAATGAATTTTTCCAGCACAAAAGGAGTAACCCACAAGAAAACGGAGTCCAGGGGACACACGGGGTGCCCTCGAGGCAGGGGGGCGCCCCCTGGGAAGGGGGCGCGCCCCCTACCCTCGAGGCCACCTCGTGTCTCCTCCGGACTGCGGTTTATTTTTCTATTTTTCTAAATATTCCAAAACGGAGAAAAATTGCCTTTAGAACTGTTTTGGAGTCGGTTTACTTACCGTATCACGTACCTCTTCCTTTTCGGAGGCTGAATCGTTCTGGAAAGTGCCCCTTATGTATTCCTCCGGGGTTAGGGTTTCAATAATATTAGTTTCAACATTTATAGGATTACGTGAGATGTAATGTTTGATCCTTTGACCATTCACCACTTTTGGATTTGTGCCTTCGAAGTTGTTGATCTTTATGGCACCAGAACGAGAGACCTCCTCGATAACGTAAGGTACTTCCCACTTGGAGAGAAGTTTTCCTGCAAAAAATCTTAAACGAGAGTTGAATAGCAAAACATAATCACCTACGTTGAACTCACGCTTTTGTATCCTTTTATCATGCCATCTTTTAACTTTTTCTTTAAATAACTTGGCATTCTCGTAGGCCTGGGTTCTCCATTCATCGAGACAGCTAATATCAAATAGCCTCTTTTCACCGGCAAGTTTGAAGTCATAATTGAGCTCTTTGATAGCCCAATATGGCTTATGTTCTAGCTCAAGAGGTAAGTGACAAGCTTTTCCATAAACCATCTTATATGGAGACATACCCATAGGATTTTTGTATGCAGTTCTATAGGCCCATAATGCATCATCTAGTTTCTTGGACCAATTCTTTCTAGACCTATTAACTGTCTTCTGCAAGATTAATTTCAACTCCCTATTACTTAGTTCTACCTGACCACTAGTCTGTGGGTGATAAGGTGATGCAATTCTATGGTTGACATCGTACTTAGCAAGCATCTTACGGAAAGCACCATGAATAAAGTGTGAACCACCATCAGTCATTAGATATCTAGGGACTCCAAACCTTGGAAATATAAATTCTTTAAGCATCTTAATAGAGGTGTTATGATCAACACTACTAGTTGGAATAGCTTCTACCCACTTAGTAACGTAATCAATAGCAACTAGAATATGTGTGTACCCATTAGAGGCACCCCAAACATCAAATGGTTCAATAACAAGTGAATAATTCATAGGCATTTCTTGACGTCTACTAATATTACCGATTCTTTGACATTCATCACATGATAAGACAAACTTACGGGCATCCTTGAAGAGAGTAGGCCAATAAAAACCGTATTGCGATACCTTGTGTGCAGTTCTGTCTCCCGCATGGTGTCCTCCATAAGCTTCGGAGTGGTACTTGCATAAGATATGTTCCTGTTCATGCTCAGGCACACAACGTCTAATAATACCATCTACTCCTTCTTTATAAAGGTGTGGGTCATCCCAAAAGTAATGTCTCAAATCATAGAAGAACTTTTTCTTTTGCTGGTATGTGAAGCTAGGAGGTATAAACTTAGCAACAATGTAATTAGCATAATCAGCATACCAAGGAGCAGTACGAGAAGTATTTATGACAGCTAGTTGTTCATCAGGGAAGCTATCATCAATAGGTTGTGGGTCATCAAGTATATTCTATAACCTAGACAAGTTATCTGCTATGAGGTTCTCAGCTCCTTTTCTATCAATAATATGCAAGTCAAATTCTTGTAGCAAGAGAACCCATCTAATAAGTCTAGGTTTAGCATCTTTCTTTTCCATATGGTATTTGATAGTAGCATGATGAGTGTGAATAGTTACTTTAAAATCAGCGATATAGGGTCTAAACTTATCACAAGCAAACACAACTGCTAGAAATTCTTTCTCAGTGGTAGCATAATTTCTTTGGGCACTATCTAGAATTTTACTAGCATACTGGATAACATTCAATTTCTTATCTACTCTTTGCCCTAAAACAGCTCCTACAGCATAATCACTAGCATCGCACATAATCTCAAAGGGTAAATTCCAGTCAGGAGGCTGGACAATAGGTGCAGAGATCAATGCTTTCTTAAGTATTTCAAATGCTTCTAGAAAATCATCATCAAAGACAAAAGGAATATCTTTCTGTAAAAGATTAGTCAGAGGCCTGGAGATTTTGGATAAGTCCTTTATGAACCTTCTATAAAATCCGGCATGACCAAGGAAACTTCGTATACCTTTGATATCCTTAGGGCATGGCATCTTTTCAATAGCATCCACTTTAGCTTTGTCAACTTCAATACCTCTTTCAGAAATTTTATGTCCCAAGACAACGCCTTCATTAACCATAAAGTGGCACTTCTCCCAATTCAAGACAAGGTTAGTGTCTTCACATCTCTGCAAAACTCGATCAAGGTTGCTTAAGCAATCATCAAAAGAAGTTCCGTAAACGTAGAAATCATCCATGAACACTTCAACAATCTTTTCACAAAAATCAGAGAATATAGCCATCATGCATCTTTGAAAGGTAGCAGTTGCATTACATAAACCAAAAGGCATATGTCTATAAGCAAAAGTACCGAAAGGACAAGTGAAGGTAGTCTTTTCTTGATCCCCTGTTGACACAGGTATTTGAGAGAAACCAGAATAACCATCTAGAAAGCAGAAATGAGTATGTTTGGATAACCTTTCTAGCATTTGATCAATAAATGGCAAGGGGTAATGATCTTTCTTAGTAGCTTTATTTAACTTATGGAAATCAATTACCATCCTATAACCTGTAACTATTCATTGCGGGATCAATTCATCTTTATCATTAGGGACTACGGTCATACCTCCTTTCTTAGGAACACAGTGGACACGACTTACCCACTGGCTATCACCAATGGGATAGATAATACCTGCCTCTAGAAGCTTTAGAATTTCCTTCCTTACCACTTCTTTCATCTTAGGATTTAACCGTCGCTGATGATCAATAACCGGTTTAGCATTTTCTTCCAATTTTATCTTGTGTTGACATATAGTGGGATTAATGCCCTTAAGATCATCCAGAGTATATCCAATAGCAGCTCGGTGCTTCTTCAGAGTTTTCAATAACCTTTCTTCTTCATGTTTCGAAAGCTTAGCACTAATAATAACAGGATATATCTTCTTTTCATCAAGGTAAACATACTTAAGATTATCAGGTAAAGGTTTAAGTTCAAACACGGGATCACCCTTGGGTGGAGGAGGATCCCCTAGGATTTCAACAGGCAAGTTGTTTTTCAATACGGGTCTCTGTGTAAGGAATATTTCATCTATCTCCCTTCTTTCATTCATTTGCATATCATTTTCATGGTCTAGCAAGTATTGTTCTAAAGGATCATTAGGTGGCACGGCAATAGAAGCAAGATCAATAAGTTCATCCTTACTGGGTGGTGCCTTTTCAAGGGGTTGTCTATGGAATTTAGCAAAGTTAAAATCATGAGACATATCCCCTAATCCAACAGTGACAATGTCTTTCACACAGTCTATCTTGGCATTAACAGTATTCAAGAAGGGTCTACCAAATATAATGGGAAAGAAAGCATCTTGTGGGGAACTAAGAATGAGAAAATCAGTAGGGTATTTAACCTTCCCACACAAGACTTCAATGTCTCTAACAATTCCAACTGGTGAAATAGTATCTCTATTAGCAAGCTTAATAGTAACAGCAATCCCTTCTAACTCAACAGGTGCAATATCATGCATAATTTCATTATACGAATCAAAAGGATAATGCTTGAACTAGCACCTACATCACATAAACCATGATAGCAATGATCTCCTATCTTAACAGAGATAACAGGCAAGCCTACGACAAGTTTATGGTTATTCCTAGCATTGGGTTTGGCTATTCTAGCAGACTCTTCTTAGAGATAAATAACATGTCCATCTAAATCCTCTACCAAGAGATCTTTAACCATAGCAACACTAGGTTTAACTTTAATTTGCTCAGAGGGTGTAGGTGTTCTAGTATTACTCTTACGGACTACAGCTGAAGCTTGAGCATCATCCTTTATCCTAATAGGGAAAGGTGGTTTCTCAATATAAGCAGTAGGTATAACAGGATCAACATTATAAGTGATAGTATTTTCTTCAACTTTAGTAGGTTCAACTACTGTTACTTCAATAGGGGGATGGTATTTAAACCACTTCTCCTTGGGGAGATCAACATGAGTAGCAAAGGATTCACAGAAAGAAGCTACTATCTCAGAGTCAAGTCCATATTTAGTGCTAAACTCACGGAAAACATCGGTATCCATAAAAGCTTTAACACAATCAAACTTAGGGGTCATACCTGACTCCTTACCTTCATCGAGATCGCAATCTTCGGAGTTGCGTTTAATTCTTTCCAATAAATCCCATTTGAAGTCAATAGTCTTCATCATAAAAGAGCCAGAACAAGAATTATCCAGCATGGTGTGATTATTGAGAGAAAGTCGAGCATAATTTTTTTGGATCATCGTCTTTCTTGAAAGCTCATGATTGGGGCATGAATATAACATTGACTTAAGCCTCCCCCAAGCTTGAGCGATGCTTTCTCCTTCGCGAGGACAGAAATTATAAATATAATTATGATCACGATGAACCTGGTGCATAGGGTAGAACTTCTGATGAAATTCCAACTTCAGACGATTATAGTTCCATGATCCCATATCATCGCATAGCCTAAATCATGTCAATGCATCTCCCTTCAAAGATAAAAGGAAGACCTTCTTCTTGATAACATCCTCGGGCATACCTGCAAGCTTAAACAATCCACAAACTTCATCCACATAGATTAGATGTAAATTGGGATGAAGTATCCCGTCTCCTGTATAGGGATTTTCAAGCAGTTTCTCTATCATACCAGAAGGAATCTCAAAGCAAACATTTTCAATAGGTGCAGTAGGTTGAGGAGCAACTCTTTGCTCTTCTGCTCGGGGTGAAGATACCTCGAACAAGCCCCTCAAAGGATTCTGAGCCATAGTAACAAGTGACAATAAATTTCAGCACACTATATAAATTTTTTCCTTACCAAATTCCACTTACCAAAGGCGCTTCACTCCCCGACAACGGCTCCAGAAAAGAGTCTTGATGACCCACAAGTGTAGGGGATCTATCACAGTCCTTTCGATAAGTAAGAGTGTCGAACCCAACGAGGAGCAGAAGGAAATGATAGGCAGTTTTCAGTAAGGAGGTATTCTCTGTAAGCACTGAAATTGTAGGTAACAGATAGTTTTGTGATAAGACAATTGGTAGCAAGTGACAAACGGTAAAAGTAAATAAGGTGCAGCAAGGTGGCCGAATCCTTTTTGTAGCAAAGGACAAGCCTGCACAAACTCTTATGCAAGGTAAAGTGCTCCTGAGGACATATGGGAATTATCGTCAAGCTAGTTTTCATCACGATCATCTGATTCGCGCTCGGTACTTTGATAATTTGGTATGTGGGTGGACCGGTGCTTGGGTGCTGCCCTTACTTGGACAAGCCTCCCACTTATGATTAACCTCTAATGCAAGCATCCACAACTACAAAAGAAGTATTAAGGTAAACCTAACCATAGTCTGAAACATATGGATCCAAATCAGCTCCTTACGAAGCAACACATAAACTAGGGTTTAAGCTTCTGTCACTCTAGCAACCCATCATCTACTTATTACTCCCCAGTGCCTTCCTCTAGGCCCAAATAATGGTGAAGTGTCATGTAGTCGATGTTCACATGACACCACTAGAGGAAAGACAACATACATCTCATCAAAATATCGAACGAAGACCAAATTCACATGACTTCTAATAGCAAGACTTTTCCCATGTCCTCAGGAACAAAAGCAACTACTCACAAGACATAATATTGTTCATGATCAGAGGGGTATTAATATGTATAATGGATCTGAACATATGATCTTCCACCAAATAAACCAACTAGCATCAACTACAAGGAGTAATCAACACTACTAGCAACCCACAGGTACCAATCTGAGGTTTTGATATAAAGATTGGATACAAGAGATGAACTAGGGTTTGAGAGGAGATGGTGCTGGTGAAGATGTTGATGAAGATAGCTCTCCCCAAGATGGAAGAGTTGTTGGTGATGACGGTGGTGACGATTTCCCCCTCCCGGAGGGAAGTATCACCGGCAGAACAGCTCTGCCGGAGCCCTAGATTGGTTTCCGCCTCGAGACGGCGGCGTCTGGTCCCGAAAGCCTCCTCTGGATTTTTCCAGGTCAAAATGCTTCATATAGGAGAAGATGGTCACCTGGGGCCCACTGACTGGCCCTCAAGGCAGGGGGGCGCGCCCCCCACCCTCGAGGCCAGCTAGTGGTCCCCCTCGTGGGTTTCTTCCGCCAGGTATTTTTTATATTTTCTGAAAAAATGTTCTGTGGAGTTTCGGGGCTTTTGTAGTTGTGCAGAATAGGTTTCCAGAGTTTGCTCCTTTTCCAGCCCAGAATTCCAGTTGCCGGCATTCCCCCTTCTTCATGTAAACCTTGCAAAATAAGAGGGAAAAGGCATAAGTATTGTGACAAAACATGTATGAACAACCCATAATGCAATAAATATCAACTTATAAGCATGATGCAAAATGGACGTATCAATCATGATATAAGGAAATACAAATTACAACTTTATTATTGCCTCTAGGGCATATTTCCTTCAGTCTCCCACTTGAACTAGAGTCAATAATCCAGATTACATAGTAATGATTCTAACACCCATGGTGTCTTGGTGATGATCATGTTTTGCTCGTGGAAGAGGCTTAGTCAACGGGTCTGCGACATTCAGATCCGTATGTATCTTGCAAATTTCTATGTCTCCCTCCTTGACCTGATCGCAGATGGAATTGAAGTGTCTCTTGATGTGCTTGGTTCTCTTGTGAAACCTAGATTCCTTCGCCAAGGCTATTGCTCCAGTGTTGTCACAAAAGATTTTCATTGGACCTGATGCTCTAGGTATTACACCTAGATCGGATATGAACTCCTTCATCCAGACTCCTTCATTTGCTGCTTCTGAAGCAGCTATATACTCCGCTTCACAAGTAGATCCCACCACGATGCTCTGCTTGGAACTGCACCAACTGAGAGCTCCACCATTCAATAAAAATACATATCCAGTTTGTGACTTAGAGTCATCCAGATCAGTGTCAAAGCTTGAATCGACGTAATCGCTTACGACGAGCTCTTTGTCACCTCCATAAACGAGAAACATATCCTTTGTACTTTTCAGGTACTTCAGGATGTTATTGATCGCTGTCCAGTGATCTACTCCTGGATTACTTTGGTACCTCCCTGCTAAACTTATAGCAAGGCACACATCTGGTCTGGTACACATCATTGCATACATGATAGATCCTATGGCTGAGGCATAGGGAATGACTTTCATTTTCTCTCTATCTTCTACAGTGGCCGAACATTGAGTCTTACTCAACTTCACACCTTGTAACACAGGCAAGAACCCTTTCTTTGACTGATCCATTTTGAACTTCTTCAGAACTTTATCAAGGTATGTGCTTTGTGAAAGTCCAATTAAGCGTCTTGATCTATCTCTATAGATCTTGATGCCTAATATATAAGCAGCTTCACCGAGGTCTTTCATTGAAAAATTCTTATTCAAGTATCCTTTTATGCCATCCAGAAATTCTATATCATTTCCAATCAACAATATGTCATCTACTTATAATATCCGAAATGCTACAGAGCTCCCACTCACTTTCTTGTAAATACATGCTTCTCCAAAAGTCTGTATAAAACCATATGCTTTGATCACCTCATCCAAGCGTATATTCCAACTCAGAGATGCTTGCACCAGTCCATATATGGATCGTTGGAGCTTGCACACTTTGTTAGAACCTGTAGGGTCCACAAAACCTTCTGGTTGCATCATATACAACTCTTCTTTGAGGTATCCATTTAGGAATGCAGTTTTGACATCCATTTGCCAGATTTCATAATTTTAAAATGCGGCAAGTGCTAACATGATTCGGATAGACTTAAGCATCGCTACGGGTGAGAAAGTCTCATCGTAGTCAACTCCTTGAATTTGTCGAAAACCTTTCGCAACAAGTCGAGCTTTGTAGACAGTAACATCACTGTCGGCGTCGGTCTTCCTCTTAAAGATCCATTTATTTTCAATGGCTTGCCGACCATCGGGCAAGTCAACCAAAGTCCACACTTTGTTCTCATACATGGATCCCATCTCAGATTTCATGGCCTCAAGCCATTTTGCGGAATCTGGGCTCATCATCGCTTCCTCATAGTTCGTAGGTTCATCATGGTCTAGTAACATGACTTCCAGAACTGGGTTGCCGTACCACTCTGGTGCGGAACGTACTCTGGTGACCTACGAGGTTTAGTAGTAACTTGATCCGAAGTTTCATGATCATCATCATTAGCTTCCTCGCTAACTAGTGTAGGAATCACTGGAACTAGTTTCTGTGATGTGCTACTTTCCAATTCGGGAGAAGGTATAATTACCTCATCAAGTTCTACTTTCCTCCCACTCAATTCTTTCGAGAGAAACTCCTTCTCTAGAAAGGATCCATTCTTAGCAACGAATATCTTGCCTTCAGATCTATGATAGAAGGTGTACCCAACAGTCTCCTTTGGGTATCCTATGAAGACACATTTCTCCGACTTGGGTTCGAGCTTATCAGGTTGAAGCTTTTTCACATAAGCATCGCAGCCACAAACTTTAAGAAATGACAACTTTGGTTTCTTGCCAAACCACAGTTCATAAGGCGTCTCAACGGATTTAGATGGTGCCCTATTTAACGTGAATGCAATTGTCTCTAAAGCATAACCCCAAAACAATAGTGGTAATTGGCACTAGCCATCATAGATCGCACCATATCTAATAAAGTACGATTACAACGTTCAGACACAGCGTTACGCTGTGGTGTTCTGCTACTTCTCGAGCTTGCGTTGTATTCCCTCGAAGAGGAAAGGGAGATGCAACACAATAGTGTAAGTATTTCCCTCAGTATTTTAGAACCAAGGTATAAATCCAGTAGGAGACCACGCGCGAGTCCCTCGCACCTGCACAAAGAAATAAGAACTTCACAGCCAACACGATAAGGGGTTGTCAATCCCTTTACGGTCACTTACGAAAGTGAGATCTGATAGAGATGATAGTTTGATATTTTTGGTATTTTTGATTATAAGAACAGAAAGTAAAAGCGGAAAAATAAAGTAGATTGTAGATTGATATGTTGAGAATAGACCCGGGGGCCATAGTGTTTTCTAGTGGCTTCTCTCATGATAGCGATATTCTACGGCGGGTTAACAAATTACTGTCGAGCAATTGATAGAAAAGCGAATAATTATGAGACTATCTAGGCATGATCATTATATATAGGCATCACGTCCGAGACAAGTAGACCGAAACGATTCTGCTTCTACTACTATTACTCCACACATCGACCGCTATCCAGCATGCATCTAGTGTATTAAGCTCATAAGAACAGAGTAACGATTTAAGCAAGATGACATGATGTAGAGGGATAAACTAAAACTTAGTGATATAAACCCCATCTTTTTATCCTTGATGGCAACAATACAATACGTGCCTTGCTGCCCCTACTGTCACTGGGAAAGGACACCGCAAGATTGAACCCAAAGCCAAGCACTTCTCCCATTGCAAGAACTATAGATCTAGTAGGACAAACCAATAATTCGAAGAGACTTGCAAGGATATTATAATCATACATAAAGAGTTCAGAGAAGAACCAAATATTTCTCATAGATAATCTTGATCATAAACCCACAATTCATCGGATCTCGACAAACACACTTCAAAAAGAGATTACATCGAATAGATCTCCTCGAAGACCGAGGAGAACTTTGTATTGAGATCCAAAGAGAGAGAAGAAGCCATCTAGATACTAGCTATGGACCCGAAGGTGTGTGGTAAACTACTCACAACTCATGGTGAGGCGATGATGATGATGTAGAAGCACTTTGTGGAAGATCCCTCCTCCGGCGGAGCTCCGGAACAGGCCGCAAGATGGGATCTCACGGGAATAGAAGGTTGCAGCGGTGGAACTAGGGTTTTCTCTGTTGTTCTGATAGTTTGGGGGTACGTAGGTATATATAGGATGAAGGAGGGCACCGGGGCCCAAACATGGGGCCCACGAGGCAGGGGGCGCCCCCACCCTTGTGGGTGCCACGTGTGCCCTACTCCGAGGTTCTCAAGTCTCCCGTGCGTGATTTTCTCCAAAAAATATCTCTCCCGAAGGTTTCATTCCGTTTGGATTCCGTTTGATAATCCTTTTCTGTAAAACCCTGAAACAGGCAAAAACAGCAATCTAGACTGGGCCTTTGGGTTAGTAGGTTAGTCCCAAAAATAATACAAAAGTGTATAACAAAGCCCATTAAACATCTAAAAAATCATAAATAATAGCATGGAACAATAAAAAATCATAGATACGTTGGAGACGTATCAAGCATCCCCAAGCTTAATTCCTGCTCATCCTCGAGTAGGTAAATGATAAAAACAAAAAAATTGATGTGGAATGCTAACCAACATAGTTTTTCAATGTAATTCTCTTAATTGTGGCATGAATGTTCAGATCTGAAAGATTCAAGACACAATTCTATATTGACATAAGAAATAATAATACTTTAAGCATACTAACAAAGCAATCATGTCTTCTCAAAATACTATGGCTAAAGAAAGTTATCCCTACAAAATCATATGGTCTGGCTATGCTCCCTCTTCATCACACAAAATATTCATATCATGCACAGCCCCGATTTCAGCCAAGGACTTGTTTTCATACTCTATTCTTTCAAACCTTTCAACTTTCACGCAATACATGAGCGTGAGCCATGGACATAGCACTATGGGTGGAATAGAGAGGTGGTTGTGGAGAAGGCAAAAAGGAGGGAGATAGTCTCACATTGACTAGGCGTATCAACGGGCTATGGAGATGCCCATCAATAGATATCAATGTGAGTGAGTAGGGATTGCCATGCAACGGATGCACTAGAGCTAAAAATATATGAAATCTCAACAAAAGAAACTAAGTGGGTGTGCATCCAACTTGCTTGCTCATGAAGACCTAGGGAATTTGAGGAAGCCCATCGTTGGAATATACAAGGCAAGTTCTATAATGAAAATTCCCAATAGTATATGAAAGTGACTAAACATGAGACTCTCTGTCATGAAGAACATGGTGCTACCTTGAAGCACAAGTGTGGAAAAAGATAGTAGCAATTGTCCCTTATCTCTTTTCTCTCATTTTTTTGGAGGGGCTCTCTCCTCTTTTTTTTATTTAGCCCCTCTCTATTTTTTGGGCCCTCTCCTTTTTTATTGGCCTTTCCTCACATGCGATAATGCTCTAATAATGATGATCATCAAACTTTTATTTATTTACAACTCGATATTACAACTCGATACTAGAACAAAGTATGACTCTATATGAATGCCTCCGGCGGTGTACCGGGATATGCAATGAATCAAGAGTGACATGTATGAAAATTTATGCATGGTGGCTTTGTCACAAATACGATGTCAACTGCATGATCATGCATGGCAATATGACAATATGATGCGTGTCATATGAACGGAACGGTGGAAAGTTGCATGGCAATATATCTCGGAATGGCTATGGAAATGCCATGATAGGTAGGTATGGTGGCTGTTTTGAGGAATATATATGGTGGCTATTTTGAGGAAGGATATATAGTGGGTGTATGGTACCGACGCAAGTTGTGCGATACAAGAGAGGCTAGCAATGGTGGAAGGGTGAGAGTGCGTAATATCCATGGACTCAACATTAGTCATAAAGAACTCATATACTTAAAGAAAAAATCTACGAGTCATCAAAACAAAGCAATCAACGCATGCTCCTAGGGGGAGGTTGGTAGGAGTTAACCATCGTGCGCTCCCGACCTCCACACAAAGGTTGACACTTTACAAATACCTCATGCTCTAACTTCGTCACATAGCGGTTCACCATACGTGCATGCTACGGGAATCACTAACCTTAACACAAGTATTTCTAAATTTCATGATAACTCCACTAGCATGACTCTAATATCACTATCCTCATATGTCGAAACAATTATCAAGCATCCAACTTCTCATCATATTCAATGCACTGGTGTGAAAGTTTTTACTACATTGATATTCGATGTCTATCATGTGAAGACTAGTTTTATAGCCTAAGCACATTACCATGCTGTTTTCATAGACTCTCAAAATGATATAAGTTAAGCATGAGAGTTCAACAAATTCTTCAAAATATTATAACCATCGTGCTCTAAAAGATATAAGTGAAGCACTAGAGCAAAAACTATTAAACTCAAAAGATATAAGTGAAGCAAATAGAGTGTTCTATCAATTCCTAGGCCATATTTAACTCCCTCAAATAGGTGTGTCCAGCAAGGATAATTGTGTCAAACTAACAAGCAAAGACTCAAATTATACAAGACGCTCCAAGTAAAACACATATCATGTGGTGAATAAAAATATAGCTCCGAGTAAAGTTACCGATGGATGAAGACGAAAGAGGCATGCCTTCCCGGGCATCCCCAAGCTTAGGCTTTTGGTTGTCCTTTAATTTTAACTTGGGGTGCCTTGGGCATCCCCAAGATTAGGCCCTTGCCACTCTTTGTTCCATACTCCATCAAAGCAATACTCACAACTTGAAAACTTCACAACACAAAACTTAGACAAAAATGTCGTGAACTCCGTTAGTATAAGAAATCAAACCACTACTCAAAGGTACTGCAATGAATTCATTCTTTTTTTATATTGGTGTTAAATCTACTGTATTCCAACTTCTCTATGGTTCATACTTCCCAATAATACTCATAGATGCATTGGAATAAGCAAACAACACACGAAAAAAAGAATCTGTCAAAAACAGAACAGTCTGTAGTAATCTGCAGTTTTCGCATACTTCTGTAACTCCAAAAAATTCAAAATAAATTGGTAAACATGAGGAATTTGTCTATTAATCATCTGCAAAAAGAATCAACTAAATAGCATGCTCCAGTAAAATCTGGTGATCATTCTAGCGAGCGCTAACGATTCTGTTTTTCACAGCAAGATCACATAAACTTCACACAAGTCTTCCCAAAGGTTCTACTTGGCACAAACACTAAACAAAACAAAAAACCACATCTTAACAGAATCTAGATGCAATATTTATTCCCGACTCGCATTCAGATTGCACCAAAATTCATCGCGACCTTGTGATAGGTGTACCGTGGCGAGGCAATTTATCAAATTGTTCCACGATGCAAGTTGGAGCTTAATAAATCTCGTCTGAATGTCACATTCGAAGGAAAGGATTTCAGAACCGTGGCGATAGTATCACCCTTACGACAAACAATATAATATAGAGATGCATATTGTTCCCGGAGTGTGGCGTTACCTAGCCACTTGTCCCCCCAAAATCTAATTATTGAGCCAAACTAATAATATTGGGGGGTGGGTGCCGGTAAGAGTTTCAAAAAATGACCTATTTTTGAAAAGTTTACCACCACATTTCAAAAAATTCGGATAAGTGCTTGGTTATAACAACAAGCCCCGCAAATGAATGACACATCAGCATGAGACACGACCGTTACAACCCTTAGTCGCATGGTCCGACTTGATAAAAAAGGCCCTCTGTATCTCTCTCCCAGTTCCTCTCACTCATTCGGCCACTCTCTGTCTCCCGCTCAGCTCCATGTCGTTGGCCACCCCACTGCTCGTTAGTTTCAGAACCATCTTCATTGGTAGTACCATTGCTTTCACCATTGTCAAGTGATTCCATGTGATTGATCCACCTTATATAGGCCATGGACATACCATTGAATTACTTGTGTGAAAGTGATCTATAGGATGGAGGAACCCATTACTGCAACTTCTACATGGGCACAACATGTCTTCATCTTTGTTCTGAGCAACATCAAAATACATAAACTCATTCACACCATTATTGTAAGCCGGGGCCATCTCTAGTTCACCATTAATCCATTTTGTAATCCATTTCATGGAAAACATAGAAAAATGCATACGAAATCTGCATCACCTAATCCAGGAAACCCAAACACTCTTTCCTACGATGTCGTTTCATTAATAGATTGCACCTGAAATCATCGATGTTCCACTCTATCACAGTTGTGAAGGAAATATGCCCTAGAGGCAATAATAAAGTTGTTATTTTTATATTTCCTTATTCATGATAAATGTTTATTATTCATGCTAGAATTGTATTGATCGGAAACCTTAATACATGCGTGAATATATAGACAAGCACTGTATCCCTGGTGAGCCTCTACTTGACTAGCTCGTTGATCAAACATGGTTAAGGTTTCCTAACCATGGGCATGAGTTGTCATTTGATAACGGGATCACATCATTAGGAGAATGATGCGATGGACAAGAGCCATTCGTTTAGTTTTACTGCTATTGCTTTCTTCGTGTCAAATACTTATTCCTCCGACTATGAGATTATGCAACTCCCGAATACCGAAGGAATGCCTTGTGTGCTATGAAACAACACAACATAACTAGGTGATTATAAAGATGCTCTACAGGTATCTCCGAAGGTGTTTGTTGAGTTGGCATAGATCGAGATTAGGATTTGTCACTCCGAGTATCGGAGAGGTATCTCTGGGCCCTCTGAGTAATACACATCATAATAAGCCTTGCAAGCAAATAACTAATGAGTTAGTCTCGGGAAGATGTATTATGGAATGAGTAAAGAGACTTGCCGGTAACGATATTGAACTAGGTATGAAGATACCGATGGTCGAATCTCGGGCAAGTAACATGACGATGAACAAAGGGAATAACGTATGTTGCCATAAACGGTTCGACCGATAAAGATCTTCGTAGAATATGTAGGAGCCAACATGAGCATCTAGGTTCCGCTGCTGGTTATTGATCGAAGAGGTGTCTCAATCATGTCTACATAGTTCTTGAACCCGTAGGGTCCGCACGCTTAATGTTCGATGATGATTTAGTATTATATGAGTTATATGATTTGGTGATCGAATGTTGTTTGGAGTCTCGGATGAGATCACGTACATGACGAGGAGTCTCTAAATGGTCGAGAGGTAAAGATTGATATATAGGACAATGGTATTCGAACACCGGAAGTGTTCCGGAGGGTACCGAGTACATATCGGGTCATCGGAATGGGCTCCGGGTGCCCCGTGCAAAAGATATAGGCTTAATGGGCCAAGGGAGGGGCAGACCAGCCCACGAGGGGCTGGTGCGCCCCTCGACCTGGCCGACCAGCCCTAGGGAAGGAAAGGGAGGTGGGAAAGTCCCTCCTTCCTTCCCCTCCTCAAGGGAGAAAGGAAAGTAGATGGCGCCACCTCCTCCTTCCTTCTCCTAGTGCGAAAATTAGGAAGGGGCGGCGAATTGGAGTGGAACCCCAGTAGGATTTGGCCTACTTGGGGCGCCCCCCTTGGCTGCCTCTTCCCCCGTCCAACCTATATATATGTGGGGAGGGGGCGCCTAGAACACACTACAACATCTGTTAGCCCTGTGTGGCCACTACAACAGGAACCCCCCTTTAGCAACACATCGATGCGTTGGTGTATATCCATATAACCGTTGCTAAGGTCTACACCAACGGATTAATATGCGTTGTCGTTGGTGGCGTTGCAAAGGTCTACAACAACATATACACATGCGTTGGTAAACCATGTGAAGAAGCGTTGCAAAATAGCAACATATAGAGTGAGAAATCAACAACGCGTCATATGTGTTGCTAGCACCCTGCACAAAAGGATATTGAAATGGACATAACATGTATTTTATATATTATCTCCCAGAATGATAAGATCAATCGTGATAGTTCATAGGAGGCACCTATAATAGATAGAAAATGTGCAATATATTATATTAAATATACTCTCTTACATTACAAAGAACATGACTCCAAGGATTACACATTTTGGCACTAAGTAATACTAGCCCAATTCTGGACGTTTCAATCAACGTCTCAACTATTCTAAAACATAATGTTTGAAACATTGACACTGGAAATGATGTCCTAAAATCTAACATAAGACTCTCCAGTAGCAATGCCATTGTCGACCTTGTAATCAACATCTGAGCCATGCATCTTCAAAATATCTTAGGAACCTACAAAAAAATGAATGAGATAAGTGACTTACAGTAGAAAAAAAGGTTAATACAGCAGAAAAAATTAGAATACACCAAACAAAAGTTGAGGGCTATCCAATATTTAATCCAGCTGCATGACCAATAATTTTGATCTTTTTTAGTGGTCTTAGCAAATGGTCAGATTTTGTACTAGTGATAGAAGATAGAACAAAAAAATTACAAATTACCTTGTAGAAATACCTACTTGGTACTAGTGGTGTTCAAGGTTTTAGTGCCAAGAATATTGCATGAAACCAGTGCCGGTGCTAGGATTCATAAGTTGTGATTTGAAAACTGTAAATTTAATTTACACCTACACAAACTACACTTAAATGTAGTAAAACACAAGCAGCATCGTCACTGGCTGGAACAATCCAGTTTCTGTAACCTGAAGATAAAACATATATATTGGTAATTTCGAATGTAAGTATACTGACATTAAAGTTGCTCCGTACACAAACCGTGATCTCCATAAGCCATGGTTAGAATGCAGAAGTCATCAAAACATCATTTCTCACACAAAGGTCTCCACACCAAATGGTTCTCTACATACGGACTCTCTTAAGATGATCTAAAATATTGATGCACTTTGCATTGCCAATATATTAATTAATAGGTAAACTTTGTTAGGCGAGATGGCTCAGTATTTCAACTAAAAGATTACTGTCAAAATTGGAAGCCACTTTTTCAATAGTAATTAGTTTTTTTCAAAGAAAAATTGCTGCGAACTTGCATACTATGTAGTCAGTTTCATACATGTACATTAATCTAACTTTTCCTACTTGGCTGAACAACTATACTTGTACTACCCACAAAAAAAACTATACTAGTACAAAATGAATACCTGCAATTACTCCTGGTAATATCCATATAGCTTCTAGATGCTGCATCTTGCATTGTACTGTAGGAATATGTCTAAGTTGCTATCAAGAAGTATAAATTAATAGACATACGAGAAACACAAACCCATAGAGCGCCACAAGAAAAAAAAATGCCAACCACTAATCATAGATGCATCAATGTGGCATCAGAGATATGAATGGACAAATCAGCCTAGGTGACTGAGCTATGGTACTCAATTGTACGGGATGAGGCAGATGACTAACTGAAGGTGCTGCACTATGAACCATGACTGTAGAGCGGCTGTGCTACATCTGTACATCTCGCAGTCGTCACGCCACCCTTGTGCATATGGGACTCGCCACACCACTGTTGTGCATCTTGGAGCCGCAACCGAACCTCCGCTTTTTCGGCTCAATGAGTAGACCCCTGCCCCTGTGCTATTTAGACATAAATTGGCACTCAAAATCATTTAATAATTTACATTAGATAAACTTTTTAGTTACCAAGTATTACAATGTCACACATTAGAATTTTCGAATCGACGGATAATTCAGGAACCAGCAGAAGCAACAACATGTAAAAGAAACACATCATCGCATGGGCTTCTCTAGGAATAGAAGTGGAATTTTGTTTCTAGAGAAGGTGGGATCCAAGATGTTTACAAAGAAATAGAATGAAATTAACGTGGCACTATTTAATATTTCAAGACCAGCCTAGTACAAGAACTGAATAAATATTTAAGTTAATTCATTGAAGATGACCTATGTAATGACTGAACAGTCTGAATAAAAGCAGACCTAAGTAATGGTTGAACAATTTTTGTCAGTACTTGCCAATTTTAAAGAAACACTACCCATGCACCTTTGCCGCTAATGTGGAAATTCATATAATCAAGAGAATTTGATCCTTGTCACCAGGCAGCTCCCTGATGATGTAGCATTTGTCCTGTCATTGTATAACGGGTCATCGTTCCTATATGAATGTACAAAATATGGGACTAGACAAAAGTTAAAACTGTTTAATAGACATAATGGCACACTTAACTAACATGGACTCGCTAGACCAGTTAGGCTAAAAATTACGGATGTCTGCTAATAAGAATTCCACGATAAGGAAACCGACATGTTAGTGGCCTTCTGAACCAGAGGAGGGTGTATGAAGGAAGCAAATGGGTTGCTCCACTTTCTTCAGTGCTGTTGTAAGGTGTACATATCCGTCTGCCCATGAAGCTGTATGCAATTAAAGCAAGTGAATCCTCGCACAATCAGACAAGGCAAGCTAAAAGTTTTTACACAATCTTATCTATTGATGTATCTATTGTCAGTAGTTTGAAACCTCACGTGTAGGATAGTTTCATAACAAATCAAAATCATTGTTACTACAAGTATTCAGATACTGACAAACTGTTAAGAGTGTTAGGCGACATCTCACGGGCATTAAACTGCAAGGGAAAATTACATAATGAGATACAAGTGGAGAATAATTAGATATCGCCGACACAAATGTCCCCGTCATGGAGTAGTACAACTTCAGTGTGGAAGTGCTTTGCAGAGCTCCGAAATTTCATTTCAATGTCGAGGCAGCTTGGAGATCCTCCAGAAAATAGATGTTTTAGCTTGAAAACAAAAAGGGGAAAGCATTAGCACATAAAATTGTACATTCGGGTTGCATTATGCATTGTCTTTCTGATCCAAACTGTACTACAGATTAACTGTCAACATATCCGAGGCGGAGCAGCACCATCATCCCCGAACCGGCAGCAGCACGATGTAGTGGGAATACAAACCAGAGGTGAGGGAGCCCCGCCGGCGAACTATGGTGATTAGGGTTGCTGCGGTGGCGCATGCAGAGGCGCGGAGAACGTCGCCGCGGTAGAAATTCAGAGGGCCGAAGGGAATCTGGGCCTATCAGCGACAGACGTGGGAGAGCGCCGGATCTAGCCGTTGAGGTGGCAGCGGCTATCGGAGGAGAGGACCGAAGAATCCCGGCCTATAAGCGACGAGTGTGGGAGAGCGGTGGATCTAACCGATGAGGTGGTGGCGGTAGTATCGTGGTTGAGAGAGAGAAATCAGGGGAGAGGGAGAGGGCGCATAGAAATTTTGGCTTCGTGATTTATTTATTTTTGACATGGCCTGCTTAATATTTGGATGGGAACGAGGGTGGGAGGTGGGCGCGAGGAGGCTATTTCCCAGCGAGCGAGGAGGTTGTGTGCCGCGTGGGAAGCGAGAGGTTAAACGAACAACACTTGTTATCCTATCGTTGCTAGACATGTGTTGGTATAGGATGGTTCTTGTTGTAGTGGGCGCCCCCCCTCCACAGTTTACTCCCACGGTCATATCTTCGTAGTGCTTAGGCGAAGCCCTGCGCGGATCACATCACCGTCATCATCACCACACCATCGTGCTGACGGAAGTCGTCTACTTCCTTGACATCATGCTGGATCAGAGGACGAGAGACGTCATCGAGCTGAACGTGTGAGAACTCGAAGGTGCCGTACGTTCGGTGCTTGATCGGTCGGAGCTAGAAGAAGGTCAACTATATCAACCGCGTTGTCAAATGCTTCCGCTTTCGGTCTACAAGGGTACGTAGACACACTCTCCCCCTCTCGTTGCTATGCATCTCCTAGATAGATCTTGCGTGAGCGTAGGATTTTTTTGAAATTGCATGCTACGTTTCCCAATAGTGGTATTAGAGCCAGGTCTATGCATAGATGATATGTATGAGTAGAACACAAAGAGTTGTGAATGATAGTCATACTGCTTACTACCAACGTCTTATTTTGATTTGCGGTATTCTGGGATGAAGCGGCCCGAACCAACCTTACATGACCACGTTCATGAGATCGGTTCCACCGACAGACATGCAACTAGTTTTGCATAAAGGTGGTTCGCGGGTGTCTATTTCTCCTACTTTAGTTGAATTGAATTTGACTGCGGCTGGTCCTAGTTGAAGGTTAAAATAGCAAATTTACGAATCACCTTTGTGGTTTTGATGCGTAGGTAAGAACAGTACTTGCTAGAAGCCCGTAGCAGCCACGTAAAACTTGCAACAACAAAGTACATGATGTCTAACTTGTTTTTGCAGGGCATGTTATGATGTGATATGGTCAAGACGTGATGAGTTATACGTTATTGTATGAGATGATCATGTTTTGTAAGATATTCGACAACCGACATGAGCCTTATGGTTGTCTCTTTATTGTATGAAATACAAACGCCATGCAATTGCTTTACTTTATGACTACGAGTTAGTGATAGTTGTAGAAGCAATAGTTGGCGAGATGAGCACAACGCTACGATGGAGATCAAGGTGTCGAGCCGGTGACGATGGATATCATGATGATGCGTAAAACGGAAGAATTATAAATTTCTAAAATGATAGATAGGAATATAGCAAATAAAGCCATTGCGACCCCCATAAAAGGAGTAGTCCCCCAACCCGGGGCGACTTTCACACATTCCTAATTCAAGGGTTTCCGTAAACTACCTGCATTAGTTCGTTTTGGCCTAGGTTTAGAACTATCTTCAACGGTTTGTGTAGCCATAAATTCTATTTAATCATTGGTGTTGACTTTGTATACTATTCCGTTGTAGTTGTAAATACATGATCTTTTCGTAGATCCATTTTAATCTTGAAATTCTAGAGATGGAGATCAAAAGCACAAGATGATGATGGCCATATCATGTCACATATTTTGATTGCATGTGATGTTTATCTTTTGTGCATCTTACTTTGCTTAGTACGGAGGTAGCATTATAAGATGATCCCTTAACAAAATTTCAAGGTAAAAGTGTTCTCCCTGAGTATGCACCATTGCTACAGTTCGTCGTGTTGAGACACCACATGATGATCGCATGTGATAGACTCTACGTTCACATACAATGGGTGCAAGACAGTTTTGCACATGCGGAATACTCAGGTTAAACTTGACGAGCTAGCATGTACAGACATGGCCTCAGAACACTGGAGACCGAAAGGTCGAACATGAGTCATATAGTAGATATGATCAACATAGAGATGTTCACCATTAATGAATACTCCATCTCACGTGATGATCAGACATGGTTTAGTTGATTTGGATCATGTTTCACTTAGATAACCCGATGGATGTTAATTTAAGTGGGAGTTCATGATTAATTGTACTTAATTTATCATGAACTTAGTCCTGATAGTATTTACAAATCTATGTTGTAGATCAATAGCGCGACATGTAGTTCCCCTGTTTTTTGATATGTTCCTAGAGAAAACTAAGTTGAAAGATGTTAGTAGCAATGATGCGGACTCGATCCGTGATCTGAGGATTATCCTCATTGCTACATAGAAGTATTATGTCCTTTATGCACCGCTAGGTGACAGACCTATTGCAGGAGCAGATGCAGACGTTATGAACATTTAGCAAAGCTCGATATGATGACTACTTAATAGTTTAATACTCCATGCTTTACGGCTTAGAACCGGGACTTCAAAAATGTTTTGAATGCCACGGAGCATATGAGATGTTACAAGAGCTGACATTGGTATTTCAGACTCATGCCCATGTCGAGAGGTATGAGACCTCTGACAAGTACTTTGCCTACAAGATGGAGGAGAATAGCTTAGCCAGTGAGCATATGATCATAATGTCTGGGTACTAAAATCGCTTGAATCAAGTGGGAGTTAATCTTCCAGATGAGACAATGATTGACAGAATTCTCTAGTCACTATCACCAAGCTACTAGAACTTCGTGATGAACTATAACATGCAAGGGATGACAAAAACGATTCCCGAGCCCTTCGCGATGCTGAAATCTGTGAAGATATAAATCAAGAAACAACACCAAGTGTTGGTGGTTAACAAGATCACTAGTGTCAAGAAAAAGGGCAAAGTAAAGGAAAGGGAACTTCAAGTAGAATGGCAAGCAAGTTTTCACTCCCGTGAAGAAGCCAAAAGCTGGACCTAAGCCTGAAACGGAGTGCTTCTACTTCAAACAGAATGGTCACTAGAAGCGGAACTGCCCCAAAATACTTGGCGGATAAGAAGGATGGCAAAGTGAACAAAGGTATATCTGATATACTTGTTATTCAAGTGTACCTTACTAATATTTGTAGTAGCCCCTGGGTATTTGATACTGGTTCAGTTGCTAAGATTAGTAACTCAAAACAGGAGTTGTAGAATAAACAGAGACTACTTAAAGGTGAAGTGACGATGTGTGTTGGAAGTGGTTCCAAGATTGATATGATCATCTTGGCACACTCCCTATACTTTCGGGATTAGTTTTAAACCTACATAATTGTTATTTGGTGTTTGCGTTGAGTATGAACAAGATTGTATCGTGTTTATTGCAATACGATTATTCATTTAAGTTAGAGAATAATTGTTATTTTGTTTACATGAATAAAACCATCTATGGTCATACACCCAAGGTGAATGGTTTTTTGAATATCGACCATAGTAATACACATATTCATAATATTGAATCCAAAAGATGCAAAGTTGATAATGATAGTGCAACATACTTGTGGCACTTCCATTTAGGTCATATTGGTGTAAAGCGCATGAAGAAACTCCATGTTGATGGACCTTTGGAATCACTTAATTATGAATCATTTGATACTTGCGAACAATGACTCATGGGCAAGATGACTAAAACTCCATTCTCCGGAACAATGGAGCGTGCTAATGACTTATTGGAAATAATACATACCGATGTATGCAGTCCGATGAGTGTTGAAGCACGCGGCGGGTATCGTTATTTTCTCACCTTCACAGATGATTTGAGTAGATATGGGTATATCTAATTGATGAAACACAAGTCTGAAACAGTTGCAAAAGTTCAAAGAATTTCAGAGTAAAGTAGAGAATCATCGTCACAAGAAAATAAAGTTTCTACGATCAGATCGCGGAGGAAAATATTTGAGTTACAAGTTTGGTCTTCATTTGAAACAATGTGGAATAGTTTCACAGCTCATGCCACCTAGAACACGAGAGCGTAATGGTGTGTCCGAACATCATAATCGTACTCTATTGGATATGGTGTGTTCTATGATGTCTCTTACCGATTTGCCTTTATCATTTTGTGGTTATGCATTAGAGACAGTTGCATTCACGTTAAATAGGACGCCGTCTAAATCCGTTGAGACGACACCGTATGTACTATGGTTTGGCAAAAACCCAAAGTTGTTGTTTCTTAAAGTTAGGGGTTGCGATGCTTATGTGTAAAAGCTTCAGCCTGATAAGCTCGAACCTAAATCATAGAAGTGCGCCTTCATAGGATACCCAAAATAAACTGTTGGATACACCTTCTACCACATATCCGAAGGCAAGATGTTTGTTGCTAAGAATGCATCATTTCTAGAGAAGGATTTTCTCTCGAAAGAACTAAGTGGGAGGAATGTAGAAATTGAGGAGGTACTTTGTACCTTCGCTCGAATTGGAAAGTAGATCATCAAAGAAACCATTCCCGTGATTCCTACACCAACTAGAGAAGAAGCTAATGATAATGATCATGAAACTTCGGATCAAGTTACTACCGAACCTCGAAGGTCGACTAGAACACATACCGCACCAGAGTGGTATGGTAATCCTGTCCTGAAAGTCATGTTGTTAGATAACGGCAAACCTTCAAATTATGAAGAAGCTATGATGAGCCCAGATTCCGATAAATGGCTTGAGGCCATGAAATATGAGATAGGATCCATGCATGAGAACAAAGTATGGACTTTGGTGGACTTGCCCGATTATCGGCAAGCCATTGAGAATAAATGGATCTTCAAGAGGAAGACAGACGCTGATGGTAATATCACTGTCTACAAAGCTCGACTTGTTGCGAAAGGTTTTTGACAAGTTCAAGGAGTTGACTACGATGAGACTTTCTCACCCGTAGTGATGCTTAAGTCTGTCCGAATCATTTTAGCAATTGCCGCATTTTATGATTATGAAATTTGGCAAATGGATGCAAAAAATGCATTCCTTAATGGATTTCTGAAAGAAGAGTTGTATATGATGCAACTAGAAGGGTTTTTCAATCCTAAAGGTGCTAACAAAGTGTGCAAGTTCCAGTGATCCATCTATGGACTGGTGAAAGCATCTCAGAGTTGGAATATACGCTTTGATGAGGTTTTATAGAGACTTACGTTGAAGCCTGTATTTACAAGAAAATGAGTGGGAGTACTACAACATTTCTGAAAAGTATATGTGAATGACATATTGTTAATCGGAAATGATGTAGAATTTCCTGGAAAGCATAAAGGATTGTTTAAAAAGAGTTTTTCAATGAAAGACCTCGGTGAAGCTACTTACATATTGGGCATTAAGATCTATAGAGATAGATCAAGACGCTTGATAAGACTTTCGATGAGTACATACCTTGATTTTGAAGTAGTTCAAAATGGGTCAGTCTAAGAAGGAGTTCTTGTCTGAGTTGTAAGGTATGAAGTTGAGTAAGACTCAAAGCCCGACCAGGACAGAAAACTTTAGAGAGAATGAAAGTCATTCCATATGCCTCAGCCATAGGTTCTATAGAGCATGCCATGTTGTGTACTAGACCGAATGTGTGTCTTGCCACATGTCTGGCAAGGGGGTACAAGAGTGATCCAGGAGTGAAACACTACATAACGATAAAAATTATCCTTAGACGAATAAGTAAATGTCACTCTAATCCTGCCAAGTTAATCAATGCCAAGTTTAAAAACCTAAGGAGGGATCTTAAATTATGGTCAAAGAGTTTGAAATGCCTTAAGAAGCAGATTGATGACATCAATGAGTGTATATCTCTCCTAGACCTTTTTGAGGAATATAGAAGATTGGATCCCATAGAGTGGAATTATAGAGTCTTATTGAAAGAACAGCTGCTGATTATATTGAAGAACCAGAAGATTTACTGGAAACAAAGAGGAAATATTAAAGGAGTAAAATTTGGAGATGAAAATACAAAGTTTTTCCATACCAGAGCTTCAATCAATTACAGGCATAATAAGATTGCTATGCTCCTTAATGAGGATCAAATTGAAATCAATGACCATGATGGAAAGGCTGGCTTACTTTGGGAATCTTTCAAACAGAGGCTAGGGAAATCTGAGGGACATACAATGCACTTTGATCTGGAAAACCTTCTTGCCAACCAAATCAACCTAGAGGTATTCAAGGACATTGAACAACCTTTTTCAGAAGAGGAGATTAATAATGTGGTTAAGGGCCTGCCTACTGACAAATCCCCTGGGCCAGATGGCTTCAACAATGAATTTATAAAAGCCTGCTGGGACATTATTGGTGCTGATGTAAGAAACCTGGTTCATGCTTTCCATGAAGGCAATCTCTCTATAGAGAGCATCAACACATCATATATCACCCTCATTCCAAAGAACTCAGCCCCTCTCACCCCCAGTGATTTTAGACCCATTTCATTACTTAATGGGGTGCTAAAAATCATAATTAAACTATTGGCAAATAGGTTACAAAAAGTTATTTTACAAATGATCCACATTAACCAATATGGATTTCTTAAGGGCAGGGTCATTCAAGACTGCATGGGATGGTCTTTTGAATACATCCACCAATGTTACAAATCTAGGGAGCAGCTGCTTGTGCTGAAACTAGACTTTGAAAAAGCATTTGACACCATTGAACACCAAGCAATTATAGACATCCTCAGAGCAAAAGGTTTTGGCAATAAGTGGATTTCATGGATACAAATGATCTTTGACTCTGCTTCAACTGCTGTAATGCTAAATGGAGTCCCTGGTAAGAAAATCTACTGTAGAAGGGGAGTACCACAAGGAGATCCACTATCACCTTTGTTGTTTGTTATAGCTGCTGATCTGCTCCAATCAGTAATCAATAGAGCAATGAGAATGAGCCTCATTCATGCACCTCTTCACATAAATACATGCACTGATTTTCCAATTGTTCAGTATGCAGATGACACCTTGCTAATTATGCAAGCTGATTCTAGATAGCTCATCTGTCTTAAAGCCCTTCTTAACACTTTCGCATCTGCCACTGGTTTAAAGGTCAACTACCAAACGTCCATCATGGTGCCTATTAATATCCAAGAAGAGCGGGCCCAAATTTATGCTGGTACTCTCAACTGTCAGTTAGGACAATTTCCATTCACATACCTTGGGTTACCTCTAGGGCTTCACAAACCAACAGTGGAGCAATGTTTACCATTGGTTAGCAGGATTGCCAAAAGATTGGCTGGCATAGCCACTTTTATGACCTATGCAGGTAGATTATTGATGCTTAAATCAGTTCTGGCATCCCTCACAATTTTTTTCATGAGCTGTTTGGATGTACCAGTTACTATCAAGCAACAAATCCTAAAATACTTCAGACACTTCTTGTGGAGAGGACCAGATATGGGGGATCATAGACCAGCTCTAGTATATGTACTACTATTTGCAGACCAAAGAGTCAGGGAGGGCTAGGAATCATGGATATCTTCACACAGAACAAGGCACTTCTTATGAAAAACCTACACAAGTTCTACAACAGGCATGACATTCCATGGGTAAACTTGATCTAGGAGACACACTACAATGAGGACAAATTGCCAGGAGATGAATTAGTAGATTCTTTCTAGTGGAAGGCTAACTTGCAATTAATCCAACACTTTAAAGGGTTAGCAAGATGCAACTTGGGAGATGGTAGAAGTGCCTTCTTTTGGTTGGACCTATGGCCGAAACAAATACTACAGCATCAGTTCCCACACCTCTTCTCCTTTGTGATCAATGACAAGCTTACAGTGCAGCAGGTTTTGGCCACATAATTTTTTGAAGATCTCTTCCACCTACCATTATCAATAGAGGCCCATGAGCAGTTCCTACAACTTGAAGACAGATGCTACACAATGAAGCAATCACAATACCAAGATCACTCAGATACATGGAGTTATATCTGGGGTAAGGAACAATACGCCTCTGCCATGGCTTACAATGCCATGATTGGTATCAAGCAATCACCACCTAAACACAAAATGTTCTTCTGGATGCTCTTGCATGACAGACTCAATACAAGAAATCTATTGAGAAGGAAAACATTTGTTTTGGAAGACTACAACTGTGCTGTCAGGGGGTGCCAACAGGAGGAAACCCTGTACCACTTGTTCTGGGGATGCAACTTTGCTAAAAGATGTTGGGATCACATATGCCCCACAAGAACACCAAACCTATCTGTTCTTGAAGCATTCCAGGATATTAAGGAAAAGCTAAGTTTACCTTTTTTATGGATATAATAATACTTAGCTCCTGGACTATTTGGATCTCCAGGTATAACAAGATCTTTGAGCATATTGAACCCACTTTTCAAGGATGGAAGAACATTTTCTTGATGGAGATAAAGCTACTAAAGCACAAGATGAAACCAAAGCATGCCAACCATTTCAACTCATGGCTGGATCTGCAGCAATGATCTCATTTCTTTTTTTCCTTGTATAGCTTTAGCTTTAGTTTAGCCTTTTTCCATTTATTTTCCTTTGTTAGTTTAGCCTAGCCTAGCTTTCTGTTAGGGGCTACTCTCAAGCCTTGTCTTTTGCTTTGTTTTGTAAGGCAGGACCTTTTTTTCCTATTTATAAAAATTGCAGTGGGGTGTTTACCCTACTGTTCATAGTTAAAAAAATGGAGGTGATAAAGAGTTCGCCGTAACGGGTTATGTCGATGCAAGCTTTGATACTAATCCAGATGACTCTGAGTATCAATCTGGATGCATATTGAACATAGGAGAAATTAGCTTGAGTAGCTCTATGCAGAGCATTGTAGACAGAGAATTTTTCAAAATACACACGGATCTGAGTGTTGCAGACCCATTGACTAGAACTCTCTCACGAGCAAAACATGATCATACCTTAGAGTGTTAATCACATAAATGATTTGAACTAGATTATTGACTCTAGTAAACTCTTTGGATCTTAATCACATGGCTATGTGAACTATGGGTGTTAATCACATGGAGATGTGAACTAGATTATTGACTCTAGTAAACTCATTGAGTGTTAATCACATAACAATGTAATCTAGATTATTGACTCTAGTTCAAGTGGGAGACTGGAGGAAAGATGCCCTAGAGGCAATAATAAAGTTGTTATTTTTATATTTCCTTATTCATGATAAATGTTTATTATTCATGCTATAATTGTATTGATCGGAAACCTTAATACATGTGTTAATATATAGACAAACACTGTGTCCCGGGTGAGCCTCTACTTGACTAGCTCGTTGATCAAAGATGGTTAAGGTTTCCTAACCATGGACATGAGTTGTTATTTGATAACGGGATCACATCCTTAGGAGAATGGTGTGAAGGAAAATACCCATTCGTTAACTTAGCATAATGATCATTCAGTTTTACTGCTATTGCTTTGTTCATGTCAAATACTTATTCCTCTGACTATGAGATTATGCAACTCTCGAATACCGAAGGAATGCCTTGTGTGCTATCAAACATCACAACATAACCGGGTGCTTATAAAGTTGCTCTACATGTATCTCCGTGTGTGTTTGTTGAGTTGGCATAGATCGAGATTAGGATTTGTCACTCCAAGTATCGGAGAGGTATCGCCGGTCCCTCTCAGTGATACACATCATAATAAGCCTTGCAAGCAAATGACTAATGAGTTAGTCTCGAGATGATGTATTACAGAACGAGTAAAGAGACTTGCCGGTAACGACATTGAACTAGGTATGAAGATATCGACGATCGAATCTCGGGCAAGTAACATACCGATGGATAAAGGGAATAACATATGTTGTCATAAACAGTTTGACCGATAAAGATCTTCATAGAATATGTAGGAGCCAACATGAGCATCCAGGTTCCACTGTTGGTTATTGATCAGAGAGGTGTCTTGATCATGTCTACATAGTTCTCGAACCCGTAGGGTCCGCACGCTTAACGTACGATGACGATTTAATATTATATGAGTTATATGATTTGGTGACCAAATGTTGTTCGGAGTCCCGGTTGAGATCATGGACATGACAAGGAGTCTCAAAATGGTCGAGAGGTAAAGATTGATATATAGGACGATGGTATTCGGACACCGAAAGTGTTCCCGAGGGTACCGAGTACATATAGGGTCACCGGAAGGGGTTCCGGACGCCCCCGGCAAAAGATATGGGTTTAATGGGCCAAGGGAGGGACAGACCAGCCCACGAGGGGCTGGTGCACCCCTCCACCTGGCCGGCTAGCCCTAGGGAAGGAAAGGGAGGTGGGTAAGTCCCTCCTTCCTTCCCCTTCTCTCGAGGGAGAAAGGAAAGGGGATAGCGCCACCTCCTCCTTCCTTCTCCTAGTGCCAAAATAAGGAAGGGGGCGAATTGGGGTGGAACCCTAAGTAGGATTCGGCCTATTTGGGGTGCCCTTCATGGCTGCCTCTTCCCCCTTCAACCTATATATATATATATATATATATATATATATATATATATATATGTGGGGGGAGGGGGGCGCCTAGAACAAACAACAACATCTGTTAGCCGTGTGCGGCGCCCCCCCCCCCCTCCACAGTTTACCCTCACGGTCATATCTTCGTAGTGCTTAGGCGAAGCCCTGCGCGGATCACATCACTGTCACCATCTCCATGCAGTCGTGCTGACGGAACTCGTCTACTTCCTCGACATCTTGTTGGATCAAGAGGACGAGGGACGTCATCGAGCTGAATGTATGCAGAACTCGGAGGTGCCGTACGTTCGGTGCTTGATTGGTCAGAGCTAGAAGAAGTGTGACTACATCAACCGTGTTGTCAAACACTTCCGCTTTCGGTTTACGAGGGTACGTGGACACACTCTCCCCATCTCGTTGCTATGCATCTCCTAGATAGATCTTGCATGAGCGTAGGATTTTTTTTAAAATTGCATGCTACGTTTCCCAACAAGTTGCGTTTCACTTCTCCTTGCAGCAGCGGCACGTCGCTTCGCCGTACCGCCCAAGCCGTGTTCACCTCACCATGTTGCCCTCTTGCCTCACCGGGGACGTGGTAGTAGAGGAGGGCTCTAACTCAACGCTCTATGGCCTTTGGACTCGGATCCGATTACGTCGAATCTGACCGGATCTTTCTAAATCCATATTATCCCAATAGCATTCAATGCTCCATGACCGTGAGACCGAGCCATGTACCATGTTATATACTAGTCTAGTCAATTGAGAGTCCACACAACCATTTCAACTAGGGACCATTTAGGACGGTCATCGTACAATGCATAGTCTCACAAACAAGTCAGCACTTGTTGATTCACATCACTGGTATGTCCAAGGACTGTCCATATTCATAAACACATATTAAATATAATCATACATTATTGCCTATATGGCATCTCTCCCACAGTCACCAAACACCTAGCACACAGTCTTCATTGCTTCCAATACACCCTTCTATAAAAGCTTCAAGACCTCCAACTGTAGCCTCCATGATTTTTTTCCACCTTTATCAATGCCTTGAGAATCTTGACTTAGACGTTTCCCATGACACCGATAAGAAAGCGAAGCTTCACGCCGCGCCCTCATAAAGTCATGATGGCTGATAATATGAGCGAGCGCGAACGAAGCCTTTTTAGATCTAGATATCCACAAGCGACATACGTCAATCCATATAGATCTCCGACAAAGAAGTCCGGAACTTGTCAGAGGCAAGATCCAAAAGGTGTACATCCAGCAGAAATACGACTTGGCGGAAGAAGAGTGCTAGGGCTGAACCACAATTGCCGCGCCGCTAACTCCACCAGCCGATGGCCATGGTAGAGCCGACCACCTGCGGCCCACTTCGCCCTCAGCCCACCTCGCTCGAGTGGCTAGATTGGCCCGAGCCGCCGCCAAATCGTTGTAGCCGGCGACCCCAACCGCGGCCCAGCTCGGCCCGAGCCGCCGCCGCCACCGACGAGCTCCGGCATGCTGCTACATTGGCCGCCAGCGCAACATCCAGGTATGTCCGCCTTGGCCCGCGCCAGAGGCCCCACACGAGGAGACAAGAATGGGCTTCGTGAGATAACCAAGTCAATATTATACTGAGAAAAAATATTTATTTCCAAGCTGATATCATTCTTCCAATAGATACCAACAGCAAACCTACTAGAATAGTAGAAAAAACACCTAAAGAAGCAGCCAGTGAAGAGGTAGAAGGGTGATGGTGTCAAATATGTATGTAATCGTGTTAGCCCATGAATTATTGTTACACGTCTTCTGTTACTGTTACTGTTAGAATAAGTTCGAGGCATACCGTCGATCATCCGATGACCAAGCAATCACACAAGCACGACTCCAAGATTTATTAACGAGGTTCACCGATATGACTATATCCCCGAGGCTTGACTATGGGCGCTTCTCCCCATGACACCGCTACAACACCGCACCAGGTCGCCCTGGACAAGGGCACATGCCGCCGGCTTCCCGTGCGTTCCTGTGCTATTATGTTGGCATATGTTACATCGTGTGTCTACCCTCGCTATATAAGAGAGGCCTAGGATACATGTGTCCTAGTAGGACACGACTCCATATCCTATCTAAACACAGTACTACTCAGAGGTCAAGCGTAACCTACCTTGTCACTCACAACTCTAACAAACTCCACATTGGCGAATATTCTCCACCACCTTGAATTCGTCAATGCGTCAAACTTCCATGTACATTGAATTTGAGCTTATCCCATGAGTACCGCCGCTACTCCAAAGACTCCATGTGACTCCACCTGCAACTTGTAGTCTCTCCTTTTCTTGACCATAGTCAACACTCGAGCAAAATTAAGTTCATTGTTACTCTCGTTTGTGCTTCCAACTTCCAGAGTATCCGTCCAACGTCATCACACACTGATCATTGACCTACGTGAAAGTGAACAACTCACATATTAGGTGTCATGCATAAGAGTTACCTGAACTCAACATCACCACTCCTTTCTTGACCGCATGTCTGAAACTTGAAGGAATTTCACCATTGCTTGTAGTCATTCTGAGTCAAATTCGCAGTTGTCTCACCACATGTATGACCACCAGAGCCCTGGTCCGTCTTCATGTCCCGTGCATACCGCACGCCTCGCCGCTATTACCGCATCGAGCCTCCGCTGTCCTGGTCAAGTCTCAAGGGTCGCGAACCCACATCATTCAACCCCCACTACAGAGTACCACTAACCATCGCCGATCAATGAAAAGTTTCACGCTTCCATCAAATCACTGGGCTCCAGTCCAAATTATGTGTCCCTCGCTTTTCCCACTGAATAGGCTTCGATTCTCTGGATCCTTACACCGTAGGCCCTCAATCCATCTCCACCTTCAACATTACTCCTTGATAGATGATCAGTCCACCCTCGCGCCCCGACGACTTCAAGCTCTGTGTGTACATTATCTTGAATCAACCTGGCGCCATAGTCTTGTCAAAGTCACACAATCCCTCGGGCCTGCGCCACGTGTTTCCACGTCCAGAAGTCGGTCAACATCAGCACTATGCTCCTTGATACGTCTCCAACGTATCTATAATTTTTTATTGTTCCATGCTATTATATTATCCTTCTAGTATGTTTTATGGGCTTTTATATACACTTCTATATGATTTTTGGGACTAACCTATTAACCTAGAGCACAGTGCCAGTTTCTGTTTTTCCTTATTTTTGAGTTTTACAGAAAAGGAATATCAAATGGAGTCCAATTGACGTGCCAATTTTGATGATTTTTTCTAGACCAAAAGAAGCCCCCTAAGTAAAAGAGTTGGGCCAGGAGAGCCACGGGCTGCCCACGAGGGTGGGGGCGCGCCCTGGGCAGGTGGTGGTGCCGCCCTATCTCATGGACGGCCCGGAGGGCCCCCTGACTTGTGCCCTATACCAAAAAATCCAATAAATACTGAAACCTTCGGAAATTAACCTAGGTCGGGGGTTCTGCCGCCGAAAGCCTCTGTAGCCACCGAAAACCAATCTAGACCCTGTTCCGGCACCCTGCGAGAGGGGGGAACCCTCGCCGGTGGCCATCTTCATCATCCTGGCGCTGTCCATGATGAGGAGGGAGCAGTCCACCCTCGGGGCTGAGGGTATGTACCATTAGCTATGTGTTTGATCTCTCTCTCTCTCGTGTTCTTGAGATGGCATGATCTTGATGTATCGCGAGCTTTGCTATTTTAGTTGGATCTTATGATGCTTCTCCCCCTCTACTCTCTTGTAATGGATTGAGTTTTCCTTTTGAAGTTATCCTATCGGATTGAGTCTTTAAGGATTTGAGAACACTTGATGTATGTTTTGGTGATCAACTTGCGGGTTCCGTGACCTTGGGAATCTATGCATAGGGGTTGGCACACGTTTTCGTCTTGACTTTCCGATAGAAACTTTGGGGCACTCTTTGTAGTTATATGTGTTGGTTGAATAGATGTTTCTGAGATTGTGTGATGCATATCGTATAATCATGCCCACGGATACTTGAGGTGACAATGAAGTATCTAGGTGACATTAGGGTTTTGGTTGATTTGTGTCTTAAGGTGTTATTCTAGTACGAACTCTATGATAGATTGAATGTTACTACGGACTCTTGAATAGATCGATCAGAAAGAATAACTTTGAGGTGGTTTCGTACCCTACCATAATCTCTTTGTTTGTTCTCCACTATTAGTGACTTTGGAGTGACTCTTTGTTACATGTTGAGGGCTAGTAATATGATCCAATTATGTTATCCTTGTTGAGAGAACTTCCACTAGTGAAAGTATGAACCCTAGGCCTTGTCTTCTATCATTGCAACACCGTTTATGCTCATGTTTATCACTTGCTACCTTGCTGTTTTATATTTTCTTATTACAAAAACTTGTATCTACCATCCATATTGCACTTGTATCACCATCTCTTCGCCGAACTAGTGCACCTATACAATTTACCATTGTATTGGGTGTGTTGGGGACACAAGAGACTCTTTGTTATTTGGTTGCAGGGTTGCTTGAGAGAGACCATCTTCATCCTACGCCTCCCATGGATTGATAACCCTTAGGTCATGCACTTGAGAGAAATTTGCTACTGTCCTACAAACCTCTGCACTTGGAGGCCCAACAACGTCTACAAGAAGAAGGTTGTGTAGTAGACATCAAGTTCTTTTCTGGCGCCGTTGCCGAGGTGGTGAGTGCTTGAAGGTATATCTTTAGATCTTGCAATCGAATCTTTTAGTTTCTTGTTTTATCACTAGTTTAGTTTATAAAAGAAAACTACAAAAATGGAATTAAGGTTACCTCATTGATACGTCCATTTTGCATCATGCTTATATGTTGATATTTATTGCATTATGGGCTGTTCTTACATGTTTTGTCACAATACTTATGCCTTTTCTCTCTTATTTTACAAGGTTTACATGAAGAGGGAGAATGCCGGCAGCTGAAATTCTGGGCTGAAAAAGGAGTAAACTCTAGAAACCTATTCTACAAAACTCCAAAAGCCCTGGAACCCAACATAACGCCCGTTTCAAAAAATATAAAAAATATCTGGCGAACGAAGTCCATGAGGGGGGCCACCGGTTGTCCATGAGGGTGGGGGGCGCGCCCCTCTTCCCAGGGCGCGCCCCCCAGCCTCGTGGGCCAGGCGGAAGGCCCCCGATGCCCATCTTCTCCTATATGAGGTGTTTTGACCTGAAAAAAAATCATAAGGAGGCTTTCGGGACCATACGCCACCGTCTCGAGGTGGAAACCAATCTAGGGCTCCGGCAGGGCTGTTCTGCCGGGGATACTTCCCTCCGGGAGGGGGAAATCATCACCGCCGTCATCACCAATAACTCTTCCATCTTGGGGAGGGCTATTTTCATCAACATCTTCACCAGCACCATCTCCTCTCAAACCCTAGTTCGTCTCTTGTATCCAATCTTTGTACCCAAACCTCAGATTGGTACCTATGGGTTGCTAGTAGTGTTGATTACTCCTTGTAGTTTATGCTAGTTGGTTTATTTGGTGGAATATCATATGTTCAGATCCATTATGCATATTTATACCCCTCTGATCATGAACAATATTATGTCTTGTGAGTAGTTACTTTTGTTCCTGAGGACATGGGAGGAGTCTTGCTATTAGTAGTCGTGTGAGTTTGGTCTGCGTTCGATATTTTGATGAGATGTATGTTGTATCTCCTCTAGTGGTGTCATGTGAACGTCGACTACATGACACTTCACCATTATTTGGGCCTAGAGGAAGGCAATGGGAAGTAATAAGTAGGTGATGGGTTGCTAGAGTGACAGAAGCTTAAACCCTAGTTTATGCGTTGTTTCGTATGGGGCTGATTTGGATCCATATGTTTCAGGCTATGGTTAGGTTTACCTTAATACTTATTTTGTAGTTGCGGATTCTTGCATTAAAGGTTAATCATAAGTGAGCGGCTTGTCCAAGTAAGGACATCACCCAAGCACCGGTCCACCCACATACCAAATTATCGAAGTACCGAACGTGAATCAGATGATCGTGATGAAAACTAGCTTGACGATAATTCCCATGTGTCCTCGGGAGCGCTTTACTATATATAAGAGCTTGTCCAAGCTTGTCCTTTTCTACAAAAAGGATTGGGCAACCTTGCTGCACCTTATTTACTTTTACCTTGTGTTACTTGCTACCAATTACCTTATCAAAAAACTATCTATTACCTATAATTTCAGTGCTTGCAGAAAATACCTTACTGAAAACTGCCTATCATTTCCTTCTGCTCCTCGTTGGGTTCGACTCTCTTACTTATCGAAAGGACTACGATAGATCCCCTACACTTGTGGGTCATCGAGACTTTTTTCTAGCGTCGTTGCCGGGGAGTGAAGCGCCTTTGGTAAGGAAAAAATTATATAGTGTGCTGAAATTTATTGTCACTTGTTACTATGGCTCAAAATCGTTTGAGGGGCTTGTTCGGGGTATCTTCACCACGACCAGAAGAGCAAAGAGTTGCTCCTCAACCTACTGCACCTATTGAAAATGTTTGCTTTGAGATTCCTTCGGGTATGATAGAGAAATTGCTTGAGAATCCCTTTACAAGAGACGGAACACTGCATCCTGGCTTACACCTAATCTATGTGGATGAAGTTTGTGGATTGTTTAAGCTTGCAGGTATGCCCGGGGATGTTATCAAGAAGAAGGTCTTCCCTTTATCTTTGAAGGGAGATGCATTGACATGGTTTAGGCTATGCGATGATATGGGATCATGGAACTATAATCGTCTGAAGTTGGAATTTCATCAGAAGTTTTACCCTATGCACCAGGTTCATCGTGATCGTAATTATATTTATAATTTCTGGCCTCGCGAAGGAGAAAGCATCGCTCAAGCTTGGGGGAGGCTTAAGTCAATGTTATATGCATGCCCCAACCATGAGCTCTCATGAGAAATGATCATTCAAAAATTTTATGCTCGGCTTTCTCTTAATAATCGCTCCATGCTCAATACTTCTTGTTCTGGCTCTTTTATGATGAAGACTATTGAATTCAAATGGGATTTATTGGAAAGAATTAAACGCAACTCTGAAGATTGGGATCTCGACGAAGGTAAGGACTCAGGTATGACCCCTAAGTTTGATTGTGCTAAAGCTTTTATGGATACCGATGTTTCCGTGAGTTTAGCGCTAAATATGGATTTGACTCTAAGATAGTAGCTTCTTTCTGTGAATCTTTTGCTACTCATGTTGATCTCCCCAAGGAGAAGTGGTTTAAATACCATCCCCCTATTGAAGTAAAAGTAGTTGAACCTATTAAAGTTGAAGAAAAGACTATCACTTATAATGTTGATCTTGTTATACCTACCGCTTATATTGAGGAACCACCTTTCCCTGTTAGGATAAAGGATCATGCTCAAGCTTCAACTGTAGTTCGTAAGAGTAATACTAGAACACCTACACCCTCTGAGAAAATCAAAGTTGAAACTAGTGTTTCTATGGTTAAAGATCTCTTGGTAGAAGATTTAGATGGACATGTTATTTATCTCCAAGAAGAGTCTGCTAGAATAGCCAAACCCAATGCTAGGAATAAACATAAACCTGTTGTAGGCTTGCCTGTTATCTCTGTCAAGAGAGGAGAACATTGATATCATGGTTTATGTGACATAGGTGCTAGTGCGAGTATTATCCCTTTTGATTTGTATAACGAAATTATGCATGATATTGCACCTGTTGAGTTAGAAGGGATTGATGTTACTATTAAGCTTGCTAATAGAGACACTATTTCACCAGTTGGGATTGTTAGAGAAATCGAAGTCTTGTGTGGGAAGGTTAAATACCCTGCAGATTTTCTTGTCCTTAGTTCCCCACAAGATGAATTATGTCCCATTATATTTGGTAGACCCTTCTTGAATAATGTTAATACCAAGATAGATTGCATGAAACATATTGTCACTGTGGGGTTAGGGGATATGTCTCATGATTTTAACTTTGCTAAATTCCGTAGATAACCCCTTGAAAAGGCACCACCCAGTAAGGATGAAATTATTGGTCTTGCTACTATTGCCATGCCACCTAATGATCCTTTAGAACAATACTTGCTAGACCATGAAAATGATATGCATATGAACGAGAGAAGGGAGATAGATGAAATATTCCTTACACAGGGACCCGTGTTGAAAAACAACTTGCCTGTTGAAATCCTAGGGGATCCTTCTCCACCCAAGGGTGATCCCATGTTTGAACTTAAACCTTTACCTGATAATCTTAAATATGTTTATCTTGATGAAAAGAAGATATATCATGTTATTACTAGTGCTAACCTTTCAGAGCAGGAAGAAGAAAAACTATTGAAAACTCTGAAGAAGCACCGAGCTGCTATTGGATATACTCTGGATGATCTTAAGGGCATTAGTCCCACTATATGCCAACACAAGATAATATTGGAAGAAAATGCTAAACCGATTATTGATCATTAGCGACGGTTAAATCCTAAGATGAAAGAAGTGGTAAGGAAGGAAATACTAAAGCTTCTAAAAGGCAGGTATCATCTATCCAGCTGCTGATAGTCAGTGGGTAAGTCCCATCCATTGTGTCCCTAAGAAAGGAGGTATGACTGTCGTCCCTAATGATAAAGATGAATTGATCCCACAAAGAATAGTTACAGGGGTATAGGATGGTAATTGATTTCCGTAAGTTAAATAAAGCTACTAAGAAAGATCATCACCCCTTGCCATTTATCGATCAAATGCTAGAAAGGTTATCCAAACATACTCATTTTTGCTTTCTAGATGGTTATTCTGGTTTTTCTCAAATACCCGTGTCAAAAGGGGATCAAGAAAAGACCACTTTTACTTGTCCTTTCGGTACCTTTGTTTATAGATGTATGCCGTTTGGTTTATGTAATGCACCTGCTACCTTCCAAAGATGCATGATGGCTATATTCTCTGATTTTTGTGAAAAGATTGTTGAGGTTTTCATGGATGATTTCTCCGTTTACGGAACTTCTTTTGATGATTGCTTAAGCAACCTTGATCGAGTTTTGCAGAGATGTGAAGACACTAATATTGTCTTGAATTGGGAGAAGTGCCACTTTATGGTTAATGAAGGCATTGTCTTGGGACATAAAATTTCTGAAAGAGGTATTGAAGTTGACAAAGCTAAAGTTGATGCTATTGAAAAGATGCCATGCCCTAAGGACATCAAAGGTATAATAAGTTTCTTTGGTCATGTCGGGTTTTATAGGAGGTTCATTAAGGACTTCTCCAAAATCTCCAGGCCTCTGACTAATCTCTTACAAAAAGATATTCCTTTTGTCTTTGATGATGATTGTCTAGAAGCATTTGAAATACTTAAGAAAGCATTGATCTCTGCACCTATTGTCCAGCCTCCTGACTGGAATTTACCCTTTGAGATTATGTGTGACGCTAGTGATTATGCTGTAGGAGCTGTTTTAGGGCAAAGAGTTGATAAGAAATTGAATGTCATCCAATATGCTAGTAAAACTCTAGATAGTGCCCAGAGAAACTATGCTACTACTGAGAAAGAATTTTTAGCAGTTGTATTTGCTTGTGATAAGTTTAGACCCTATAGCGTTGATTCTAAAGTAACTATTCACACTGATCATGCTGCTATCAAATAACTTATGGAAAAGAAAGACGCTAAGCCTAGACTTATTAGATGGGTTCTCTTGCTGCAAGAATTTGACTTGCATATTATTGATAGAAAGGGGGCTGAGAACCCCGTAGCAGATAACTTGTCTAGGTTAGAGAATATACTTGATGACCCACAACCTATTGATGATAGCTTTCTTGATGAACAATTAGCTGTCATAAATACTTCTCGTACTGCTCCATGGTGTGCTGATTATGCTAATTATCTTGTTGCTAAGTTTATGCCTCCTAGCTTCACATACCAGCAAAAGAAAAAGTTCTTTTATGATTTGAGACATTACTTCTGGGATGACCCACATCTTTATAAAGAAGGAGTAGATGGTATTATTAGACGTTGTGTACCTGAGCATGAACATGAACATATCCTACACAAGTGCCACTCCGAAGTTTATGGAGGACACCATGTGGGAGATAGAATTGCACACAAGGTATTGCAATCCGGTTTTTACTGGCCTACTCTCTTCAAGGATGCCCGTAAGTTTGTCTTATCTTGTGATGAATGTCAAAGAACTGGTAATATTAGTAGATGTCAAGAAATGCCTATGAATTATTCACTTGTTATTGAACCATTTGATGTTTGGGGCTTTGATTATATGGGACAGTTTCCTGCCTCGAACGGGTACACACATATTTTAGTTGCTGTTGATTACGTTACTAAGTGGGTAGAACCTATTCCAACTAGTAGTGCTGGTCATAACACTTCTATTAAGATGCTTAAAGAAGTTATTTTCCCGAGGTTTGGAGTCCCTAGATATCTAATGACTGATGGTGGTTCACACTTTATTCATGGTGCTTTCCGTAAGATGCTTGCAACGTATGATGTCAACCATAGAATTGCATCTCCCTATCACCCACAGACTAGTGGTCAAGTAGAACTAAGTAATAGGGAGTTGAAACTAATCTTGCAAAAGACAGTTAATAGGTCTAGGAAGAATTGGTCCAAGAAACTTGATGATGCATTATGGGCCTATACAACTGCATACAAAAATCCTATGGGCATGTCTCCATATAAGATGGTGAATGGAAAAGCTTGTCACTTACCTCTTGAGCTAGAACATAAGGCAAATTGGGCTATTAAAGAGCTCAATTATGATTTCAAACTTGCTGGTGAGAAGAGGCTATTTGATATTAGTTGTCTCGATGAATGCAGAACCCAGGCCTATGAGAATGCCAAACTATTTAATAAAAAGTCAAAAGATGGCATGACAAAAGGATACAAAAGCGTGAGTTTAACGTAGGTGATTATGTCTTGCTATACAACTCTCGTTTAAGATATTTTTTTGAAGGAAAACTTCTCTCCAAGTGGGAAGGACCTTACGTTATCGAGGAGGTCTATCGTTTCGGTGCTATAAAAATCAACAACTTCGAAGGCACAAATCCAAAGGTGATGGACGGTCAAAGAATCAAACATTATATCTCAGGTAATCCTATAAATGTTGAAACCAATGTTATTGAAACCGTAACCCCGGAGGAATACATAAGTGACACTTTCCAGAATAATTCAGCCTCCAAAAAGGAAGAGGTATGTGATACGGTAAGTAAACCGACTCCAAAACAGTTCTAAAGGCAATTTTTCTCCGTTTTGGAATATTTAGAAAAATAGAAAAATAAGAAGCAGTCCGGAGGGGACACGAGGCATCCACGAGGGTGGAGGGCGCGCCCCCCTTCCCAGGGCGCGCCCCCTGCCTCGTGGGCACCCCGTGTCTCCCCAGACTCCGTGTTCTTGCGGGTTACTCCTTTTGGTCGGTAAAAATTCATTATATATACTCCCGAAGGTTTTGACCTCTGTATCACGCAAAAATCCTCTGTTCTTGTTTCGAGCTGTTTTCTGCTAGGGTTGGTGAAGCTAGGCATCATGTCATCTCCCTCCTCCAACAACGAAGGCAACGATGCTTGGCTAATGAAGATAGATCTGAAGAGGGAAAGACTCGAGGAGATCCATAAGGAGAAGAAGATCAAGATGGAGGTGGAAGATCCGGCTCCGGCATCGGGAGAAGAAGACACCCCTAAATCCCTTCCTAATCTCTTTACCTCAACTGAGATAGAAGCTTTCAGAATGATTGAGTTAGCTCAGATTTGAAACAAGCATCTCACAAGTGAAAATATTTTGTTGAAGGATTACATAGCTGCACTCAAAGGTATTATCCGCAAGCTGGAGGATCTCCTACGCTCGATATATGAGGATCCGCCGTCACTACTTTCAACTCCATCATCACCACCCCCGAAGAAGGAGACATAATCATATGGGTATGGGCACTCCCCTTGGGAACTGCCAAGCTTGGGGGAGTGACTCCGGTATCGTATCACCATCACTCCTATCTTTACCGTTTTACTTAGTTCGATCCTTTTGGTAGTATCTTGATCTAGTAGAATAAAGTTAGCATGATCTAGTTGTGAGCTTTTGCTTTGTGAGCTTTACCCTTTGTAATCGAGGCCGTGAGCTATATAATAAAGATTAGTGTTGAGTCAAGGGCTTGATTTCCTCAATTCGGTAATGATAAAAAGAAAGAAAACATAAATAGTATCAAAGAGATCATATCGATCTTATGGGAAGTAATGACTTCACATACAAGAGTATAATAAATAAAAGTTGTTGGGAGTTGACAAACATAGTTTTGGTCATCGTTGCAATTAATATGAAGTAATAAAAGAGGAGAGGCTTCACACAAATACACTATCTTGGACATCTTTTATGATTGTGAGCACTCATTAAAGTATGGCATGCTAAAGAGTTGATGTTGGACAAGGAAGACAACATAATGGGCTATGTCTTCTTATATCTGAAATAAAGTATATTGTCATGGATCATCCAACATGTTGAGCTTGCCTTTCCCCCTCATGCTAGCCAAAACTCCTCGCACTAAGCAGAGATACTACTTGTGCTTCCATACATCCTTAAACCCAGTTTTGCCATGAGAGTCCACCATACCTACCTATGGATTGAGAAAGATCCTTCCAAGTAAGTTGTCATGTTGCAAACTCAGTAAAATATGTATGATTTATTAGTGTGATAAATTAGCTTTATACGATCTTATGATATGGAAGTAATAAAAGCAACGGACTGCATAATAAAGGTCCTTATCACAAGTGGCAATATAAAGTGAAGTTCTTTTATGCTAAGACTTTGTGCACTCAACCATAAAAACACATGACAACCTCTGCTTCCCTCTGCGAAGGGCCTATCTATTATTCATGTCTTATAAGTGTCAAGGTGAAATCCGCCTTTCCTTTTTACATTTTATCCTTTGGCAAGCACATTGTGTTCGAAAGATCCTGACATATATACCCACTTGGATTTAAGTTTTCATGATCTATTACTGTTGACATTACCCTTGAGGTAAAAGGTTGGGAGGCATCACCATAAGCCCCTATCCTTCTCTGTGTCCGATTAAAACTCCATAAACACAAGTATTGCGTGAGTGTGAGCAATTGTGAAATACTATATGATAGTTGAGTATGTAGGCTAGCTGAAAAGCTCTTATATTGACTCTTTCCGATGTTATGATAAATTGCAATTGCTTCAATGACCAAGATCAATGTTTGTTAGTTTCCAACGAAGTTTATGATTCATACTTGATATTGTGAATGAATTGTTACTTTAGCATAAGAGTCATATGCTATATTTATATAAGTTGTTGTTATGAGAATGATCATGATGCCCTCATGTCCGTATTTTGTTTTTATCGACACCTCTATCTCTAAAACTAGTGGACATATTTTGTGATATCGGCTTTCGCTTAAGGACAAGCAAGGTCTAAGCTTGGGGGAGTTGATACGTCCATTTTGCATCATGCTTATATGTTGATATTTATTGCATTATGGGCTATTCTTACATGTTTTGTCACAGTACTTATGCCTTTTCTCTCTTATTTTACAAGGTTTACATGAAGAGGGAGAATGCCGGCAGCTGAAATTCTGGGATGGAAAAGGAGCAAACTTTGGAAACCTATGCTACACAACTCCAAAAGCCCTGAAACTCAACAGAACGCCATTTCAGAAAATATAAAAAATATCTGGCGAAAGAAGTCCACGAGAGGGGCCACCGGCTGTCCACGAGGGTGGGGGCGCGCCCCCCTTCCCAGGGCGCGCCCCCCTGCCTCGTGGGCCAGCCGGAAGGCCACCGATGCCCATCTTCTCCTATATGAGGTGTTTTGACCTGGAAAAAGTCATACGGAGGCTTTCGGGACCAGACGCCGCCGTCTCGAGGCGGAACCGAGGCAAAAACCAATCTAGGGCTCTGGCAAGGCTATTCTGCCGGGGATACTTCCCTCCGGGAGGGGGAAATCGTCACCGCCGTCATCACCAACAACTCTCCCATCTTGGGGAGGGCTATCTTCATCAACATCTTCACTAGCACCATCTCCTCTCAAACCCTAGTTCATCTCTTGTATCCAATCTTTGTACCCAAACCTCAGATTGGTACCTATGGGTTGCTAGTAGTGTTGATTACTCCTTGTAGTTGATGCTAGTTGGTTTATTTGGTGGAAGATCATATGTTCATATCCATTATGAATATTTATACCCCTCTGATCATGAACAATATTATGTCTTGTGAGTAGTTACTTTTGTTCCTGAGGACATGGGAGGAGTCTTGTTATTAGTAGTCATGTGAGTTTGGTCTTCGTTCGATATTTTGATGAGATGTATGTTGTCTCTCCTCTAGTGGTGTCATGTGAACGTCGACTACATGACACTTCGCCATTATTTGGGCCTAGAGGAAGGAATTGGGAAGTAATAAGTAGATGATGGGTTGCTAAAGTGACAGAAGCTTAAACCCTAGTTTATGTGTTGCTTCGTAAGGGGCTGATTTGGATCCATATGTTTCAGGCTATGGTTAGGTTTACCTTAATACTTCTTTTGTAGTTGCGGATGCTTGACTTAGAGGTTAATCATAAGTGGGAGGCTTGTCCAAGTAAGGAAATCACCCAAGCACCGGTCCACCCACATACCAAATTATCGAAGTACCGAACGTGAATCAGATGATCGTCATGAAAACTAGCTTGGCGATAATTCCCATGTGTCCTCGGGAGCGCTTTACTTTATATAAGAGTTTGTCCAGGCTTGTCATTTCCTACAAAAAGGATTCGGCCACCTTGCTGCACCTTATTTACTTTTACCTTTTGTTACTTTCTACCAATGACCCTATCACAAAACTATCTGTTACCTATAATTTCAGTGCTTGCAGAAAATACCTTACTGAAAACTGCCTATCATTTCCTTCTGCTCCTTGTTGGGTTCGACACTCTTACTTATCTAAAGGACTACGATAGATCCCCTACACTTGTGGGTCATCACTCATATGCTTCATCTTTTTAATATCTTTCGTGAAAATGATGGAAAGGAAAATTGTGCTCAAGTATTAGATGAAGAATTACATAGAATGCTTGGCACTAAAGGCTTGAATGATGAGCATGCTTGCAATATTGTTAGTGTGAATCCTTTGAATATCCATAGTACTAATGATGATTGCACTAGTCATGATGAAAATATCTCTTATAAGCATGTTGATTTTTGTGGAGTGCATAGAGTTTGCAAGTACATACTCCCTCCGTCCCAAAATAAGTGACTCAAAAGTGACTCAACTTTGTACTAAAGTTAGTACAAAATTGAGTCATTTTTGAGTCACTTATTTTAGGACGGAGGGAGTACAAAATAGGGAAGATAGATTTTGCAAGAGGCATAAGTATTTAGAATATCTTAGTCGTACTTGTGAACTTTTTAATGAACGTGGTCATTTCATTACCCAATGCGAATTGTTTCATGATCGAAGTGTCCAAAAATTGTGATGACTTGATTTCCCTTGGACATCATAATGAACTTATCTTGCTTTTGGGTTATGAAGAAATTAAATGTAGAACTAAGTTTCTTCCAGGATTTTCCATTGATAAACTTCTTGATTTTGATATAGAGGAAATATATATGTATATTGCGGTGAATTGCATTGAAAATCCTTATATTTCCAATTAACTTAAGTCAAGAAAACAAATAGGAGATGAAGAGAATACTAATGAAAGGGAAGAGATTTCCCAATATCCTCCTATTATTTCTTATGATGAATCAGGTAACGGGGAGGAGCCTCCCATTCAACCAATCTCATTAATAAGGAGATCTAAAAAGAAGATTAAACCCATACTTAATGTGAAGAAGAAAAAGAAAAGACGGAGAAGCAAAGACAAAAAGGCATCACTTCCAAATGATTTTTCTCCTATTACTCATTGTGATGATGATAATTGCTATACTATCGGTGCTATCCATACTATTAACAATGAGATTGATTATGCTTATGATATGGAAAGGCCCAAGCTTGGGGATGCTATGTTTGATGAGAATGATATATTTGAGAATTTATTTGCTGCAATTAATTTTTGTCCCAAGCTTGGGGATGCTACGCTTGATGAAGATGATATTTTTAGCCTCCCAAGTCTTGATATGCAAGTCTATTATTATGAAAGCATGCCTCCTATTTATGATGATTATTGTGATGCCACTTATGTTATAAAAATTAGTGATGATTATACTGATAAAACTTATCATGATTATGATTACCCTTTCTCTGAACATTACTCTTTTAATGTGGAAACAATCTATAGTATTCAAGTCTCTTATGATACTCCCACTATTCCGAATGAGAAGAATTTTGCTTATGTGGAGAGTAGTAAAATTTCTATGCAAGTAGATCATGAAAAGAATGCTTTATGTGATTTTTATATTGTTGAATTCATTCATGATGCTACTGAAAATTATTATGAGAGAGGATCATATGCTTGTAGGAATTGCAATAATATCAAGTTTCCTCTCTATGTGCTTAAAGTTTTGAAGCTATGCTTGTTTTGCTTCCCTATGCTAGTTGGTTATTGTTCCCATAAGTTATTTTCTCACAAAATCCCTATTCATAGGAAGTGGGTTAGACTTAAATGTGCTAACCATATTCTTCATGATGCTCCCCTTATGTTTCAATTCTTATCTTTCATGCGAGCATCATTGAAATCATCGTGCCTAGCTAGGGGCATTAAACGATAGCGCTTGTTGGGAGGCAACCCAACTTTATTTTATTTTCTTTGCTTTTGCTTCTGTTTAGGAATAAATATTGCATCTAGCTTCTGTTTGGATGTGGTTTTGTGTTTTAATTAGTGTTTGTGCCAAGTAGAACCTTTGGGAAGACTTGTGTGAAGTTTATATGATCTTGCTATGAAAAACAGAATCGTTAGCGCTTGCTAGAATGTCCATCAGATTTTACTGGAGCGTGCTATTTAGTTGATTATTTTTGCAGATGATTAATAGAAAAATTCCTAACGTTTACCAATTTAGTTTGGATTTTTTGGAGTTACAGAAGTATGTGAAACCTGCAGATTACTACAGATTGTTCTGTTTTTGACAGATTCTGTTTTTCGTGTGTTGTTTGCTTATTTCAATGCATCTATGAGTAGTATTGGGAAGTATGAATCATAGAGAAGTTGGAATACAGTAGGTTTAACACCAATATAAACAAGGACAACCAAAAGCCTAAGCTTGGGGATGCCCCGGGAAGGCATCCCCTCTTTCGTCTTCATCCATCAGTAACTATACTAGCAGCTATATTTTTATTCACCACATGATATGTGTTTTGCTAGGAGCGTCAATTTAGTTTATTTTGTTTTGCTTGCTGTTTGAATAATATCCCAAGATCTGAAGTTCTTAAATGTTAGAGAGTCTTCACATAGTTACATAATTATTCAACTACTCATTGATCTTCACTTATATCTTCCAGATAAGTTTGTTGTTTGCTCTAGTGCTTCACTTATATCTGTTAGAGCACGGCGGTGGTTTTATTTTGAGGAAATAGATGAACTATCATGCTTCACTTATATCTATTTGAGAGTCTATTAAAACAGCATGGTAATGTGTTTAGGCTATAAAAATAGTCTTCACACGATAGACATCCAATATCAATGTAGTAAAAACTTTCACACTAAGTGCACTGAATATGATGAGAAGTTGGATGCTTGATAAATGTTTTGAGATATGAGGATAGTGATATTAGAGTCATGCTAGTGGAGTTATTATGAAATTGAGAAATACTTGTGTTAAGGTTAGTGATTCCCATAGCATGCACGTATGGTGAACCGCTATGTGACGAAGTTAGAGCATAAGGTATTTGTAAAGTGTCAACCTTTGTGTGGAGGTCGGGGGCGCGCGATGGTTAACTCCTACCAACCTCCCCCCTAGGAGGATGCGTTGATTGCTTTGTTTTTATGACTCGTAGATTTTTGCAATAAGTATATGAGTTCTTATGACTAATGTTGAGTCCATGGATTATACACACTCTCACCCTTCCACCATTGCTAGCCTCTCTTGTACCGCACAACTTTCACCGGTACCATACACCCACTATATATCCTTCCTCAAAACAGCCACCATATATATTCCTCAAAACAGCCACCATACCTACCTATCATGGCATTTCCATAGCCATTCCGAGATATATTTCCATGCAACTTTCCACCGTTCCGTTCATATGACACGCATCATATTGTCATATTGCCATGCATGATCATGTAGTTGACATCGTATTTGTGGCAAGGCCACCATGCATAATTTTTCGTACATGTCACTCTTGATTCATTGCACTTCCCGGTACACCGCCGAAGGCATTCATATAGAGTCATACTTGTTCTAGTATCGAGTTGTAATATCGAGTTGTAATTCAATGAAAGTGTGTTGATCATCATTATTAGAGCATTGTCCCATGTGAGGAAAGACTAAATCAATAAAGCCCCTCCACAAAAAAAGAAAAAAAAAGAAAGGCCCAAAAAAAGAAAAAACGGGACAATTGCTACTATCTTCTTCCACACTTGTGCTTCAAAGTAGCACCATGTTCTTCATGATAGAGAGTCTCATGTTTAGTCACTTTCATATACTAGTGGGAATTTTTGTTATAGAACTTGGCTTGTATATTCCAACGATGGGCTTCCTCAAATGCCCTAGGTCTTCGTCAGCAAGCAAGTTGGATGCACACCCACTAATTTCTTTTGTTGAGCTTTCATACATATTTAGATCTAGTGCATCTGTTGCATGGCAATCCCTACTCACTCACATTGATATCTATTGATGGGCATCTCCATAGCCCGTTGATACGCCTAGTCGACGTGTGACTATCTCCCTCCTTTTTGTCTTCTCCACAACCACCTCTCTATTCCACCCATAGTGCTATGTCCATGGCTCACGCTCAGGTATTGCGTGAAAGTTGAAAGGTTTGAAAGAATAGACTATGAAAACAAGTGCTTGGCTGAAACCGGGGTTGTGCATGATATGAATATTTTGTGTTATGAAGATGGAGCATAGCCAGACTATATGAATTTGTAGGGATAACTTTCTTTAGCCATAGTATTTTGAGAAGACATGATTGCTTTGTTAGTATGCTTGAAGTATTATTATCTCTTATGTCAGTATAGACTTTTGTCTTGGATCTTTCAGATCTGAACATTCAGGCCACAATTAAGAGAATTACATTGAAAAATATGTTGGTTAGCATTCCACATCAAAAGTTCTGTTTTATCATTTACCTACTCGAGGACGAGCAGGAATTAAGCTTGGGGATGCTTGATACGTCTCCAATGTATCTATAATTTTTTATTGTTCCATGCTATTATATTATCCTTCTAGGATGTTTTACGGGCTTTTATATACACTTTTATATGATTTTTGGGACTAACCTATTAACCTAGAGCCCAGTGCCAATTTCTATTTTTCCTTATTTTTGAGTTTTACAGAAAAGGAATATCAAACGGAGTCCAATTGACGTGCCAATTTTTGATGATTTTTTCTGGACTAAAAGAAGCCCCCAAAGTAAAAGAGTTGGGCCAAGAGAGCCACGGGCTGCCCACGAGGGTGGGGGCGCGCCCTGGGCAGGTGGTGGCGCCGCCCTATCTCGTGGATGGCCCGGAGGGCCCACTGACTTGTGCCCTATGCCAAAAAAAATCCTATAAATACCTAAACCTTCGGAAATTAACCTAGATTGGAAGTTCCGCCGCCGAAAGCCTCTGTAGCCACCGAAAACCAATCTAGACCCTATTCCGGCACCCTGCCAGAGGGGGGGAACCCTCACAGGTGGCCATCTTCATCATCCCGGCGCTCTCCATGACGAGGAGGGAGTAGTCCACCCTCGGGGCTGAGGGTATGTACCATTAGCTATGTGTTTGATCTCTCTCTCTCTCTCTCTCTCTCTCTCGTGTTCTTGAGATGGCACGATCTTGATGTATCGCGAGCTTTGCTATTTTAGTTGGATCTTATGATGCTTCTCCTCCTCTACTCTCTTGTAATGGATTGATTTTTCCCTTTGAAGTTATCCTATCGGATTGAATCTTTAAGTATTTGAGAACACTTGATGTATGTCTTGCACGTGCTTATCTGTGGTGACAATGGAATATCACGTGATCTACTTGATGTATGTTTTGGTGATCAACTTGCGGGTTCCGTGACCTTGGGAATCTATGCATAGGGGTTGGCACATGTTTTCGTCTTGACTTTCCGGTAGAAACTTTGGGGCACTCTTTGAAGTTCTATGTGTTGGTTGAATAGATGTTTCTAAGATTGTGTGATGCATATCGTATAATCATGCGCACAGATACTTGAGGTGACAATGGAGTATCTAGGTGACATTAGGGTTTTGGTTGATTTGTGTCTTAAGGTGTTATTCTAGTATGAACTCTATGATAGATTGAATGTTACTACGGACTCTTGAATAGATCGATCAGAAAGAATAACTTTGAGGTGGTTTCGTACCCTACCATAATATCTTCGTTTGTTCTCCACTATTAGTGACTTTGGAGTGACTCTTTGTTGCACGTTAAGGGCTAGTAATATGATCCAATTATGTTATCCTTGTTGAGAGAACTTCCACTAGTGAAAGTATGAACCCTAGGCCTTGTCTCCTATCATTGCATAACCGTTTATGCTCATCTTTACCACTTGCTACCTTGTTGTTTTTATATTTTCTTATTACAAAAACCTATATCTACCATCCATATTGCACGTGTATCACCATCTGTTCGCCGAAATAGTGCACCTATACAATTTACCATTGTATTGGGTGTGTTGGGAACACAAGAGACTCTTTGTTATTTGGTTGCAGGGTTGCTTGAGAGAGACCATCTTCATCCTACGCCTCCCATGGATTGATAAATTGTAATGCCCCGGATGTAACACTTTCCCAGTATGGCAATGTATAAACTTTGGCTTCATCAATTCCTTTCCGGGCTCTTCTTTCATTTCGGGTTTCTTCGTTTTGTCGTGTGCGTGTGTGCATTTCATTCATGTCATGTTGTCATGGGCATTGCATTGCATTTGTGTTGTCACTTGCATCCAGTCCCACTAGTCTCTTCCCGTTGTCCGTTTCGAGATCCGGCACTCTCACACGTGCCCGTGGCATCCCCGAGTCCTTCTTTCGTGTGTGGCCGTGTAACGTTTCCGGAATGACGTGAGACTTGTCGTGCGATGTTGTTTTGGTACGTGTAGGCCGCCTGTCAAGTTTCGTCGCGTTTGGAGTTTGTTTGGTACTCCAACGGTTAACCTAGTGGGCTAAAAGAACCTCTTCTTTGAGGCCCAAGACCCCCTCCACAACAACCCACTAACCCAGCACAACCCTTCCCATCATCTCGGTCGTCGAATTGTGATCGCGTGGCCGAAAACTGCTCCCTATTTGGAGTCTCCTAGCTCCGTGTGCCTATGAAAACGTCCACACCCCTCCATTTTGCGTCCAAACCGTAGCTCTCTCCTCCCCGCAGCCGCCGGACACTTCCCCGCCGGCCGGACATGTCCGACTAGCCTCTCCGCCGCCAAGTGTCACTTCCCCATTAGGCGAGGCCGCGCCCACTTCCCCGCCGCCGTCCCGGCCCGCGAGACCGAGGCCGGCCCGCCACGGGCCGCGCCGGGCCTCTCCGCCCCCGACCGCCTCCGAGCTCGCCTCGCCTTCCCCCGCCGGCGTTGGCCAGCCTCCGCCGCCCGCCCGACGCCGGCCAACCTCCGCCGTCGGCCCGAGTACCTCCCCTGCCGGCCACACCAGCTCCCGTCGGCGCCACCGCGAAGCCCCGCCGCCCCGGCCGCTCCCGCTCGCCGCTCCGGGCCCTCGCCGCCGGCGCCTCCAGCGCCCTCGCCGGCCGGGATCGAAGCCGCCGCCGGCCCCCGCTGCAGATCCCATCGGGCGAGCGCCCGATCCAGCCGCCGGGCCGAAACCCTAGCGGGTCCGGTCCCGCGCCCGCGCCCAATACGCCCCGTGACCCGATCCGCGAGGTTACCCCTCCCTTTTTTTCACTAAGTCTTTTTGAAACTTGTGTTCTGATGGCTTATTGTGATGGATGTATCTTTTATTGTGCTTGTCCAAATTGTGCTTATGATATGTCAAAATGATCGTGGTGATGTGCTCTACACTTTGTTGCATTGTGCCATGCTTGTTTGAGTTCATCTAGAGGTCTTAATCTTCGTGACAAGAGTGCTACTTGATATAAACTGCTGCTACTTGTTATTTTCATGCCATGTTTGAGATGTGATAACTTGGTGCATGTTTATCCAAATGAAGCAAATGAGATGTCAAAATGTTCATCATGAGATGCTTTACATGATGGTTGTTGTAGCATGCATGTTAGGGTTCATATTGCCATGTTAATCTCTGTTGCAAAAGTGCATGTGGCTGTTAAGTTTTGTAACTTGTTATGAGGTGCTGATTTGAAGAGCTCGTTGCTATTGATGTGTTTGTCCCCTTGTCACATGCCAATATGTTTTAGAATCTCCATCATATGGTATTTGCTGTGGTGCAAACCATTTTCCATGATATGCCTTGAGGTGACTTAAACATGCTTGCAAACATGCCATGCCAACATAACTGTTTTAACACTTAGTGAAATTTTGGCTAAGTCTGGAATCTGTCTTATCCTGATGCTATGTTTGCTTGATGCCCTAGGCAAATCCATGCTAGTTTTGGAGTGGCCATTGATCATTCCTTGTTGTACATGTTATTGGCTATCCATCCATGCCCTCACTTGCTCATATGGGTTGTTGTAGCTTATTTATTTCTTGCTCCCTAGTTGCTATAAAATATAACTGTCAGGTTTTTAACGTCATGATCAAAATGTTGTAGCTTGTTGCTATTGATCCATGCCTCCTATGGAGTTTCTGCAATGGAGTTGTTTGCTGTAGGATATGTCTACTTCATGTCCATGCTTCTTGTCACCATGTTTGAGTGTTTTAGAGTATATATTTCTTGCTCCAAAGTTGCTATGTGGCTGTTAATTTGAGCTTTGCATTGTTTCGTGTGTATGTGTTGAACCGTTGCTCCGTTTTGAGCGTGCCCTATATGAAACTTGTGCGATTTTGCATGAAGAATCATAATATCATCTTGTTTACATGTCTGGAGAATGTTTGCTTGATGTTTGGGTGCATCTTGCACCGTTGCCATGTTTGTCTTGTTTTGCTCATATCTTCTAGACCGTAGCTTCGATTTAAACAAACTTTATATGAAACTTGACTAGAATTTCGTGTAGATCATCATGGTGCATGTTAACTTGCTGTTTAACAACTTTAACTTAAGGTTTGTTCAGATCTGGACCAATTTCAACTTATGCATATGAGGACTTACCGGATTTGCTTTATGTGGATTCCGGCCTCATTTGAACTGTTGTCTTGTGTTGTTCTTGTGTGCTTCCTCCCTTGACATGTATTGCATCATACATGCATCATACGTGCATCGCGTTGATTGCGCATTGCACCTTGTTTGATTTCGTGCCTCGTTGTGTTCTTGTGTTGATTAGAGCCGGAAGCCGAGACCGAGAAGGAGAACGAGGTTACTACCGAGGTTGAGTATGAGGAGCCGTCTTACGATCCCATCGACGACTCAACAGGCAAGATGACCTGACCCAGATATCATTACTATCTTTGCCTATTGCTAGAAGTCTCGCTCTTTAGCTTATTGCCTCGATGCCCATGTTTGTTTGTCAGCCTCCTATTGTAACCATGAATCTGTCTAACCACCCAACCTAGCAAAACCTTTGTTTGGCTACGTAGGCTTCGCTCAGCCCCTCTTATAGCATTGCTAGTTGCAGGAGAAGATTTGAAGATTCTTGCTTCATGTTGAAGTATTTGTTGGGATATCACACTATATAATATTAAACTAAATCATCTATATATTTGTAATGGGTGGAAGGCTAAGCCTCTTTCTTGGTGATTTGTTCCACTCATGCCGCCCTAGGAACCGTATAAACCGGTGTTATGTTCCTTGATTATGAGTCCCTAACACGGTTGGGGTTTATGGGCCCCCCTTGATAAACCGCTTAGCGCTAAACCTTTTCCAGCAAGTCCCAACATTGGTACTCCATTTGCCTAACAACTAAAACTTGCATAGGGAGTTATAAACCTTCTTATTAATCAACAACCCGGGCCAGTGCTCCACATGAGTGTTGGTCCAAACTGGGGAGCCTGTGGGGCCACCTTGGGGAAACCCGAGGGCTGGTAAAAACCCGTAGCATCGCCCATCCGGACGTGGCCTGAGACGAGATACGCGCGGCTACTATCAGGGTGTCGGCACGTCGGGAGGATTTGCTGGATTAGTTTTACCTTAGTCGGAATATCTTGAGCACGGGATTCCGAGAATACTCGGGTCTTCCCACCTTGGAGTTGCGACTCCGCAGATCGTGAGCTTGTCATGGGCTAAGTTGGGACACCCCTGCAGGGTTTTGAACTTTCGAAAGACGTGGCCACGGTTATGTGGCAGATGGGAATTTGTTAATATCCGGTTGTAGAAAACTTGACACCATGTTCAAAACACACTACCAGCGTGAGTAACCGTGACGGTCATTTTCCGAAAAGGGGTTCGGGAAGTGAACACGGTGGGGTTATGATTGATGTGCTTAGATAGGATCACTTCGTGATCACTTTGACTCTCGTGGCACTTCTCTTCTCGCTCTATACACGTAATCTAGTGCTAGTGCAGCTGCAACCCTTTATCTTTCTTCAGCCTTGTTCCACACCCAAGGCTTAGATAGTTTTGCTACCCGGGAACGGGATTGCTGAGTCCTCCGTGGCTCACAGTTTCTACACAACACCAGATGCAGGTACTATGGTGAACTACTCAGGTGATGGCACGGAGCTGTACTGGGAGTTCGACGAAGAACGTAGCCGATACTATGTGCACTATCCCGATGATCAGTAGTGGATTCTACTAGGGGCGATTCGGACCTTGTGGTTTAATGTATTTGGTATCTTTCATTTGGATCTTCGCCCGTAGTCAGGTTGTAATGTTATTTGGATGATGATTTGCTTATGTAATGTATTGTGTGACGTGGCGAGTGTAAGCCAACTATCCTTTTGCATTTCATCCCTATTTTTACATGAGTCGTGCAAAGATACCAAACTTGAGATCATTCTAGAATGGGCTTATACCTTTAAGTCGTGCCTCAATATGTAGGAGGTATAATCCCATCGTGGGCATTACAAGTTGGTATCAGAGCCTTCTCCGGCCTAGAAGCCCCCACTGATTGATCGAATCGTTGACGGTTGAGTCTAGGCACACACTTAAAATGTTTTGAGTCCTATATATATATATATATATATATATATATATATATATATATATATATATATATATATATATATCGGAGAGTAGGATTTCTTTTGCCCCTCATCTCTTTTCACTCTGGTGAGGACTCCTGACGATTACTCTTGTCTCTTCTACTCTCAAAATTCACCCCAAAAAGTTAGGATCACGCGGGTGTTGTTTGGATTGTTCCGATGTCTTTGTGACGAGAACATTGTTCTCGATGCCTCCTGTCATTTAGGGGTTGTGGCAGTGTCCCGGGGAGTTGAGCTCCGAGGTGTTGTCGTCACAAATATATCGCAGCAGTTCTGGAATACTTAAGACGGCCGACATCGAAAACTCTCCTATGCGGTTAGTGGCAAGATAACCCCGACATCACCCAGTACTAGGGAGGTAGTTTGGGAGTATCGACATAGCTTGTATAGTAGATGTGTTTCGAAGGTCCGAGGTAGACAGTTTCCGGAGATAACTGGTTATGTGTTGAAGGATGGATACAGCTGGATGTAGGATTAGAGTTGAGTGCGGGATGCTTCCCCTGTATCCCCAACACCTGATTGCATAACTGGAAACTTTTGGAAATTAATAGGTGGGTTCATCTAGTAGCTCGTAGGCATTCTTCCAACGAATGCATGATATGGAGTTCGGGGTTCTACATTCAGTGAAGTAGTTTTTGAAGGAAATATGCCCTAGAGGCAATAATAAAGTTGTTATTTATATTTCCTTATATCATGATAAATGTTTATTATTCATGCTAGAATTGTATTAACCGGAAACTTAGTACATGTGTGAATACATAGACAAAACAGAGTGTCCCTAGTATGCCTCTACTAGACTAGCTCATTGATCAAAGATGGTTATGTTTCCTAACCATAGACATGAGTTGTCATTTGATCAATGGGATCACATCATTAGGAGAATGATGTGATGGACTGGACCCATCCGTTAGCATAGCACTATGATCGTTTAGTTTTACTGCTATTGCTTTCTTCATGACTTATACATGTTCCTATGACTATGAGATTATGCAACTCCCGAATACCATAGGAAAACCTTGTGTGCTATCAAACGTCACAACGTAACTGGGTGATCATAAAGATGCTCTATAGGTGTCTCCGAAAGTATTCGTGGTGTTGGCATAGATCAAGATTAGGATTTGTCACTTCGAGTGTCGGAGAGGTATCTCTGGGCCCTCTCGGTAACACACATCATAATAAGCCTTGCAAGCAAAAGACTAATGAGTTAGTCACGAGATGATGTGTTACGGAACGAGTAAAGAGACTTGCCGGTAACGAGATTGAACTAGGTATAGAGATACCGACGATCGAATCTCGGGCAAGTAACATACCGATGACAAAAGGAACAACGTATGTTGTTATGCGGTTTGACCGATAAAGATCTTCGTAGAATATGTAGGAGCCAATATGAGCATCCAGGTTCCGCTATTGGTTATTGACCGGAGATGAGTCTCGGTCATGTCTACATAGTTCTCGAACCCGTAGGGTCCGCACGCTTAACGTTTGATGACGATCGGGATTATGAGTTTATGAGTTTTGATGTACCGAAGGTAGTTCGGAGTCCCGGATGAGATCACGGACATGACGAGGAGTCTCGGAATGTCCGAGACATAAAGATTGATATATTGGACGACTATATTCGGACACCGGAAGTGTTCCGGAAAAGTTTCGGATTTAACTGGATTGCCGGAGGGGGTTACCGGAACCCCCTACGAGGGGGGATGGTCCATAGTGGGCCTTGAGGAAAGGAGAGAGGCAGCCCATAGAGGCTGGCCGGCGCCCCACCAGGGGATCCTAGTTGGACTAGGATTGGGGGGCGCCACCTCTCCCTCTCTTTCTTTTTCCCTCTTCCTTCTTGGTGGACTCCTACTAGGAATAGGATTGCAATCCTATTCCTAGTAGGATTGCCCTAGCCGCACCATAGGAGGCCGGCCGGCCCTCCCCTCTTGCTCCTTTATATACGGGGGGCAGGGGGGCATCCGAAGACACACAAGTTGAATTGTTCCAGCCATGTGCGGTGCCCCCCTCCACAGAAACACACCTCGGTCATACCGTCGCAGTGCTTAGGCGAAGCCCTGCGCCGGTGAATACATCATATCCGTCACCACGCCGTCGTGCTGACGAAACTCTCCCGTGAAGCTCAACTGGATCAAGAGCTCGTGGGACGTCATCAAGCTGAACGTGTGCTGAACGCGAAGGTGTCGTACGTTCGGTGCTTGATCGGTTGAATCGCGAAGAAGTTCGACTACATCAACCGCGTCACTTGACGCTTCCGCTTCCGGTCTACGAGGGTACGCAGACACACTCTTCCCTCTCGTTGCTATGCATCTGGTAGATAGATCTTGCGTGATCGTAGGAAAATTTTAAAATACTACGTTACCCAATAGTGGTATCAGAGCCAGGTTTATGCGTAGATGATATGCACGAATAGAACACAATGAGTTGTGGGCGATACTAGTCATACTGCTTACCAGCATGTCATACTTTGCTTCGGCGGTATTGTGAGATGAAGCGGCCCGGACCGACATTACGCGTACGCTTACGCGAGACTGGTTTCACCGTTAATAGCACTCGTTGCTTAAAGGTGACTGGCGGGTGTCTGTCTCTCTCACTTTAGCTGAATCAAGTGTGGCTACGCCCGGTCTTTGTGAAGGTTAAAACAGCACATACTTGACGAAACATCGTTGTGGTTTTGTATGCGTAGGTAAGAACGGTTCTTGCTAAGCCCGTAGCAGCCACGTAAAACTTGCAACAACAAAGTAGAGGACGTCTAACTTGTTTTTGCAGGGCATGTTGTGATGTGATATGGTCAAGACATGATGAGTTATACGGTTTTGTATGAGATGATCATGTTTTGTAATGTTATCGGCAACTGGCAGGAGCCATATGGTTGTCGCTTTATTGTATGAAATGCAATCGCCATGTAATTTCTTTACTTTATCACTAAGCGGTAGCGATAGTCGTAGAAGCAATAGTTGGCGAGACGACAACGATGCTACGATGGAGATCAAGG
>LR738709.1:284363621-284398971 GCA_902687465.1 Secale cereale | reverse complement strand
GCCGGTGACGAAGGTGATCATGACGGTGCTTTGGAGATGGAGATCAAAAGCACAAGATGATGATGGCCATATCATGTCACATATTTTGATTGCATGTGATGTTTATCTTATTATGCTTCTTATTTTTCTTAGAACGACGGTAGCATTATAAGATGATCCCTTACTAAATTTCAAGGTATAAGTGTTCTCCCTGAGTATGCACCGTTGCGAAAGTTCGTCGTGCCGAGACACCACATGATGATCGGGTGTGATAAGCTCTACGTTCAAATACAACGGGTGTAAGCCAGTTTTGCACACGCAGAATACTCGGGTTAAACTTGACGAGCCTAGCATATGCAGATATGGCCTCGGAACACTGGAGACCGAAAGGTCGAGCGTGAATCATATAGTAGATATGATCAACATAAGATGTTCACCATTGAAACTACTCCATCTCACGTGATGATTGGACATGGTTTAATTGATTTGGATCACGTGATCATTTAGATGACTAGAGGGATGTCTATCTAAGTGGGAGTTCTTTAATTAATATGATTTTATTGAACTTTAATTTATCATGAACTTAGTCCTGGTAGTATTAGCATATCTATGTTGTAGATCAATAGCTCGCGATGTTGCTCCCCGTTTATTTTATATGTTCATAGAGAAAACTAAGTTGAAAGATGTTAGTAGCAATGATGCGGAATTGTTCCATGATCTGAGGATTATCCTCATTGCTGCACAGAAGAATTATGTCCTTGATGCACCGCTAGGTGACAGACCTATTGCAGGAGCAGATGCAGACGTTATGAACGTTTTGACAAAAGCTCGGTATGATGACTACTTGATAGTTTAAGTGCACCATGCTTTACGGCTTAGAACCGGGACTTCAAAAACGTTTTGAACGCCACGGAGCATATAAGATGTTCCAAGAGTTGAAATTAGTATTTCATACTCATGCCCGTGTCGAGAGGTATGAGACCTCTGACAGTACTTTTCCTACAAGATGGAGGAGAATAGCTCAACCAGTGAGCATGTGCTCAGATTGTCTGGGTACTGCAATTGCTTGAATCAAGTGGGAGTTAATCTTCCAGATAATATAGTAATTGACGAAGTTCTCTAGTCACTATCACCAAATTAGTAGAACTTCGTGATGAACTATAATATGCAAGGGATGACGAAAGTAATTTCCGAGCTCTTCGCGATGCTGAAATCGGCGAAGGTAGAAATCAAGAAAGAGCATCAAGTGTTGATGGTTAACAAGACCACTTGTTTCCAGTAAAGGGCAAAGGGATAGAAGGGGAACTTCGAGAAGAATGACAAGCAAGTTGTCACTCCCATGAAGAAACCCAAAGCTAAACTCAAGCCTGAAACTAACTGCTTCTACTACAAAGGAAATGGTCACTGGAAGTGGAACTGCCCTAGATACTTGGCGGATAAGAAGGATGGCAAAGTGAACAAAGGTATATTTGATATACAGATTGTTGATGTGTATTTTACTAGTGTTCATAGCAACCCCTCGGTATTTGATACTGGTTTGGTTGCTAAAGAGTAGTAACTCGAAATGGGAGTTGCATAATGAACAGAAACTAGTTTAAAGATGAAGTGACGATGTGTATTGGAAGTAGTTCCAAGATTGATATGATCATCATCGCACACTCCCTATACTTTCGGGATTAGTGTTGAACCTAAATAAGTGTTATTTGGTGTTTGTGTTGAACATGAATATGATTTGATCATGTTTATTGCAATACGGTTATTCATGTAAGTTAGAGAATAATTGTTGTTCTGTTTACATGAATAAAACCTTCTATGGTCATACACCCAATGAAAATGGTTTGTTGGATCTCGATCGTGTGATACACATATTCATAATATTGAAGCCAAAAGATGCAAGGTTAATAATGATAGTGTAACTTCTTTTTGGCACTGCCGTTTAGGTCATATTGGTGTAAAGCGCATGAAGAAACTCCATAGCGATGGACTTTTGGAATCACTTGATTATGAATCACTTGGTGCTTGCGAACCATGCCTCATGCCCAAGATGACTAAAACTCCGTTCTCCGGAACTGTGGAGCGAGCAACAGAGTTGTTGAAAATCATACATACTGATGTATGCGGACCAATAAGTGTTGAAGCTCGCGGCAGGTATCATTATTTTCTGACCTTCACTAATGATTTGAGCATATATGGGTATATCTACTTAATGAAGCACAAGTCTGAAACATTTGAAAAGTTCAAAGAATTTCAAAGTGAAGTGGAGAATCATCGTAACAAGAAAATAAGAGTTTCTACGATATGATCGTAGAGGTAAAATATTTGAGTTAGCGAGTTTGGCCTTCAGTAAAAACAATGTGAAATAGTTTCACTACTCACGCCACCTGGAACACCACAGTGTAATGGTGTGTCCAAACGTCATAACCGTACTTTATTAGATATGGTGCGATCGATGATGTCTCTTACCGATCTACCACTATCGCTTTTGGGGTTATGCATTAGAGACAGCTACATTCACGTTAAATAGGGCACCATCTAAATCCGTTGATACGACACCTTATGAACTGTGGTTTGGCAAGAAACCAAAGTTGTCGTTTATTTAAGTTTGGGACTGCGGTGCTTATGTGAAAAAGTTTCAACATGATAAGCTCGAACCCAAATCGGAGAAGTAAATCTTCATAGGATACCCAAAAGAAACTGTTGGGTACACCTTCTATCACAGATCCGAAGGCAAGTTCTTTGTTGCCAAGAGTGGATCCTTTCTAGAGAAGGAGTTTCTCTCGAAAGAAGTGAGTGGGAGGAAAGTAGAACTTGATGAGGTAATTGTACCTTCTCCCGAATTGGAAAGTGGAACATCAAAGAAACTAGTTCCAGTGATTCCTACACCAATTAGTGAGGAAGCCAATGATGATGATCATGAAACTTCAGATCAAGTTTCTGCTGAACGTCGTAGATCAACCAGAATACGTTCCGCACCAGAGTGGTACGGCAACCCAGTTCTGGAAGTCATGTTACTAGACCATGATGAACCTACGAACTATGAGGAAGCGATGATGAGCCCAGATTCCGCAAAATGGCTTGAGGCCATGAAATCTGAGATAGGATCCATGTATGAGAACAAAGTGTGGACTTTGGTTGACTTGCCCAATGATCGGCAGGCCACCGAAAATAAAAGGATCTTTAAGAGGAAGACCGACGCAGACGGTAATGTTACTGTTTACAAAGCTCGACTTGTTGCGAAAGTGTTTCGACAAGTTCAATGAGTTGACTACGATGAGACTTTCTCAACCGTAGCGATGCTTAAGTCTGTCCGAATCATGTTAGCAATTGCCGCATTTTATGAAATCTGGCAAATGGATAACAAAACTGCATTCTTTAATGGATTTATTAAAGAAGACTTGCATATGATGCAACCAGAAGGTTTTGTCAATCCTAAAGGTGCTAACAAAATGTGCAAGCTCCAGCGATCCATCTATGGACTGGTGCAAGCATCTCGGAGTTGGAATATACGCTTTGATAAGTTGATCAAAGCATATAGATTTATACAGACTTGCGGTGAAGCCTGTATTTACAAGAAGTGAGTGGGAGCACTACAACCTTTCTGATAAGTATATGTGAATGACATATTGTCGATCGGAAATGATGTAGAATTTTCTGAAAAGCATAAAGGAGTGTTTGAAAGGAGTTTTTCAAAGAAAGACCTTGGTGAAGCTGCTTACATATTGGGCATCAAGATCTATAGAGATAGATCAAGACGCTTGATAAGACTTTTGATGAGTACATACCTTGATAAGATTTTGAAGTAGTTCAAAATGGATCAGTCAAAGAAGGAGTTCTTGCCTGACTTGTAAGGTGTGAAGTTGAGTAAGACTCAAAGCCAGACCACGGCAGAAAAATATAGAGAGAATGAAAGTCATTCCCTATGCCTCAGCCATAGGTTCTATAAAGTATGCCATGCTGTGTACCAAACATGTTGTGTACCTTGCCATGAGTTATGTCAAGGGGGTACAATAGTGATCCAGGAGTAGATCACTGTACAGCGGTCAAAATTATCCTTAGTAACTGGATGACTAAGGAAATGTTTCTCGATTATGGAGGTGATAAAGAGTTCGTCGTAAAGGGTTACGCCGATGCAAGCTTTGACACTAAATCCAGATGACTCTAAGTATCAATCTGGATGTGTATTGAAAGTGGGAGCAATTAGCTAGAGTTGCTCTGTGCAGAGCATTGTAGACATAGAAATTTGCGAAATACATACGGATCTGAATGTGATAGACCCGTTGACTAAACTTCTCTCACAAGCAAAACATGATCACACCTTATTACTCTTGGGTATTAATCACATAGCGATGTAAACTAGATTATTGACTCTAGTAAACCCTTTGGGTGTTGGTCACATGGCGATGTGAACTATGGGTGTTATTCACATAACGATGTGAACTATCGGTATTAAATCACATGGCGATGTGAGCTAGATTATTGACTCTAGTGCAAGTGGGAGACTGAAGGAAATATGCCCTAGAGGCAATAATAAAGTTGTTATTTATATTTCCTTATATCATGATAAATGTTTATTATTCATGCTAGAATTGTATTAACCGGAAACTTAGTACATGTGTGAATACATAGACAAAACAGAGTGTCCCTAGTATGCCTCTACTAGACTAGCTCATTGATCAAAGATGGTTATGTTTCCTAACCATAGACATGAGTTGTCATTTGATCAACGGGATCACATCATTAGGAGAATGATGTGATGGACTAGACCCATCCGTTAGCATAGCACTATGATCGTTTAGTTTTACTGCTATTGCTTTCTTCATGACTTATACATGTTCCTATGACTATGAGATTATGCAACTCCCGAATACCGTAGGAAAACCTTGTAAGCTATCAAACGTCACAACGTAACTGGCTGATCATAAAGATGCTCTACAGGTGTCTCCGAAAGTATTCGTGGTGTTGGCATAGATCAAGATTAGGATTTGTCACTCCGAGTGTCGGAGAGGTATCTCTGGGCCCTCTCGGTAACACACATCATAATAAGCCTTGCAAGCAAAAGACTAATGAGTTAGTCACGAGATGATTTGTTACGGAACGAGTAAAGAGACTTGCCGGTAACGAGATTGAACTAGGTATAGAGATACCGACGATCGAATCTCGGGCAAGTAACATACCGATGACAAAAGGAACAACGTATGTTGTTATGCGGTTTGACCGATAAAGATCTTCGTAGAATGTGTAGGAGCCAATATGAGCATCCAATTTCCGCTATTGGTTATTGACCGGAGATGAGTCTCGGTCATGTCTACATAGTTCTCGAACCCGTAGGGTCCGCACGCTTAACGTTTGATGACGATCGGGATTATGAGTTTATGAGTTTTGATGTACCGAAGGTAGTTCGGAGTCCCGGATGAGATCACGGACATGACGAGGAGTCTCGGAATGTCCGAGACATAAAGATTGATATATTGGACGACTATATTCGGACACCGGAAGTGTTCCGGAAAAGTTTCGGATTTAACTGGATTGCCGGAGGGGGTTACCGGAACCCCCTACGAGGGAGGATGGTCCATAGTGGGCCTTGAGGAAAGGAGAGAGGCAGCCCATAGAGGCTGGCCGGCGCCCCACCAGGGGATCCTAGTTGGACTAGGATTGGGGGGCGCCACCTCTCCCTCTCTTTCTTTTTCCCTCTTCCTTCTTGGTGGACTCCTACTAGGAATAGGATTGCAATCCTATTCCTAGTAGGATTGCCCTAGCCGCACCATAGGAGGCCGGCCGGCCCTCCCCTCTTGCTCCTTTATATACGGGGGCAGGGGGGCACCCAAAGACACACAAGTTGAATTGTTCCAGCCGTGTGCGGTGCCCCCCTCCACAGAAACACACCTCGGTCATACCGTCGCAGTGCTTAGGCGAAGCCCTGCGCCGGTGAATACATCATATCCGTCACCACGCCGTCGTGCTGACGAAACTCTCCCGTGAAGCTCAACTGGATCAAGAGCTCGTGGGACGTCATCAAGCTGAACGTGTGCTGAACGCGGAGGTGCCGTACGTTCGGTGCTTGATCGGTTGAATCGCGAAGAAGTTCGACTACATCAACCGCGTCACTTGACGCTTCCGCTTCCGGTCTACGAGGGTACGTAGACACACTCTTCCCTCTCATTGCTATGCATCTGGTAGATAGATCTTGCGTGATCGTAGGAAAATTTTAAAATACTACGTTACCCAACAGTTTTATGGGCGTTGTTCCGATCGGGAGTTGCATCTTAAAGGGTCCTTGGCTATGCTGATCCGGGGATTGCAAAACCCTTTTGTAACACGTGCCATAAGCTTTCAGCACGAATATGTCGAAGGAAGCTTCTATCTTGTATTTGTTCTATCTGCTCCTTGTTGTTTTATTTACCTTTTGTTCTCCCAAGTGGCTTCTCTTGAAGATTGTTGTTACTATTAAACTATGGATTACATTCATTCACCTTGTTCGAATGTTCTTATGAAGACTTATGTTGCAATTTCTAGCCGTTGATTCAGCTTATATATTTTTTCTCAATCAATGGCTAATAGTTGTCATCTCATTCAGGATGGCTCCTAAAAGGGTTCCCAACGCTAACCTAGAGGGTGAAGAGGTTCCTGATCGTCCTCCTTCCCCTCCTCCTCCATCTGAGGCCTGGAGAGCAATTATGCAAGCGACGAACCAGAACACCCAGATGCTGATGCAAATGATGCAGAAATTCAAGCAAATCAGGGTGCTCATGGGAACCAAGGCCAAGGCAATTTGTTCAACCAACCTCACTTTGCTACACTCAACCAATTCCTGGCAAACCAACCAAAGGCATTCAGTTACTGTGTGGACCCTCTAGATGCTGAAGACTGGATAACTGATATCAAGAAGCATTTCGAGTGCAGTAACGTCAGGCCCAAGGACTATGTGAAGTTTGCCGCCTTCCAACTCAAGGATCAAGCCGCTGATTGGTGGCAGCAATACAAAGACTCCAGAGAAGGGCATGAAATCTCATGGGTTGACTTCTGCAAGGATTTCCGATCCCATCACATTCCAACAAGTGTCATCGAGGGTATGCGTGAGCAATTCCGCAACCTGAAGCAAGGCTCAATGACTGTTTACCAATATAATGTCAAGTTCCAGAACCTTGCCCGCTATGCCTAGAAAGACATCCCACATGCCAAGAGCAAGATCTATCAGTTCCGTGGTGGTCTGAAGGATGAAGTCCAACTTGCTCTCACCTTGTTCGAGCCTGATGAGTTTGATCAATTCTATAACATGGCACTTAAGCCAGAGGCAGCCTGCTCAAGATGGAAGCTTCCAAAAGGAGAATCAGAGACGCTGTTCACTCCTCCTCTTCTTCCCAAGTGGTCGGAAAGCAATAGAAGTTTTGGCTTCCACCTCCTCCAGTGATCCGACCTCCCAACAACAACAACAAGAATTCTGGTGGCCGTGGTTTCTCCCACCCAACCAACCCAAGCTTCCAGTCAAAGAATCAATTTCAAGCTTCGAAGTCAAGTGCTCCTTATCACCGTCCTCTCTCAGAAGTGGTTTGCAACAAGTGCACTCAGAAGGGTCATTATGCTAACAAGTGCCCCAACCCAAGGCGCCTTCCGCCTCCTCCACCTGTCAGCACTGCTATGGTCAAGCATAATCCAAAGCAAGCAAGAGTGAATCTGATGAATGCAGCTCAAGCAGAGAATTCTTCAGATGTGATACTTGGTAACCTTCCAGTTAACTCTATTCCTGCAAAAGTGTTGTTTGATTCGGGTGCATCATGTTCTTTCATGTCTTATCCATTTGCATCCAAGCACAATGTGAGCACAGTGGCATTACCTCAGAAGTTGCAAGTTACTTCTCCGGCGAAATGAATGACTTCTAGTGTGTATGCTCCGAATGTATCTATTCGCATGGGTGATTACCGCTTTCTGGCTTCTCCAGTTGTTCTCGGCAACTCCAACATTGATCTTATTCTTGGGATGGATTGGCTTTCCCAGCATGATGCTCACATTGATTGTGCAAATAAGGAAGTCAAGATTACTCATTCCGACGAAGACGTGATTATCTTCACCTCTCGAGATAACACAATCAGGCTATTCTCTCTCAATGACAAGGGCGAAATTAATGCCATCTGTCAAATTCCGGTGGTCAATGAATATGAAGATGTTTTCCCTGAAGAGCTTCCAGGCATGCCTCTGCATCGTCAAGTTGAATTCATCATTGAACTCGAGCCCGGTACTGAGCTAGCATGCCGGCGTCCGTACAAGCTCTCCCCTGATGAGTTGAAGGAGCTGAAGAAACAACTCGATGAGCAAGAGCGTATGGGTCTAATCAGGCCTCGCACTTCTCCTTGGGGCTGTAGTGTCTTATTTGTCAAGAAGAAGGATGGCACGAAGCGCCTTTGCGTTGATTACCGGCCATTGAACAAGAAGACAATAAAGAACAAGTATCCGCTCCCCAACATCAATGAATTGTTCGAGCAGCTCAAAGGAGCTAAAGTGTTCTCAAAGCTCGATCTCCGGATGGGTTATCACCAGATCCGTATCCGTGAAGAAGATATTCACAAGACTGCATTCAAAACAAACTACGGCTCCTATGAATACACAGTCATGTCTTTTGGCCTCGCAAATGCTCCACCCACCTTCTCGAGAATGATGCACTACATTTTCAACCCCTACACCAACGAATTTGCGCTCGTCTATCTGGATGACATCTTGGTATTCTCCAAGAATGAAGAGGATCATGAAAAGCACCTCTGTCTGGTTCTTGACAGACTCCGTGAACATAAGTTCTATGCCAAGTTCTCCAAGTGTGAATTCTGGCTCGATAAGGTCTTATATCTGGGCCATATCATCTCTGCCGAGGGTATCTCTGTCAACCCCGAGAAAGTTGAAGCGATTGTCAACTGGGAACCCCCTCAGAACGTCAAGCAACTCCGAAGCTTCCTTGGTCTCGCTAGCTATTGCAGAAGGTTCATTGAGAACTTCTCCAAGATTACCAAGCCTCTCTCCAACTTGCTGCAGAAGAATGTCAAGTACAACTAGTCTCCGGATTGTGATGTGGCATTCAAAACTCCCAAAGAAAAGCTCATCTCTGCTCCAGTTCTTACTCCTCCAGATGAGTCCAAGCCCTACGAAGTATTCTGTGATGCTTCTCTTCAAGGACTTGGTGGTGTGCTAATGCAAGACAAGAAGATTGTGGCATACACTTCTCGTCAATTGAAGCCAAATGAGAAGAACTACCCCACACATGATCTCGAGCTAGCAGTAGTGGTACACGCCTTGATCACGTGGAGACACCTTCTGTTGGGCAGAAAAGTGGACATCTTCACCGATCACAAGAGCTTGAAGTACATCTTCACACAGCCGAACCTGAACCTTCGCCAGACTCGTTGGGTTGAGATGATCCAAGAGTACGATCCAAGCATCGAATACACACCTGGCAAGGCCAATGTCATTGCAGATGCCTTGAGCAGAAAGGCATATTGCAACAGTCTCCTTATCAAGCCGTTTCAGCCTGAGCTTTGTGAAGCATTCAGGAAGCTCAACCTCCAAGTTGTTCCACAAGGCTTTCTTGCAAATCTTCAAGTTGCTCCTACCTTGGAAGATCAGATCCGTGAGGCCCAACTCAGTGATGCTATGGTGCAGAAAGTGAAACATGGTATTGCAAATGGTACTCCCAAATACAAGTGCTATCGCATTGATGAGAAAGACACCTTGTTCTTTGAGGACAGACTTGTGGTTCCCAAGGGTGATCTCAGAAAGCTCATAATGAACGAAGCACATGACTCCCTCCTCTCGATTGATCCTGGAAGTTCCAAGATGTACCAAGACCTCAAGCAATCTTACTGGTGGACTCGCATGAAAAGGGAGATTGCCCAATTCGTGAATGAATGTGATGTCTGCAGAAGAGTGAAGGCAGAGCATCAACGTCCAGCCGGTCTCCTCCAACCTCTTCCGATTCCCGAGTGGAAATTCGACCACATTGAAATGGATTTCGTCACTGGGTTTCCCAAGTCCAAGAAGGGGAATGATTCTATCTTTGTTGTGATTGACAAGCTAACCAAAGTAGCTCACTTCCTCCCAGTCAAAGAATCCATCAATGCAGCTCAGCTGGCAAAGTTGTACACTTCCAGAATTGTGTCGTTACATGGCATTCCTCAAGTTATCTCCTCGGACCGTGGAAGTTTGTTCACATCCAAGTTATGGGACTCCTTTCAGTCAGCCATGGGCACTAAGATCCGTTTCAGCACTGCGTTTCACCCTCAGACTAGTGGTCAAGTCGAAAGAGTGAACCAGATCCTCGAAGACATGCTCAGAGCTTGTGTCATCTCTTTTGGCATGAAGTGGGAAGATTGCCTCCCGTTTGCCGAGTTCTCTTACAACAACAGCTTCCAAGCAAGTGCCGGCAAAGCTCTGTTTGAAATCCTCTATGGCATAAAGTGCCGTACTCCTCTCAACTGGTCCGAGACTGGTGAACGTCAACTTCTTGGCAATGACTTGATCTCAGAAGCCGAAGAGATGTGCAAAGTCATACGTGAGAATCTCAAGGCCGCTCAGTCGCGTCAAAAGAGCTACTATGAAGGCAAGCATCGTGATTTGGCCTTCGACATTGGAGATCATGTCTATCTCCGTGTTTCTCCTATGAAAAGAACCCAAAGATTCGGTATCAAAGGAAAGCTTGCTCCTAGATATGTGGGCCCTTTCAAGATCCTTGGCAAAAGAGGCGATCTAGCCTATCAACTTGAGCTCCCTTCCAACTTTGCAAATGTTCATGATGTGTTTCATGTGTCTCAACTCCGCAAGTGCTTCAAGACACCTGAACGCACTATTCTGTTTGAGGAGATTGATCTTCAACAAGACTTGTCTTACCGTGAGCACCCCGTTGCTATTCTTGAAGAAATCGAGCGCAAGACCCGCAACAAGTCAATCAAGGAAAGTTAAGTGGTCACACCATATCGACCGAGAAGCTACGTGGGAACGAGAAGATCACCTTCGTTCCGAGTATCCTTCCTTCTTCCAGTCCTAGATCTCAGGACGAGATCTTTTCGTAGTAGATGAGAGTTTGTAATGCCCCATATGTAACAATTTCCCAATATGGCAATATATAAACTTTGGCTTCATCAATTCCTTTCCGGGCTCTTCTTTCATTTCGGGTTTCTTCGTTTTGTCGTGTGCGTGTGTGCATTTCATTCATGTCATGTTGTCATGGGCATTGCATTGCATTTTAGTTGTCACTTGCATCCGGTCCCACTCGTCTCTTCCCGTTGTCCGTTTCGAGATCCGACGCTCTCACACGTGCCCGTGGCATCCCCGAGTCCTTCTTTCGTGTGTGGTCGTGTAATGTTTCCGGAATGACGTGAGACTTGTCGTGCGATGTTTTTTTGGTGCGTGTAGGACGCCTGTCAAGTTTCGTCGCGTTTGGAATTCGTTTGGTACTCCAACGATTAACCTAGTGGGCTAAAAGAACCTCTTCTTTGAGGCCCAATATCCCCTCCACAACAGCCCACTAACCCAGCACAACCCTTCCCATCATCTCAGTCGTCGAATTGTGATCGCGTGGCCGAAAACCGCTCCCCATTTGGAGTCTCCTAGCTCCTTGTGCCTATAAAAACGTCCACACCCCTCCATTTTGCGTCCAAACCCTAGCTCTCTCCTACCCGCAGCCGCCGGACACTTCCCCGCCGACCGGACATGTCCGACTAGCCTCTCTGCCGCCACGTGTCACTTCCCCGTTGGGCGAGGCCGCGCCCACTTCCCCGCCGCCGTTCTGGCCCTCGAGCCCGAGGCCGGCCCGCCCCGGGCCGCGCCGGGCCTCTCCGCCCCCGACCGCCTCCGAGCTCGCCTCGCCTTCCCCCGCCGGCGCCGGCCAGCCTCCGCCGCCCGCCCGACGCCGGCTAACCTCCGCCGCCGGCCCGAGTACCTCCCCTGCCGGCCACACCAGCTCCCGCCGGCGCCACCGCGAAGCCCCGCCGCCCCGGCCGCTCCCGCTCGCTGCTCCGGACCCTCGCCGTCGGCGCCCCATCGGGCTGCCCTCGCCGGCGCCTCCAGCGCCCTCGCCCGCCGGGATCGAAGCCACCGCCGGCCCCCGCTGCAGATCCCATCAGGCGAGCGCCCGATCCAGCCACCGGGCCGAAACCCTAGCGGGTCTGGTCCCGCGCCCGCGCCCGATCCTCCCCGTGACTCGATCCGCGAGGTTACCCCTCCCTATTTTTCACTAAGTCTTTTTGAAACTTGTTGTCTGATGGCTTATTGTGATGGCTGTATCTTTTATTATGCTTGTCCAAATTGTGCTTATTATATGTGAAAATGATCGTGGTGATGTGCTCTACACTTTGTTCCATTATGCCATGCTTGTTTGAGTTCATCTAGAGGTCTTAATCTTCGTCACAAGAGTGCTACTTGATATAAAATGCTGCTACTTGTTATTTTCATGCCATGTTTGAGATGTGATAACTTGGTGCATGTTTATCCAAATGAAGCAAATGAGATGTCAAAATGTTCATCATGAGATGCTTTACATGATGGTTGCTGTAGCATGCATGTTGGGATTCATATTGCCATGTTAATCTCTGTTGCAAAAGTGCATGTGGTTGTTAAGTTTTGTAACTTGTTATGAGGTGCTGATTTGAAGAGCTCGTTGCTATTGATGTGTTTGTCCCCTTGTCACATGCCAATATGTTTTAGAATCTCCATCATGTGGTCTTTGCTGTGGTGCAAACCATTTTCCATGATATGCCTTGAGGTGACTTAAACATGCTTGCAAACATGCCATGCCAACATCACTGTTTTAACACTTAGTGAAATTTTGGCTAAGTCTGGAATCTGTCTTATCCTGATGCTATGTTTGCTTGATGCCCTAGGCAAATCCATGTTAGTTTTGGGGTGGCCATTGATCATTCCTTATTGTACATGTTATTGGTTATCCATCCATGCCCTCACTTGCTCATATGGGTTGCTGTAGCTTATTTAATTCTTGCTCCCTAGTTGCTATAAAATATACCTGTCAGGTTTTTAACGTCATGATCAAAATGTTGTAGCTTGTTGCTATTGATCCATGCCTCCTATGGAGTTTCTGCAATGGAGTTGTTTGCTGTAGGATATGTCTACTTAATTTCCATGCTTCTTGTCACCATGTTTGAGTGATGTAGTGTATATATTTCTTGCTCCAAAGTTGCTATGTGGCTGTTAATTTCAGCTTTGCATTGTTTCTTGTTTCGTGTGTATGTGTTGAACCGTTGCTCCGTTTTGAGCGTGCCCTATATGAAACTTGTGTGATTTTGCATGAAGAATCATAATATCATCTTGTTTACATGTTTGGAGTATGTTTGCTTGATGTTTGGGTGCATCTTGCATCGTTGCCATGTTTGTCTTGTTTTCCTCATATCTTCTAGACCGTAGCTCCGATTTAAACAAACTTTATATGAAACTTGACTAGAATTTAGTGTAGATCATCATGGTGCATGTTAACTTGCTGTTTAACAACTTTAACTTAAGGTTTGTTCAGATCTGGACCAATTTCAACTTATGCATATGAGGACTTACCGGATTTGCTTTATGTGGATTCCGGCCTCATTTAAACGGTTGTCTTGTGTTGTTCTTGTGTGCTTCTTACCTTGACATGTATTGCATCATACATGAATCATATGTGCATCATGTTGATTGCGCATTGCACCTTGTTTGATTTCGTGCCTCATTGTGTTCTTGTGTTGAGTAGAGCCGGAAGCCAAGAACGAGAACGAGAACGAGGTTACTGCCGAGGTTGAGTACGAGGAGCCGTCTTACGATCCCACCACGACTCGACAGGCAAGATGACCTGACCCAGATATCATTACTATCTTTGCCTATTGCTAGAAGTCTCGCTCTTTAGCTTATTGCCTCGATGCCCATGTTTGTTTGTCAGGCTCCTATTGTAACCATGAATCTGTCTAACCATCCAACCTAGCAAAACCTTTGTTTGGCTACGTAGGCTTCGCTCAGCCCTCTTATAGCATTGCTAGTTGCAGGAGAAGATGTGAAGATTCTTGCTTCATGTTTAAGTATTTGTTGGGATATCACACTATATAATATGTTAAACTAAATCATCTATATATTGATAATGGGTGGAAGGCTAAACCTCTTGCTTGGTGATTTGTTCCACTCATGCCGCCCTAGGAACCGTATAAACCGGTGTTATGTTCCTTGATTATGCGTCCCTAACACGGTTGGGGTTTATGGGCCCCCCTTGATAAACCGCTTAGCACTAAACCTTTTCCAGCAAGTCCCAACATTGGTACTCCATTTGCCTAACAACTAAAACTTGCATAGGGAGTTATAAACCCTCTTATTAATCAACAACCCGAGCCAGTGCTCCACATGGGTGTTGGTCCAAACTGGGGAGCCTGCGGGGCCACCTTGGGGAAACCCAAGGGCTGGTAAAAACCCGTAGCATCGCCCATCTGGACGTGGCCTGAGACGAGATACGCGCGGCTACTATCAGGGTGTCGGCACGCCGGGAGGATTTGCTGGATTAGTTTTACCTTAGTCGGAATATCTTGAGCACGGGATTCCGAGAATACTCGGGTCTTCCCACCTTGGAGTTGCGACTCCGCAGATCGTGAGCTTGTCATGGGCTAAGTTGGGACACCCCCGCAGGGTTTTGAACTTTCGAAAGCCGTGCCCGCGGTTATGTGGCATATGGGAATTTGTTAATATCCGGTTGTAGAAAACTTGACACCATGTTCAAAACACACTACCAGCGTGAGTAACCGTGACGGTCATTTTCCGAAAATGGGTTCGGGAAGTGAACATGGTGGGGTTATGATTGACGTGCTTAGATAAGATCACTTCGTGATCACTTTGACGCTCGTGGCACTTCTCTTCTCGCTCTATACACGTAAGCTAGTGCTAGTGCAAGCTGCAACCCTTTATCTTTCTTCAGCCTTGTTCCACACCCAAGGCTTAGATAGTTTTGCTACCCGGGAACGGGATTGCTGAGTCCTCTGTGGCTCACAGTTTCTACACAACACCAAATGCAGGTACTATGATGAAGTACTCAGGTGACGACACAGAGCTGTACTGGGAGTTCGACGAAGAATGTAGCCGATACTATGTGCACTATCCCGATGATCAGTAGTGGTTTCTACTAAGGGCGATTTGGACCTTGTGGTTTAATGTATTTGGTATCTTTCATTTGGATCTTTGCCCGTAGTCGGGTTGTGATGTTATTTGGATGATGATTTGCTTATGTAATGTATTATGTGACGTGGCGAGTGTAAGCCAACTATCCTTTTGCATTTCATCCCTATTTTTACATGAGTCGTGCAAAGATACCAAACTTGAGATCATTCTAGAATGGGCTTATACCTTTAAGTCGTGCCTCGACATGTAGGAGGTATAATCCCATCCTGGGCATTACATAAACCTTAGGTCATCCACTTGAGGAAAATTTGCTACTGTCCTACAAACCTCTATACTTGGAGGCACAACAACGTCTACAAGAAGAAGGTTGTGTAGTAGACATTACTCCTATGTCGTCGTCGTCGCCGATCCCACCACCGTCTTTTGTACCAACCGACTTGCATCGATCCGTCAGACCGCCTAGCCCAGCGGAACATATCCGACCGCAACCATGCTCCACCTTGCACCACGACTTCTCACACATCCGTGCATGTCTTGGATGCCATGTGTATGCATGATCCCATATGACGCGCTTGTCCGTGCACCTCCGCAGCATGTCCACGTGTTCCAAGCCTTCTCAACAAATCGACTCCAAAAAACTTTCATGCAACTTGTACATTTTTCCTTGTCTCTATTTTTTTAGCTTCTCTGGGCACTCTGTAGCAGAAACAAAGACCAAATCAGATCCAGTCAAGCTGCCCCTGTACGCACACATGTGACCCTAATCGGTCCTTTTTTTCAACAAACAAATCTCACGTCCTCCAAATCGGACACAGTCAAACTGACTGCCCCTGTACGCACACACATGACCCTAGCCAGTCCTTTTTTTCACAAACAAATCTCATGTCCTCTATAACAGACGCCTGATACCACTTGTTAGAATAAATTCAAGGCATACAGTTGATCATTCGAGGATCAAGCAATCACACGAGCACGACACCGAGATTTGTTAACGAGGTTCAGCGATATGGCTACATCCCCGGGGCTTGACTACGGCCGCTCCTCCCCATGGCACCGTCACAATACTGCACACCGGCCACCCGCACATGCCGCTAGCTCCCCCTTGCGCACCTCAAGGACTTCTGCTTATGCACACCATCAATTTCATGGACTGAAACGATTTCGATCTCAACGCCTCTTCCGATCCAACTGCTTTTCACGACTGTTTCCCACTGTAATGCCCCGGATGTAATACTTTCCCCTTTTGGAGATATATAACTTTGGCTTCATCAGTTCCATTCCGGGTTCTTCGTCTTTTTGGGTTTTCATCGTTTTTTCGTGTGCGTGTGTGCATTCATCCATGTCATGTTGTCATGTGCATTGCATTGCATTTGTGTTGTCGTTTGCATCCGGTCCCACTCGTTCCTTCCCGTTGTCCGTTTCGAGTTCCGACGCTCTCACACGTGCCCGTGGCTTCCCGGAGTCCTTCTTTTGTGTTTGGCCGTGTAACGTTTCCGGTTTGGCGAGAGACTTGTCGTGCAATGTTGTTTTGATACGTGTAACCCGCCTGCCAAGTTTTGTCGCGTTTGGAGTTCGTTTGAGGCTCCAACAGTTATCCTCGTGGGCTAAAAGTACCTCCTCTTTGAGGCCCAAGAAACCCCTCCAACAGCCCACCAACCCAACTCAAACCCTTCCCATCATCTAGGCCGTTCAATTGTGATCTCGTGGCCGAAAACCTCTCCTCTTTTGGACTACCCTAGCTCCTTGTGCCTATATAAACGTCCACCCCCTCCAATTTTGCGTCCAAAACCCTAGTGTTTCCACCGTTGCCGCGCCGTGCTTCCACCGTTGCCGAGCCGTGCTTTCACCCTCGCTGAGCCGAGCTTCCAGCGACCGCCGCTAGTGCTTCCTCCTCGCCGCGCGGGCCCGCTGGGCCGGAGATCAGCCCGCTCCTCCGCCAGATCTGGGCCGAGCTGCGCGCCTCCGTCTTCTTCCTCCCACCGCCGGCCGGACCTCGCCTCCTCACCGCCGCCGCGACCACCGGCCACCCTCCGGTCGCCACCCCTCGCCGACCCCGCCGCCTGTAGCCCGCGCCGCCGCGCCGGCCCCTTCACCAGCTCGCCGGCCGGAGCTCTCTCCGCCGCCACCCCGGCCTCCCGCATCTTCGCCGCCGGCCGCCGTCTACCTTCCCGCCGGCCGGTCGAGGGACCAGCCACCGCTGCTCGGGCCTCGAAGGATCGAAGGATCCAGCGCCTCGATCCAGATCGATGGGGCGAACCCTAGCGGATCTGCCCGTGACCCGCTTCGGATCCGGCGCCCGTTGACCGATCCGCGCCCGTTTGACCCGGCGCCCGACCCGTTTGACCCGCAGCAGGTTGACTCTCGTTTTTTTGGCTAAGTCCCTAGTTGTTTTTCAGTGTCTGATGCATATTTGTGATGAGGATAACTTTTGTTGTGCATGTCCGATTTGTGCATATGATATGTCAAAATGATCGTGGTGACATGTACTATGTTTTGTTCCATTGTGCCATGCATGTTTGAGGTCATCTAGATGTCTTAATCTTCATGAGAAGAGTGCTACTTGTTATAATCTGCTGCTATTAGTTGTTTTCATGCCATGTTTGCAATGTGATAACTTGATGCATGTTTATCCAAATGAAGCAAATGATATGTCCACATGTTCATCATGAGATGCTCTACATGTTGGTTGCTTTAGCTTGCATGATAGAATTCATCTTGCCATGTTTATCTCCTTTGCAAAAGTGCTTGTGGCTGTTAGGTTGTTAAACTTGTTACGAGATGCCTAGTTGAGGAGCTCGTTGCTATTGATGTGGTTGTCCCCTTGTTGCATGCTTATATGTTTTGGACTCCCCATCATGTGTACTTTGCTGTGATGCAAACCACTTGCCATGTTATGCTTTGAGGTGACTTAAACTTGCTCACAAAGATGCCATGATATTACTGCTGTTTTAACACTTAGTGAAATTTCACTAAGTCTGGAATCTGTAATTTCCAGATGCCATGTTTGCTTGTTGTTCTAGGCAAATTCATGCTAGTTTTGGGGTGACTATTGATGATTCCTTGTTGTATATGTTGTTGGCTATCCATTCATGCCCTCACATGCTCATTTGGGTGGATGTAGCATATTTAACTCTTGCTCCCAAGTTGCTATAAAATACTGCTGTCAGGTGTTTGTTGTCATGTTCAAAATGTTGTAGCTTGTTGCTATTGATCCATGCCTCCGATGGAGATGCTCCAATGGAATTGTTTGCTGTAGGATATGTCTACTTTATGTCCATGCTTCTTGTCATGATGTTTGAGTGTTGTAGAGTATATATTTCTTGCTCCGAAGTTGCCATGTGGCTATTAATTTCAGCTTTGCAATGTTTCTTGATTCGGGTGTATCTTTGAGCCCGTTGCTCCGTTTTGAGCAAGTCCTATATGAAACTTGTGTGTTTTTGCATGTAGATTCATAATATCCTCTTGTTAACATGTTTTGAAGTTTTTGCTTGTTGCACATTGTCATGTTCCTTGTGCTGTATCTCTGTGTTTCCTATGTTGTCTTTCTGTGCATCCTTAGTGCATCTTCAGTGCTTCCTTAGTGCATCAGTCCTGCATCATGTGGTTTGCGCATTGCATCTTGTTGATTCCATGCCTCGTGTGTTTTGTGTTGAGTAGAGCCGGAAGACGAGAACGAGTTCGAGAACGAGGTTACTACCGAGGTTGAGAACGAGGAGCTCTCTTACGATCCCATCGACGACCCAACAGGCAAGATGACCTGACCCGATATCATTACTATCTTTGCCTATTGCTAGAAGTCTCGCTCTATAGCTTTTGCCTCGATGCCCATGTTTTCCCTGTCAGCCTCCTATTGTAACCATGAATCTGTCTAACCACCCTACCTATGCAAACCCATGTTTGGCTAAGTAAGCTTCACTCAGCCCCTCTTATAGCATTGCTAGTTGCAGGAGAAGATTGAAGTTTCTTGCTTCTTGTTGAAGCTTGTTGGGATATCACACCATATTTAACTCTTAATAAAATCATCTATATATTGGTAATGGGTGGAAGGCTAAGCCTTTTGCTTGGTGTTTTGTTCCACTCATGCCGCCCTAGGAACCGTATAAACCGGTGTTATGTTCCTTGATTATGCGTTCCTCACACGGTTGGGGTTATGGGACCCCCTCGATAAACCGCTAAGTGCTAAGTCTTTTCCAGCAAGTCCCAACATTGGTACTATTTGCCTAAACAACTAAAACTTGCCGAGGGAGTAATTAACCCGAGGATTAATTAATCAACCCCCTTGGGCCAGTGCTCGATCTGAGTGTTGGTCCAAACTAGAGCCACTTGCGGTGCCACCCAGTTCGCTGGGGTCTTCGGTATCTGTACGTACTGCTCATCCGGTCGTGGCCTGAGACTAGATACGCGCGGCTACTGTCAGGGTGTCGGCACGCCGGGAGGATTTGCTGGATTAGTCTTACCTTAGTCGGAGTATCTTGAGCACGGGATTCCGAGGATACTCGGGCCTTCCCACCTTGGAGTTGCGACTCCGCGGATCGTGGGCTTGTCATGGGCCAAGTTGGAACACCCCTGCAGGGTTATGAACTTTTGAAAGCCGTGCCCGCGGTTATGTGGCAGATGGGAATTTGTTAATATCCGGTTGTTGAAAACTTGACACCATGTTCAGAATACACTACCAGCGTGAGTACCGTGACGGTCATTTTCCGAAAGGGGTTCGGGAAGTGAACACGGTGGGGTTATGTTTGACTTGCTTAGTTAGGATCACTTCGTGATCATCTTTCATCCGAGGCACTGCTCTTCTCGCTCTCTTTTGCGTAAGTTAGTGCTAGTGCTGCTGCAACCTCTTATTCTTTCTTCAGCCTTGTTCCACACCCAAGGCTTGGATAGTTGTGTTACCCGGGAACGGGATTGCTGAGTCCTCTGTGGCTCACAGATTCTACACCACACCAGATGCAGGTACTCAGGCGATCTATTCAAGTGACGGCACCGAACTGTACTGGGAGTACGACGAGGACCGTAGCCGTTACTATGTGCACTATCCCGACGATCAGTAGAGGTTTCTACTAGGGGCGATTCAGACCTGTGGTTTTATGTATGTTTGGTATCTTTCATTTGGATCTTCACCCACAGACGGGTTGTGATGTATTGAATGATGTTTGGATATGTAATGAATTGTGTGATGTGGCGAGTGTAAGCCAACTATCTTTTCGCTTTCATCCCTATTTTTACATGAGATGTGCAAAGATACCAAACTTGAGATCATTCCAGAATGGGCTTATACCTTTAAGTCGTGCCTCGACACGTAGGAGGTATAGTCCCATCCTGGGCATTACAAGTTGGTATTCAGAGCCTTCTCTGACCTAGAAGCCCCCACTGATTGATCAAATCGTTGACGGTTGAGTCTAGGCACACACTTAAAATGTTTTGAGTCCTATATTTATATCGGAGAGTAGGATTTCTTTTGCTCCTCATCTCTTTTCACTCTGGTGAGGACTCCTGACGATTACTCTTGCCTCTTCTACTCTCAAAAATTGCACCAATTTTTTTTAGGAATCTCGCGAGTATTGTTTGGATTGTTCCGATGTCTTTGTGACGAGAACATTGTTCTCGATGCCTCCTATCATTAGGGGTTGTGGCAGTGTCCCGGGGAGTTGAGCTCCGAGGTGTTGTCGTCACAAACATATCGTGGCAGTTCTAGAATACTTAAGACGGCCGACATCGAAAACTCTCCTATGCGGTTAGTGGCAAGATAACCCCGACATCACCCAGTACTGGGGAGGTAGTACGGGAGTATTGCCATAGCTTGTATAGTAGATGCGTTCCGAAGGTCCGAGGTAGACGGTTTCCGAAAATAACTGGTTATGTGTTGAAGGATGGATATAGCTGGATGTAGGATTAGAGTTGAGTGCGCGATGCTTCCCCTGTATCCCCAACACCTGATTGTATAACTGGAAACTTTCGGAAATTAATAGGTGGGTTCATCTAGTAGCTCGTAGGCATTCTTCCAACGAATGCAGGTTATGGAGTTCGGGGTTCTACATTGAGTGAAGTAGTTTTATGGCCGCTGTTCCGATCGGGAGTTGCATCTTAAAGGGTCCTTGGCTATGCTGATCCGGGGATTGCAAAACCCTTTCGTAACACGTTCCATAAGCTTTCAGCACAAAGATGTCGAACAAAGCTCCTATCTTGTATTTGTTCTATCTGCACCTTGTTGTTTTATTTACCGTTTATCTCCCAAGTGGCTTCTCGTGAAGATTGTTGTTATCATTAAACTGAGAATGTCATTCGTTCCTCTTGTTCGAATGATTCTTGTGAAGACTATGTTGCTATTCTAGCCGTTGTTTCAGCTTATATCTTCTTTCAATCAAATGTATAATGGTGGTCATCTCTTTCAGGATGGCTCCTAAAAGGGTTCCCAACGCTAACCCAAAGGGTGAAGAGGTTCCTGATCGTCCTCCTTCCCCTCCTCCTCCGTCTGAGGCCAGGAGAGCAATTATGCAAACTACGAATCAGAACACCCAGATGCTTATGCAGATGATGCAGCATATGCAAGCAAATCAAGCAAATCAGGGTGCTCATGGGAACCAAGGCAATTTGTTCAACCAACAGCACTTTGCTACGCTCAACCAGTTCTTGGCTAATCAACCAAAGGCTTTCAGTTACTGCGTGGACCCTCTCGATGCTGAAGACTGGATAACGGATATCAAGAAGCATTTTGAGTGCAGTAACGTCAGGCCCGAGGACTATGTGAAGTTTGCAGCGTTCCAACTCAAGGACCAAGCAGCTGATTGGTGGCAGCAGTACAAAGAATCCAGAGCAGGGCGTGAAATCTCCTAGGATGATTTCTGCAAGGACTTTCGCTCTCACCACATTCCAACAAGTGTCATCGAGGGTATGCGTGAGCAATTCCGCAACCTGAAGCAAGGCTCTATGTCTGTCTACCAATATAATGTCAAGTTCCAGAACCTTGCCCGCTATGCCAAGCAAGACATTCCAGATGCCAAGAGCAAGATCTATCAGTTCCGTGGTGGTCTGAAGGATGAACTCCAACTTGCTCTCACCTTGTTCGAGCCTGATGAGTTTGAAAAATTCTATAACATGGCACTTAAGCAAGAGGCAGCCCAGCTCAAGATGGAAGCTTCCAAAAAGAGGATCAGAGACGCTGTTCACTCCTCCTCATCTTCTCAAGTGGTCGCGAAGCAACAGAAGTTTTGGCTTCCACCTCCTCCAGTGATCCGAGCTCCCTACGAAAACAACAACAAGAACTCTGGTGGTCGTGGTTTCTCCCACCCACCCAACACAAGAAACCAGTCAAAGAATCAGTCTCAAGCTTCCAAGTCAAGTGCTCCTCATTTCCGTCCTCTCTCAGAAGTGGTTTGTAACAAGTGTGGCCAGAAGGGTCATTATGCCAACAAGTGCCCCAACCCAAGGTGCCTTCCGCCTCCTCCACCTGTCAGCACTGCTATTGTCAAGCACAATCCAAAGGTTGCAAGAGTGAATCTGATGAATGCAGCTCAAGCAGAGAATTCTTCAGATGTGATACTTGGTAATCTTCCAGTTAACTCTATTCCTGCAAAAGTATTGTTTGATTCGGGGGCATCACTTTCTTTCATTTCAGGACCTTTTGTTGCCAAGCATGATTTCGTCACTCAAGTGTTGCCAAAGCCTTTGAGCATTATTTCTCCTGGATTGCAAATGTCTTCTCGGGTGCATGTTCCGGATGTATCTATTCGCATGGGTGATTACCGCTTTCTGGCTAATCCGGTTGTTGTCGGCAACTCCGACATTGACCTCATCCTCGGGGTGGATTGGCTTTCTCAGCATGATGCTCACATTGATTGTGCGAATAAGGAAGTCAAGCTTACTCATTCCGACGAAGACGTGATTATCTTCGCCTCTCGGGATAACACAATCAGGCTTTTCTCTCTCAATGACAAGGGCGAGATTAATGCCATCTCTCAAATTCTGGTGGTTAACGAATACGAAGACGTTTTTCCTGAAGAGCTTCCAGGCATGCCTCCACATCGTCAAGTGGAATTCGTCATTGAACTCGAGCCTGGTACTGAGCCAGCATGCCGGCGTCCGTACAAGCTCTCCCCAGAAGAGTTCAAGGAGTTGAAGAAACAGCTTGATGAACAGGAGCGTATGGGTCTGATCAGACCTAGTACGTCTCCTTGGGGCTGTGGTGTCTTATTTGTCAAGAAGAAGGATGGCACGGAGCGCCTTTGCGTTGATTACCGGCCATTGAACAAGAAGACAATAAAGAACAAGTATCCGCTCCCCAACATCAATGAATTGTTCGAGCAGCTCAAAGGAGCTAAAGTGTTCTCAACGCTCGATCTTCGAATGGGCTATCACCAAATTCGCATTCGTGAAGAAGATATCCACAAGACTGCCTTCAGAACGAGCTACGGCTCCTATGAGTATATAGTCATGTCTTTTGGCCTCGCTAATGCTCCACCTACCTTCTCGAGAATGATGCACTACATTTTCAACCCCTACACCAACGAGTTTGTGCTTGTGTATCTGGATGACATCTTGGTATTCTCCAAGAATGAAGAGGATCACGAAAAGCACCTCCGTCTGGTTCTCGACAAACTCCGTGAACATAAGTTCTATGCTAAGTTCTCCAAGTGCGAGTTCTGGCTCGATAAGGTCTTGTATCTGGGCCATATCATCTCCGCTGACGGTATTGCTGTGAACCCCGAGAAAGTTGAAGCGATTGTCAACTGGGAACCTCCTCAGAACGTCTAGCAACTCCGAAGCTTTCTTGGTCTTGCTAGCTATTGCAGAAGGTTCGTTGAGAACTTCTTCAAGATTGCCAAGCCTCTCTCCAACTTGCTGCAGAAGAATGTCAAGTACAACTGGTCTCCGGATTGTGATGTGGCATTCAAAACTCTCAAAGAAAAGCTCATCTCTGCTCCAGTTCTTACTCCTCCAGATGAGTCCAAGCCCTACGAAGTATTATGTGATGCTTCTCTTCAAGGACTTGGTGGTGTGCTAATGCAGGACAAGAAGATTGTGGCATACACTTCTCGTCAACTGAAGCCAAGTGAGAAGAACTACCCTACACATGATCTCGAACTAGCAGCTGTGGTACATGCTTTGATTACGTGGAGACACCTTCTGTTGGGCAGAAAAGTCGACATCTTCACCGATCACAAGAGCTTGAAGTACATCTTCACACAGCTGAATATGAACCTCCGCCAGACTCGTTGGGTCGAAATGATCCAAGAGTATGATCCAAGCATCAAATACACACCTGGCAAGGCAAATGTCATTGCAGATGCTTTGAGCAGAAAGGCATATTGCAACAGTCTCCTTATCAAGCCGTTCCAGCCTGAGCTTTGTGAAGCTTTCAGGAAGCTCAACCTCCAAGTTGTTCCGCAAGGCTTTCTTGCAAATCTTAAAGTTGCTCCTACCTTGGAAGATCAGATCCGTGAGGCCCAACTCAGTAATGCTATGGTGCAGAAAGTGAAACATGGTATTGCAAAGGGTACTCCCAAATACAAGTGCTATCGCGTTGATGAGAGAGATACCTTGTTCTTTGAGGACAAACTTGTGATTCCCAAAGGTGATCTCAGGAAGCTCATAATGGACGAAGCACATGATTCCCTCCTTTCGATTCATCCTGGTAGTTCCAAGATGTACCAAGACCTCAAGCAATCTTATTGGTGGACTCGCATGAAAAGGGAGATTGCCCAATTCGTGAATGAATGTGATGTATGCAGAAGAGTGAAGGCAGAGCATCAACATCCAGTCGGTCTTCTCCAACCTCTTCCTATTCCCGAGAGGAAATTCGACCACATTGAAATGGATTTCGTCACTGGCTTTCCTAAGTCCAGGAAAGGGAATGATTCTATCTTTGTGGTGATTGACAAGCTTACCAAAGTGGCTCACTTCCTTCCAGTCAAAGAATCCATCAATGCAGCTCAACTGGCAGAGTTGTACACTTCCAGAATTGTGTCCATACATGGCATTCCTCAAGTTATCTCCTCAGACCGTGGAAGTTTGTTCACTTCCAAGTTCTGGGACTCTTTTCAGTCTGCCATGGGCACTAAGATCCATTTCAGCACTGCATTTCACCCTCAGACTAGTGGTCAAGTCGAAAGAGTGAATCGCATTCTAGATGACATGCTCAGAGCCTGTGTCATATCTTTTGGCATGAAATGGGAAGATTGCCTTCCATTTGCTGAGTTCTCTTACAACAACAGCTTCCAAGCAAGTGCCGACAAAGCTCCGTTTGAAATCCTCTATGGCAGAAAGTGCCGTATCCCTCTGAACTGGTCCGAGACTGGTGAACGACAACTTCTTGGCAATGACTTGATCTCAGAAGCCGAAGAAAATGTGCAAAGTCATACGTGAAAATCTCAAGGCCGCTCAGTCGCGTCAGAAGAGCTACTATGACGGCAATCATCGTGATTTGGCATTCAACATTGGGGATCATGTCTATCTCCATGTTTCTCCTATGAAAGGCACCCAAAGATACGGTATCAAAGGAAAGCTTGCTCCTAGATACGTGGGCCCTTTCAAGATCCTTGACAAAAGAGGCGATCTAGCCTATCAACTTGAGCTCCCTTCCAACTTCGCTAATGTTCATGATGTGTTTCACGTGTCTAAACTCCGCAAGTGCTTCAAGACACCTGAACGCACCATTCCGTTTGAGGAGATTGATCTTCAACAAGACTTGTCTTACCGAGAGCATCCCGTTGCTATTCTCGAAGAAACCGAGTGCAAGACCCGCAACAAGTCAATCAAATTCTTGAAAGTCAAGTGGTCACACCATACTGACCGAGAAGCTACGTGGGAACGAGAAGATCACCTTCGTTCCGAGTACCCTTCCTTCTTCCAGTCCTAGATCTCGGGACGAGATCTTTTCGTAGTAGAGGAGAGTTTGTAATGCCCCGGATGTAATACTTTCCCTTTCTGGAGATATATAACTTTGGCTTCATCAGTTCCATTCCGGGTTCTTCGTCTTTTCAGATTTTCGTCGTTTTGTCGTGTGCGTGTGTGCATTCATCCATGTCATGTTGTCATGTGCATTGCATTGCATTTGTGTTGTCGTTTGCATCCGGTCCCACTCGTTCCTTCCCGTTGTCCGTTTCGAGTTCCGACGCTCTCACATGTGCCCGTGGCTTCCCGGAGTCCTTCTTTTGTGTTTGGCCGTGTAACGTTTCCGGTTTGGCGAGAGACTTGTCGTGCGATGTTGTTTTGATACGTGTAACCCGCTTGTCAAGTTTTGTCGCGTTTGGAGTTCGTTTGAGGCTCCAACAGTTATCCTCGTGGGCTAAAAGTACCTCCTCTTTGAGGCCCAAGAAACCCCTCCAACAGCCCACCAACCCAACTCAAACCCTTCCCATCATCTAGGCCGTTCAATTGTGATCTCGTGGCCGAAAACCTCTCCTCTTTTGGACTACCCTAGCTCCTTGTGCCTATATAAACGTCCACCCCCTCCAATTTGCGTCCAAAACCCTAGTGTTTTCACCGTTGCCGCGCCGTGCTTCCACCGTTGCCGAGTCGTGCTTCCACCCTCGCCGAGCCGAGCTTCCAGCGACCGCCGCGAGTGCTTCCTCCTCGCCGCGCGGGCCCGCTGGGCCCGAGATCGGCCCGCTCCTCCGCCAGATCTGGGCTGAGCCGCGCACCTCCGTCTTCTTCCTCCCGCCGCCGGCCCGACCTCGCCTACTCACCGCTGCCGCGACCTCTGGCCACCCTCCGGTCGCCACCCCTCGCCGACCCCGCCGCCTGTAGCCCGCGCCGCCGCGCCGGCCCCTTCACCAGCTCGCCGGCCGGAGCTCTCTCCGCCGCCGCCCCGGCCTCCGGCATCTTCGCCGCCGGCCGCCGTCTGCCTTCCCGCCGGCCGGTCGAGGGAGCAGCCGCCGCTGCTCGGGCCTCGAAGGATCGAAGGATCCAGCGCCTCGATCCAGATCGATGGGGCGAACCCTAGCGGATCTACCCGTGACCCGCTTCGGATCCGGCGCCCGTTGACCGATCCGCTCCCGTTTGACCCGGCGCCCGACCCGTTTGACCCGCAGCAGGTTGACTCTCGTTTTTTTTTTGGCTAAGTCCCTAGTTGTTTTTCAGTGTCTGATGCATATTTGTGATGAGGATAACTTTTGTTGTGCATGTTCGATTTGTGCATATGATATGTCAAAATGATCGTGGTGACATGTACTATGTTTTGTTCCATTGTTCCATGCATGTTTGAGGTCATCTAGATGTCTTAATCTTCATGAGAAGAGTGCTACTTGTTATAATCTGCTGCTATTAGTTGTTTTCATGCCATGTTTGCAATGTGATAACTTGATGCATGTTTATCCAAATGAAGCAAATGATATGTCCACATGTTCATCATGAGATGCTCTACATGTTGGTTGCTTTAGCTTGCATGATAGAATTCATCTTGCCATGTTTATCTCCTTTGCAAAAGTGCTTGTGGCTGTTAGGTTGCTAAACTTGTTACGAGATGCCTAGTTGACGAGCCCGTTGCTATTGATGTGGTTGTCCCCTTGTTGCATGCATATATGTTTTGGATTCCCCATCATGTGTACTTTGCTGTGGTGCAAACCACTTGCCATGTTATGCTTTGAGGTGACTTAAACTTGCTCACAAAGATGACATGATATTACTGCTGTTTTAACACTTAGTGAAATTTCACTAAGTCTGGAATCTGTAATTTCCAGATGCCATGTTTGCTTGTTGTCCTAGGCAAATCCATGCTAGTTTTGGGGTGACTATTGATGATTCCATGTTGTATATGTTGTTGGCTATCCATTCATGCCCTCACATGCTCATTTGGGTGGCTGTAGCATATTTAGCTCTTGCTCCCAAGTTGCTATAAAATACTGCTGTCAGGTTTTTGTTGTCATGTTCAAAATGTTGTAGCTTGTTGCTATTGATCCATGCCTCCGATGGAGATACTCCAATGGAATTGTTTGCTGTAGGATATGTCTACTTTATGTCCATGCTTTTTGTCATGATGTTTGAGTGCTGTAGAGTATATATTTCTTGCTCCGAAGTTGCTATGTGGCTGTTAATTTCAGCTTTGCAATGTTTCTTGATTCGGGTGTATCTTTGAGCCCGTTGCTCCGTTTTGAGAAACTCCTATATGAAACTTGTGTGTTTTTGCATGTAGATTCATAATATCCTCTTGTTAACATGTTTTGAAGTTTCTTGCTTGTTGCACATTGTCATGTTCCTTGTGTTGTATCTCTGTGTTTCCTATGTTGTCTTTCTGTGCATCCTTAGTGCATCTTTAGTGCTTCCTTAGTGCATCAGTCATGCATCCTGTGGTTTGCGCATTACATCTTGTTGATTCCGTGCCTCGTGTGTTTTGTGTTGAGTAGAGCCGGAAGCCGAGAACGAGGTTACTACCGAGGTTGAGAACAAGGAGCTCTCTTACGATCCCATCGACGAACCAACAGGCAAGATGACCTGACCCGGATATCATTACTATCTTTGCATATTGCTAGAAGTCTCGCTCTATAGCTTTTGCCTCGATGCCCATGTTTTCCTTGTCAGCCTCCTATTGTAACCATGAATCTGTCTAACCACCCTACCTATGCAAACCCATGTTTGGCTAAGTAAGCTTCGCTCAGCCCCTCTTATAGCATTGCTAGTTGAAGGAGAAGATTGAAGTTTCTTGCTTCTTGTTGAAGCTTGTTGGGATATCACACTATATTTAACTCTTAATAAAATCATCTATATATTGGTAATGGGTGGAAGGCTAAGCCTTTTGCTTGGTATTTTGTTCCACTCATGCCGCCCTAGGAACCGTATAAACCGGTGTTATGTTCCTTGATTGTGTGTTCCTCACACGGTTGGGGTTATGGGACCCCCTCGATAAACCGCTAAGTGCTAAGTCTTTTCCAGCAAGTCCCAACATTGGTACTATTTGCCTAAACAACTAAAACTTGCCGAGTGAGTAATTAACCCGAGGATTAATTAATCAACCCCCCTGGGCCAGTGCTCGATTTGAGTGTTGGTCCAAACTAGAGCCACTTGCGGTGCCACCCAGTTCGCTGGGGTCTTCGGTATCTGTACGTATTGCTCATTCGGTCGTGGCCTGAGACTAGATACGCGCGGCTACTGTCCGGGTGTCGGCACGCCGGGAGGATTTGCTGGATTTGTCTTACCTTAGTCGAAGTATCTTGAGCACGGGATTCCGAGAATACTCGGGCCTTCCCACCTTGGAGTTGTGACTCCGCGGATCGTGGGCTTGTCATGGGCCAAGTTGGAACACCCTTGCAGGGTTATGAACTTTCGAAAGCCGTGCCCGCGGTTATGTGGCAGATGGGAATTTGTTAATATCCGGTTGTAGAAAACTTGACACCATGTTCAGAATACACTACCAGCGTGAGTACCGTGACGGTCATTTTCCGAAAGGGGTTCAAGAAGTGAACACGGTGGGGTTATGTTTGACTTGCTTAGTTAGGATCACTTCGTGATCATCTTTCGTCCGAGGCACTTCTCTTCTCGCTCTCTTTTGCGTAAGTTAGTGCTAGTGCTGCTGCAACTTTTTATTCTCTCTTCAGCCTTGTTCCACACCCAAGGCTTGGATAGTTGTGTTACCCGGGAACGGGATTGCTGAGTCCTCTGTGGCTCACAGATTCTACCACACTAGATGCAGGTACTCAGGCGATCTATTCAAGTGACGGCACCGAACTGTACTGGGAGTACGACGAGGACCGTAGCCGTTACTATGTGCACTATCCCGACGATCAGTAGAGGTTTCTACTAGGGGCGATTCAGACCTGTGGTTTTATGTATGTTTGGTATCTTTTATTTGGATCTTCACCCGTAGACGGGTTGTGATGTTTTGAATGATGTTTGGATATGTAATGAATTGTGTGGGCGAATGTAAGCCAACTATTTTTTCGCTTTCATCCCTATTTTTACATGAGATGTGTAAAGATACCAAACTTGAGATCATTCCAGAATGGGCTTATACCTTTAAGTCGTGCCTCGACACGTAGGAGGTATAGTCCCATCCTGGGCATTACACCCACGGCTACCGATCTCGCCGATACACACCGCCCGCAACTCTTCGATTCCGCTGATGTTCACGATCCAATCCGATTGATTAATATGTATCATGATTATCCATACCTCTAGATCAACAAACATGCGCTCTAACCAACCTAGCTCTGATACCACTTGTTAGAATAAGTTCGAGGCATACCATCGATCATCTGATGATCAAGCAATCACACGAGCACGACACCAAGATTTGTTAACGAGGTTCACTGATATGACTACATCACCGGGCCTTGACTATGGGCGCTCCTCCCCATGACACCGCTACAATACCGCACCAGGTCGCCCTGGACGCCGGCACATGGCGTCGGCTTTCTCTGCGTTCCTGTGCTATTATGTTGGCATAGGTTACATCGTGTGTCTACCCTCGCTATATAAGAGAGGTCTAGGATACAAGTGTTCTACTAGGACAAGATTCCATATCCTATCTAAACACAATACTAATCTGAGTCCAACCGTAACCTACGTTGTACACAATATTTGACACAACTCTAACAGTTAATCTACGAGATTGCACCAAAATTGCCTTAAGTTGATGTCCCTTTTCTGTCTTTCTGTATATGATCTGTATATATCACGTCTAGATGTGAGATAATATCTCACATCTAACTCACTCACTGAATTTTTTTTAAGTCTCTTATGAATTTTAAGAGTGAGTGAGTGAGTTAGATGTGAGATAATATCTTACATCAATGTGAAATAGCAAACCCGTTCTGTGTTATAGACGACACATTTGATGGGATCATCAGAGTTAGACCACGTGGACGTGGTGGAAGGGTGGATCACCTACACTGCTGCTTCCTGAAGTTTCTTCCGGACAGCATTTTGTTGAGCATGACCCTGAGCCTTCTTGACCCAGCGCCGGGCTTGATGGCTCCCTTCCGGCTGCTGGGTTCCCAGGGGTTACCCGCCGAGCACAGCCCCACCTCCCCCTCCGAGCACCACCCGCCGTAGCTGAAGAACTGCCCGCCGTGCCTAGCAGCAGAGCCAGAGGCAGCGTGATCGCGGGGCGGCGGTCGGCGCTTGAGGATCTCCCTGTCGATCCTGTCGAGCACGAGGTCGCCGTCCCTGAACTTGCGGGCGAAGGCGGCGCTGCTGAGCACCATCCGGCGGTAGTCCTTGGGGCCGAGGTAGAGCGGGTGCTGCTTGGGCGGGGTGTCCCACCGGATGAAGTGCAGGTCGCTGTTGACGGTGGCGTTCCGGAACTCGCGAGAGTTGCAGGCCACCGTCTGGAAGTAGAACTCCGGCGAGGAGACGAGGTTGGCGTGGTAGAGCAGCAGCGTCCGCGCCAGGTTGTCCCACCCCACCACGCAGTATTCCGCGAAGCGCCGCGACAGCATCGTCCACGCCGACCCTGCACATGCACATGCGTGCCTCCATCAATCACTAGTTGTTTTTATACAAGAATTTGACACTGAAATATTCTGGTTTTCGTGATGCCGTCGCCGTCGAGGAGTACAATTTCTAGACAAAAATTGCCTGCCCGCACCATTGAATGCCGTTTCTTGGAAGCAATCGACCAACAAAGCAAAAGGCATTTGCTTCGCCAGCACATTCGTTCGCGGCTCGCTGTGCTGCCTGAATGGGTCTACCAAGAGCACACAAAATAGCATCTTGGCTGATTCAGATATGTCTGCAAATGCACGCAGCACACAAGCTCCTGCTCGATCCGTGACCAGATCGATATGGGGTTGTTTGGTTTGCGCCCGCGTCGGCCTTGCCAATCCTGGGCTTGCCAAATAATTTGGCTACGATTGAACTAATGCTGATGTGAGATACGAGCGTACCAATTTTTTGGTCACCAACCAAATGAGCACCAAAGCTGGTCAACTACCAAATTTTTGGGGCAAATTTGACTTTTTTGACCTGTTGGCGTAATCAATTCACGGAATGAACTATCTACGAAACTATTTCACAGCCATGACCTTTTTGTGTAGCGCCTGCCTCAGAGACGCTGCACCCTACCGTGCAGCGCCTGGCACAGAGGCGTTGCACGCCTGTCTATCGTGGCAGCCTCCTGTGCAGCGCCTGCCTCAGAGCGTGCAACGCCCCTGAGCCAGGCGCTGCACAGTGGGTGCAGCGTATCTGAGGCAGACGCTACACAAAAAGGTCATGACTGTAAAATAGTTTCGCAGATAGTTCATTCCGTGAATTGATTACGCAAACAGGTCAAAATTGTCAAATTTGCCAATTTTTGACATGGCGGCTCGAGGCAATGATCCAAACGGCCCCTATGTTCTTTTTATGCCAATTTCGTCCGTGGATACTACTCTAGGTCAGTAGCACTCGTGACGTAGCATTTGCTTAGACGACCAATTCAAGTCTCGGAGCCAAACAACCAGGCGCTACATGACATCGCCATCACATGGACACCTCAATATAATAATGGTACGGGCCCGTACCTATCATCAACCATTGACCAAAAGCGCTATGCTTATCATGGACACGCAAACTACTAGTATTTCCTCCGTAAACTAATATAAAAGCGTCTCCGTAAACTAATATAAAAACGTTTAGATAACTACTTAATTTACGGAGGGAGTAGATCAAAAGAAGGTAAGTCGATCCTCTAACATTGAGAAGAAAAGAAAAGTTAGAGCAGCTACATCACCCTAACATCCCTTCTTTCGATTCATATGATTATGGCTAAAGTGATTTAAATTAATTTGCTAATTGATGATCTGCCGGTATATTTATAGTAATTAAATACAAACAAATTGATGGCGAAATAAAATTAATTTAAAATTATTTTTATCTACAGTAAACAACGTGTTAACTACCTACAAACAGTCTTTAACTTTCCTTTTACTTCATTTTACACTAGACTAGCATTGTAATTGTAGCACCGTGACTTTCCTTCCGTATGTTAGAGGATCCGGCCCTAAAAAGAGCATTTCTTGCAGGCTGGCGAAATGTTTAGGTGCTGAGATCAACGGCGCGGTGGAATGGAATGTTACCGGTGAAGAGCTTGAAGGCGGTGGGAAGTCCCCGGCGGTTGGTGGTGATGTTGGGCGACGGGCGGAGGAGCTCCGACCGGTCGGCCTCATACAGCGCCGTGTCCAGGATCACCGGCCGCGCCCGCTTCTTTCTGCAGAGCTACCGCGTTTCAAATTCGATTCAATACTCTGATTAACACTCTTAAGAAGAACCTGGTTAGTAAGTTCTTACATCTTCCAGCCCAGGTGGCTGGTGTGCTGTATGAAGTTGAGATCCCTCGGCAGCCGCGAGAACGCCTCCATCAAATCTGCAAATCACCCACACAAACCAAATCCAAACTCAGAATTCACACATAGGAGTAGTAGCATAATCGCAGTCGCAGTGCAGATTAATTCGTCGTGCGGATACGGACCGTCCTGGGTGACGAGCGGATAGTCGGAGGCGCTGAGGTTGACGAACCAGTCCCAGCGGCGGCCGACGCGGAGGAGCACCGCCATGGCCTGGAGAGTGGTGGACAGCATGGTCGGCCCGCGGTAGGTGACGAGGTTGGGCTTCCCCACGATCCACACGTTCCCAACGCGCCCGTACACGGGCTGCCCGGCCACCAGCTCAGCCAACCGTCGGTGCTCCTCGGCAGGGGCCTCGCGGTCCAGGTGCAGCAGGTAGCTGTTGGCCGGGTGGTACAGCGCCGCCAACAGCCTCGCCGCTCGCTCCGCGTCCCCCGTCGACGCAGAGATGAGGTACGCGAACGACACCGGGTAGCCGCCGCCGTCCTTGGTCACCACGAGGAACGGCCACTCCTTGGCGGACGATGGGCCGAGCCTGCCGCTGGTGAGGAGGAGCGAAGGGAGAAAGAGGATGGAGACGACGAGGAGCGCCGTGAAGACGGCGGAGATCGCCACCTCCCTGCCGCCGCTCATCGCCAGCCCCCGAATCCTCATAGACGCGCGCGCATCGGCTATGAATTCCTCTTCTTGCGCCTTGCTTCTATTGTGAAAAGTACAGAAAGACAGCGGACGCTGAGATCTACTACTCCTTTTCTTTGGGTTACGGGGAAAAGGTGAACAGTGACCGGCGGGAGACAACTCGAGCTTGCCCCGTGTTAGAGTTGGAGGAGACTAGAGACGTAGCTCAGCTGGAACTGGAAGTGGCTCGTGGTAGAGAGCGTGGGGGGATCGGGTTGGAGGGGAGGTCGTTGTCGGCAGGATGACAAGATGCTGCCTGAGTGGTCAGTGGTGTTTGAGTGGTTAGATTGGAAAGCAGTGGCGATTTCAGGAAGAAACTGAAGGGTGGGCTCAAAGTTAACGGCAAGAAGACTAACATCATTTTGAAGAGAGAAAAACATTATCTTCTAATCCTTTCTTCAATAAGCTAATACTAGCACTAGCATATATGCCCATGCATTGCAACGGAAAAAATTAACATTTTGTGCAAGCATAATGTCCGACAGCACTGAATTCACTATGAAGAACATGCTACAACGCAGCATCCTTCTATAAAATGAACATAAATTATTTTGTTGCGATTTAGCCGTGTTCATATTTTCTTTGTCGGGCATAATCTCCCACGGATTTTATTTAAGTATAATTCTTTTTTATCCCATAATGTTGATTTATTTTGATCCAATTATTTTTCGTGGTCTCTATGAAAGCCCATAAAGGCCCATGAACATACAAGTACATGGCCTAGATCGCTTAGCGTGTGTATACCAAACGAAAAGGACTAAATCAAACTAAAAATACCTATTCTCTTTAATAGTAGGTATAGATTTTGCCAGAATACTACTGAAAATATGGATTGTTTATTGGCATTTTTTTAAATATAATATTTAAACGAAAATTTAAATCTGTCTAGCCAAATAGTCGTTATCTCCCATTCCCTTGTTTCAAACAAGCTCAAACTTTCCGAGATTACTATTGGAAGCATGTACTATTTTCGGGATGTTTTTTTAAATATCAAATTTTGAACCAAATTTTGAAATTGTTTAGCAAAATACAGCCACTATCTCTGAATACCTTTTTCTTCAAATAAGCTAAAAAAATCAGATTGCTACTGAAAACATGGACGTAGTATTTACTTAATTGTTCTGATTTTTTTTAAATCAAATTGAACTTTACATTTGGTACTACCCATTTAAAAAGATAATATTTGGTATTGCCGGTTCTCTGCTCGACTGGCCAGCCATCTGGCATCGCTAGGTGCGTCATCTCTCTCACGTGTGCCTACTCGATGTGTTTTCCGCTACTTGCATGTGTATTGGGTTGCTCCTATATATATATATATATATATA